>CM034314.1:67395154-67736656 GCA_019925795.1 Dendrobium chrysotoxum
GGTCAACCCTACATGACCAAGTTAACCTAGGCTGATCAAGCTTTCTATACAGGTTCCCTTATTCAATTCAAGTGACCTAGTTGAGCCTATGGCATCTAAACTACTCAAGATTGTCCATTGGGTACCCTAGCGTCTTACCAAGCCAACCGAATGCTTAGATCAACTTGGGTTATCCATTTGGGCTTACCCAAGTGAATTTAAATGGGATTAAATGAGCTAAACTCCAACCCTTATTAAAGTAAATCAAGAAATTGCATGCATTAGGAGCTTAGGGACCTTGTGCATCAATTCTAACAAGCCACCCCATGGGCTAACATGGGTTAAGCTATAATTCTCTTGAAACAGTTTGTAATCCAGTTGAAACCAGACTAGGCCAACCCTTGCATTCTACTCTAGATTAATCTAGACATTTGTCCCGCTTGCCTTAGGCTAGGCGGTTGCCTAAGGTGTCCAAAATTCCATTAGTTCTGCTCTAACAGCTAACTCAATTGCCCACATGGGCTCAAACTGCTTAGGTGAGCTTTGAAACCTTCATTAGACCATCCCTAACTAATTTTGTGGCTTGGCGCGACCTCACTTGGCCAGAATTCAAGCTTAGTTCAATTCCAAATTTTTTATAAAAACTCTTATTTTCATAGAGCAACGGTTCTATTTTTTGTTCAAAATCATTCCCCATAAGCTCTTGAGTAAATCCCAAGTCTCCTAAGAGCTCCCAGACTTCTCACTAAACCAAAATCCCTCCTAAAATCCTTTTTGCATAAATACTTCTCAATTCAGACCCTATATTTAGCTAGTGTTTGTCAAGTGTGAAGAGAACCTCCAATCTACAGTCATCTCATCATTGGATTGGAAGTACATGCTCAAATGATCCTCTAGGATCAAATTGAGCATGATCTATTTGTTGGATTCTCTAGATCAAGAAAAAAATTCACATACAGCTAGGAAGCTGAGCGGGAGGTTGAAGGTGAAATCATGGTCTTTCATTTGATTCAAAATGGTGGAACAACACTGATTGAATTAGATTAGATCCATGTATCCCTCTTGTGGTTTTGAGCTGAGATCCCTCAATCATTTGATTTTTTATCAAACAGTTAAGTTTAACCCATGCTATCTATGAGGGCCCATTATCCTTTAAGTGGCCAATCAGGCAGTGCAATTTGTAAAGCATATGTACAGTCAGCTTGGCTAGCTGTATAAATCAAAATTTAGAGTATTTAATTAACAAGAAATTGCTTAATCTTCCAAAATTCAAATCTCCTCACCCCACTTGACCAAGTTAGGTGATTAAGGGCCCTATGTATTTAGGTTGAGGAGATCTATAAAGGCCCTAACAAATTGAGGTCTAATTCCTATTATAATTAAAGTAATTTAATAACTTCTTCTAAATGTATTTCTTAAATTACTTTGCATAATCAACTATAATTGGTCTGAAATTTTCAAGTACGATTCTTGATCATGTTATACACATGTTAAAATTTATTCAAGTCCATTTAAATCTAATTCAAGCCTCAATTAGAATTCAAATTTGTAGGTCAAGATTTGACATAGAATTACAAAATTCAATAACTATGAATCCATAAAGTATTTAGGGGGATATGCTTTTGTGGATTATTAGATAATTATTAAAAGTTTACTTAGTCATTGGTGAATTTTTCAAAGTAAAGGTACATTTACTTTGAAAATTCATACTAAACCCTAGGGAGGCTTTAGTGGTCTCAAATTGGTATGGTTGAAACATTGGGATAGTAATGACTCATGCTTGACTCATGCTTTAAATTTCAAACCAATTGTAGTTCATTTGGTCTATCATTTAGTAAACTCTAAAAAAATTAATGCATAAATGACCTAGGAATTTTGATAAATCATTAAAATTTAAATATAATCATAAAAATCCCAAGTAAAATTCATTCAACCCTAAAATCAGTAAACCTTTCAATGAAAAATAAAATCCCCTTTAGAAAACTTAAAAAAAATTAAAATAAAAGAAAATTCAATAATTAAATTATCAAAATAATTAAAAATATAAATAAAATCCCAAATAGGTTCAATTTTTATTAATATTATTTTAGGTCACTCACTCATCTTGTGATAATTTCAAGTTGATTGAAGTTGATTTGTTTCAAAAATAAAAGATGCACTAATTTCCCTAATTAAATAATTCATTAATAAGGCTGATTTTTAATAAATCACAACTAAATAAATAAAAATTTAAAAAATACAAACTCAATTGCATTGAACTCCAAGTAAAATGTAGAATTTAATAAAAATAATAAACCTAAAAAATTTTAAATAAAAGTAAAAAATGTTAAACTTTGGTCAAACCCCTTATTAATGGAGTAAAGGTTAATAAAAAAATAAAAGTAAATACAGATTATAAATAAATAAATGTAAATAGAAATAAAATGAATTAATACAAAAAAAATTAATTTAATATAAATAAAATAAATAAATATAAATCAATTAAATAATTCCTAATTAAATAAAAAAAGAAATTAATGAAAAATAAAATTAAATTAAATAAATTTAATTAAATGAAAATTAAATAAATTAAAATTTTTAGCTAAAAATAAATTTTAATTAAAATTAAATAATATAAACTAAATAATTAAAAAAAATAAAAAAATATTTAAATAAAATCTAAAATTTAAAATTAAATTAATAAAATAAAAATCAAAGAGCATTAAATGGAAATTAAATGATTTAAATTAAATAAACTCGAATAATAAATCAAAATCAATTCAAACCAATTAAATTTATCAATTCAAGTAAGCTAAATAAATAAATTTAACCTAAATAAACAATTATATAAAAAAGAAGCAATAGACATTTGCTTTATGTTTAAGAGGGGAAACGAATGCATTAATATGAGAGCTTAATACTTGTTTAATACCTTCAGGCACTTTGAAGTGGCTAATCAACATGGTTCCTTAAAACCTAAAGCAAATAAAACACTTAAATAAAATGAAGGTTATATGTGTTTATTTTATCCTTATGGATAAAACATATGCATTCATTAATAAGCCTAGGAATTATTGATTAATAGCTTTATGCACTTTGAAGTTGCTAATTAACATGATTCTTTAAAATATATAATAAATAAATATAAATATTTGAAATATGTAAATAAAAATATTAAAATATTAAACTTAAACTTAAATTAAATTCTTTCGCCTTAAACAAATAAATTCAACTTATAGATAATGTCAACCACTAATCCTTCTAGAATATATCTAAACCACACAACTTAGCACACACTTTTGATTTGCTTTATAAGATAACCAACTTCATCCTAGGTTAGGGTACATTTTTTTTTTAAAAGCTTAGGGTAGATTATTTACTTTTTTTTTAGCTAGAAGACTAAAAGACATTTAATGTAATAATCTGATTTTTTTTTAAATGAAAATTTTGAATTTCAATGTCTGGCCTTGCTAAGGAAAAGAGAGGGAAGAGGGAGAAGGTTGTTCGGGGCTTTTTCATCTCTCAATTTTGTTCAGAGATTTCTTCTATTTATTATAAATAACTCAAATCTCATTTTAGTTTTTAATAATTTTGATTATTATATAAATTTACTTGTAATGAGCGGAATTGATTATTTTCTACTACATTTGATTGTGGCTTTTGCATAAGCAAGAAAGGCTAGCTATTAACATTATAAAATGGGTTAGCTATTAATACATAATACCCTACATAGGGGAGTGGGTCGATGGGCTTTCCTTTAAAGATAGTTTGTGATGTTGTTCCGGTTGTAGCCTGTAACAGATGACCGATTACATCGACGGGCAGAGACTAACGACTCTTTATTAATTTAATGAAGCAACCTATAATGATAACTAATTAATTGAATATGAGAATTAATTCATTAGATAAGACATAATTGATATGAATAATGACCAACTGGGAATCAATTGGGGTAAAAAATGTTAAAAACACCATATTAAAGTTGGATGTCCTATCTTGCTAAATCATACATTAATGCATGCATATATTGATAGAACTGGAGACATTGGCAGATATATTAATATCATTGACATTATTAGATGCATTGATATTACAAAACTAGCTGATGCATATGAATATATAAGATAGATTCCTTTAGTAATTTATGGATGATTTTTGCACTGTTATTTTATCGATTTATTGAATTTTATACCAATTATTGATTTTTTAGATTCATTATAATGATTCCCTTCTTTTATTATTGATCATTTTGAGTTTTATAGATAATATTTGGTCATTAATTATATTAACTATCTTTGATTATATTAAACTGAGTTTATCATATTGATTCTTTAATCCTTTTGTTAGGCTTTTGAGCTCATTATTTGGATTTTTTATGATTTCAGGTCAGGAAAGGGCTTAGGACCCGTTAGAGTGAGTTTTTTAGAGATCTTCAAGTTTTCTTTAAATTTTGTTCTATATTTTTATTTATTCTTTTGTAGTCAAAAGCTTGTGATAGATTAGTGATATAGTGATCTCCTAACTAATGTAAATGATATTTTAGGTGAATAAATAGTAAAATATCTTGATCTATATAATTTTAGTTATTTTCACTGGTTATTATTTATATTAATAATTTATAGAAGCTCTGTTATATTCTTAAAATGATAAATAGATAATTCTTCTAAATTTGATTCTGTGGCATTGCATTTAATAAGCAATTTACTTCATAAAGTCATGTATCATTATATAGGTGTAAAATTCAAACTTGTTGTTAGTGGAGCTTGGCCACCTTTACTTTAAGTAGACCCTAGTTTATATTTCTTTTATACATTGATTCATTCATACATATTCACACATTCATAGATTATAAATGATTGTGATTAGAACTGCATACTTTTTCTAGGTTTCTTGGTGTTACATGCACTTTTTCCTGGACATACACATTAGGCTCGTTGAATGCTATAATTTTTATACTTTTACACCAAAACATTTTTACCTATAAATTACATACATGGTATGCATTTTAAATTTTTGCTACATACACTAACCAACACATACAAGCCTACTACAAGCAAGCGATAACCTATGCGATGGGGCTGAGTCTTCTATTGCTATTGGTATAGGGCTGTTATACTACCATATTTTTCTTTGAAAACTAATCATTTAATGTGCATTAGTTATATTTAAAAGAAAATTTTGATTTTGGGTAAAATTCATTTCAATTTGCATTAATTAGATTTATTTGAAACCCTAACATCTTTAAACCATATTTAAATTTTAAACCTAAATCCTTAATTCCTTTTTAAACAAGTGTAATCTACGTTGCATGCATAAAACTTCATAATCATGATTTTAAAAATGTGCTTAGGTGGTTAGGATGGTTGTCCACTTTAGGCTAACATACGTCTAGATTACACTTGTGCATAATTCTTATATTTCCTTTCAAAAGGATTAAGCATACCATCTAAAAAATTGTAAACTTGAACCCAAAAATTTAATCTTGATCTAAACTTATAAACCCTAATCATAGAATAGGTTAGAGTATTTCTAATTTTTTTCCAGAATTTTAAAGCATTCTCTACCTTTCATCCATTGATTCTGCAATTAAGGGTTCAGGCTTTGAACCATTCCAAGTTTGTAAGTTCATTTTCAAATATCCTTAATATAAACCTTTTTAAATCAATAGAGTTTAGTCACCAATTTAATCAATAGTTTTCTCAAGATTCATCTTGGGATGTAATTAACCATAAAGGCTTACCTTTATTGGAAACCTAGAACTTAGTAAAAAAATAAACCCTAATTTAGTTTGCTAAAGTAAGAGAAAAATCTATTGACTTAGATAAGATTTTTTCCATTGTTAATTTCATTTTCAAAATGATAATTAGAATATCATTCTATCTTTAAGAATGAATAGTATATTCTCTATACTAAGTTTAACTATGAAAATAAATTCTATTTTTAATTTTCAAAATGATAGTGAAACACATGTCTTTATTTTGAGATAGTATGTTATTAGCTATACAGATTAGATCATAGAAATATAAAGCAAATCTATTGGCATAATATATTTTTCCATAATTTAAATATATAAATATTCATATTTTAGTTATACAGGTAAATGATTCAATCCTATGATTGATTTCCCTTATAAGTCTACTTCCACTTATAGCTCTCATGATCCTCTCATACTTGCATAAAGCACATGGAGCCAAAAATAGAAACATAACAAAATAGAATAGATATGTCCATTATAGCATTATTTATAGTGCACTTTAACATTTCCCATATAAGACCTTCCACCATGACAAGATATATATACACATAACTTGTATTATTTAACATGAAATTATAATATTTAACACGAACATGAACATACGTAAATTTCCACCTATATGATATTTTAGGATGCAATATATTTATAAGTTGCACATTCACATGATATTATTCATTTGAAAAACCATTCATAAAGAACCTTTAAAAATATTTGAAGACTTTTAGTGAACTATATCTAATGCCAGAAATGTCATATTCAACATAAAATAATTAATAAATTGTATAGGCAAAATTAATTGGTGAAAGTTTGACTTATAACAGTTAAAATGACTAGAATGGAACATTATAAAATATATTAGAAGTCATATGGTAAAAAGTTTCTCATACTCACTAAACTCACATTTTATCTAGTAACTTTTCATACATATGTGAAAATTAAAATAAAATAGGGGATTTGGAAGCCTACCTTGAGGTTGACATTTTACTTAATAGTCCCGATGGACATATCTCACACTTTAGCCTCCAAAATCCTTTCACTTCTTTCTCTCTACTCAACTCTCTTCTCTCGCTTCTCCAGCCAGCTAAAATGAGGGAATAGTTTTGAAAATGGCTTTCAATATCTATATATAAAAACTCATTTTAGTGCTTAGTGTTGCAACACTATAATGTGCAACACTGTTGTGCTCAACTGGAATATTGCAGATACACTCAGATGGAGAGAGCAACACCTCAACACTCCCTATTCAGAGTCACAAGCTCCAAGTGCCTAGTATTTTCCTTTTCTCTAAATAGAGACTTAGCACCGCAACATCATCTAGACCAGCATCGTAATGCTCATAAGGCCTTTTGACACTTAATATTTCTTCAATTCTAGACTTCAAACCTTATTTAAATTTATGAAAAATATACATTAAAGATGCACAAGGAGGTCATAAAATTTATACCAATTCTATAATAACAGATATTACACTCTCCCTAGAATAAAGGACCATGTTAAAGGCAGAAGGCTATATAGATGTTTACAAGTAAAGCTACATGTTTGATCCAGTTTATAATGATTGAACATTATTCATTTTACTTTTTTGTGTAACATTCCATGTAGCCCTCTAAGCCTTATAAATCAATGGTGAAAATATGCATTTTGGATCTTCTATTTTTTTTTTAATCTTTTAGCATTCATTGAAGTTTCATCTCAATCTCAATCTCCATACTCACTCGAACCTCTCTTAATTCTATAGAAAGAATCACTTGCTAGTGAAGTCCAGTATCATCTTTAGGTAACCACACTCATCACATGCTCAATGCCATCCTAGGTAGTTAAGGACCATGCTAGGTGACTCAATTTTATGGGATTATTCATGGGATGCATGGAGGAAGCACCATGAATCACTCATTCATTCCATAAATAAGTTGCATCCTCTTCCCACCATTATCCTAATGTGATGCCTCAATAAGTATGAATGGTAGAATTCATCAAAGACATTCAAAATAAAAAAATTTCAAATGTCTTCCACCCATGAAGGTGAATACCCATACTTGAGAAGCCTCCAAATATTTTTCCCTTGCACAAAGATCATGGGAATGACACTAAGGAATATAGGCACCTCTTTAGACTATTTGAAGATTAGGGGGAGGGGCGGAGTGCTAAAGAAATTTAATCTTATCAGCCCTTGTCAATGGTTAGGGAAAGCTTCAATGGAGGACAAAAGAAGAGCAAATCTCTACTACCATAATTCACATTATGATGTGGCACTCACCATGCTTAGTGGGGAACAAGCAGAATCATTTATTCAAGCTTGATCTAAGAGATTTTTCCTAGAATAAGTTAACTCAACCACCAACTCATGGACACTAATGATCAATATTTCTCCAGTCAATTTCTACTGACAGGACAATGAGAGGAAACTCCTTAAACGAAGTTATGGTTGTCATTGTTCAAGTTACCAATAAATATATCAACAATATGCTTATCAATACAAAGAGTTTAATAAACATCATTTTAATTTAACCTTATCAACCCTTGTCAATGGCTAAGGAAAGCTTCAATGGAGGACAAAAAATGAGCAAATCTCTACTACCACAATTGAAATTATGATGTGGCACTCACCATCCTTAGTGGGGAACAAGCAAAATCATTTATTTAAGGTTGGTCTATGAGTTTTTTCCTAGAATAAGTTAACTCAACCACCACTTCATGGACACTAATGATCAATATTTCTCTAGTCAATTTCTACAAGACTAACAAACCAATGAGAGGAAAATCCTTAAACGATGTTATGGTTTTCATTGTTCGAGTTACCAACAAATAGATCAACAATATGCTTATCATTACAAAGAGTTTAATAAGCATTATTTTTAAATTTAATTTCAAAAAGAAATAAATTTTCTTTCCTCCTAGCTTACTACTAGCTTCTCTAGCTTGTATAAAGAGATTGAAGGTGTGATGTCCTTTCCAATCACATGGGGTGAGGGTAACCACTACTTAACAAGCATGGCTGACTTCAAAATTGAGGTTGTGCTAGTAAACTACCAAGCAATCTTTGAATGACCTCTTTTGAACACTTAAAAATAGTCATTTTTCACTACATAACACTGATAACTAGTCACCTCAATCATCATTCGTATTAATCATCAATTATATCTGCATATAAATCAATCATATAACATGTTAATCAATTAATTTTAATATAATTCAATCAAAATAATAATACTCAAAATAGAGATTATACTAGTAGCCCTCTCAGGAGCATCTCTCACTACTTGTTGACACAAATTATATACCCTTGGTTGTACATGTGATGTCATCATTGACTGTGTAGGATGTCTCTATCTCACTCAAATTTCTTCCATCTGTCCTGCTCATAAAACCTTGACTAAACATTCTAGACCCTATAAGTCTCTGACCATATTCCTGTATAGACTGATAATTCCTAGACCAAAATATTTCCCCAAATCCTCTCTGCGGGAAGTCTATCATCTTGTGTTCGTATTGACCACATTCAAAGCACTGTCTAATGAGTAGATAACACTATCCTACATGTCTCCTGCCACATCTACAACACTCATGTACATTGCTAGTAGGTGCCATGGGTCCTCTCCTACCATCAATAAATTTGCCTCTCTTCTAATTGCTCTCTCATCTTATCACCTCTTCACTTGCTCTCTTTCTATTGATGTCCTATCTGAACTAGAGAATAGCCAAATTATTTCATGCAAGTATTTCTCTCTCAGCTAATTCTAAGAATTCCTTATAGTTTAACGGTATAAGTGGTTGTCTCAACTCATCTATTAATTCTCTCTAAAATATGTAATTTTTTTATTAGAAGTATTAACCAGTTGAGGTACATACTTGGCCAGTATAGTAAACTCAACCTTATGCTACATCACTATCCTATTCTCATGCTCCATCTCATGAAAGCCTTCTATATCTGTTGTCAAGTTGGTGGAGGTACAAACTAGTCTCCGAAGATAACAACAAACTCTGCCAAAGTAATCTCTGCATTAAACTTTCCCAAAAATTTCTCTTGTGCCTGTCCTATCAACCATCTCTCAACTTCTTTCAAATCAAAATACTGTTAGTGGTACTTTTTTATTCTCTAGACATAACATATTATCAAACATCCTTTTTATTCTTAGTAGTCAATCTTCTACTTCTTATGTCTCTACAGCTCCCTTAAATAATGGGGACTTCAACTTGTGGAAAGCCTATAAATATTTATCCTCTTCAATTTCTTTACTCCCAATCTATCTACTCTATGCATTGCTCATCAGCTGTACTATGAAAATAACAAACTATGTTATGCTGTCAGAACTCATTGGGGTAACTACACTCTATTCTTTTGCCACTTCAGTCTATAAGAATAAAACTAAAGAAAATGCATAAATAAAAATGCTGAATATTTGATCTCTACTCACTCTACTAGATCTTGACTCCTTCCTAAAAATATGTAAAATTATATACTGAGCTAATAATTCTGTAGGTTGCCAGAACCTAAAATTGAAATTAATGTAAGATAATGGAAATAATATGCATGTAATCATTCATTCACTATCTATATGAATATATAACTTTAAGAGCATGTAATAATCAATAAAATAGTAATAGTTTATATGATCAATATACATTAGCACAACTGTATATCTTAAGAGTAGTAATCAGTAATCAATAACTATACAAATGGGGTTAGTAAACTCTATCATTTCTATAATCATTAGTTATAGCTTAGTTCAAAAAATATGTATACATATCATATTCATATGCATGCCATATATTATATATATTATATATGTATATCATATAAGTCATGTGATTCATATATATATATATATATATATATATATATATATATATATATATATCAATGTCTTTGTATCTATTTTATCAGTCTTATCAGATACTTGTATCATTCATAGCTTATATCTTTTGTAAATCATGTCACATCTATTATGTAATTTATCATATATATATATATATATATATATCATATGCATATGCAAGCATTATAAGCAAGATTAGGCATCCAATTATCTAAGGTGTATTTAATGTTTAACTCTTCTCGTAGTGAATTACAATCTAAAGACAGAAGCAAAGTTTCATATAATTAACTTAGAGACCACCTTCAATGCACTTCTAGGTAATCCCTAATTATATGAATATAGTATGTTTCCCTCTTCTCTTCACAAGTGCATGTTGACCTCATTTTTGTATGAGCTCAGTAGGACCAATCCAGATCTTAGGATCTTTCCAATCCTTAGGATCAATCTTAACCCTAGGATTAATTTGATCTTAGATCAACCCAAACTTTAAGATCAATCCAAATTTAAATCAATCCTGACTCTATGATCAATCTGATCCTAGATCAATTCAGATTCAAATCAACCCTGATCTCAAATCAATCAAATTTCCAGACTATTCTAGATCCTAAGATCTTTCTTAGATTTTAGATCCCAGGATCAATCTAGATCTTAGGATTCCTAGATCTTAGGATTCCTAGATCTTAGGATTCTTCTAGATTATAGGATGCTTCCAGACTTTAGATCCTAGGATTTCCTTAGGACTTTTAGATCCCAGGATCTTCCCAGACTCCAGTCCTTAGGATCTATTCTAGACCCTAGGATTCCCTTAAGCTGATTTGGACCCTAGGACCTATTCTAAACCCTAGGATTCTTCTAGATCAATCCAAGCTTTAATTCAATCTAAACTTAATTCAAATCCTATCATTCAAGCTCAAAATTCAATTCAAAACCAGATTTCCAGATTCAAATCCAAGGCCAAAGGTCTAAGTCCTGAAAGCCTTTTCCAGCAAATTTTTGAACACCTCAAAACCCTATCAAATGACCTCTGATTCAAGGTCTGTCAGTTCCACACTGATGTGACATGTCTCTAGAGGCAACACTCCAAATTTGAGCTCATTCTGAGATCTCTAACCTCAGAAATTGAATTGAAATCCAAAGGCTGTAAAACCTTCAAATATTTACAGTCTATGCCACTGGACCTGCCACCCAGTGGATTTTGACCCTGGAGCTTTCTCCAAAGCCTCCAATCAATTCCAGACCCTTGATTATAACCCATTGACCATTAAACTGCATTTTGTTGGACTCAATTTGACCCCCAGTTGACCAGGGGTCAAAATGACCAAAATACCCCTATGGGGTGTGAATAGTCACTTTGGTCAAATGAACTCCAAATCAAATGCAACCACCTCCAGCAAGTTTTAAATGTCAAACCAAACCCATTGAACCCAGAACCAGCCCCTGGGTCAACCTGGTTGACCAAGTCAACCTAGTTGACCTAGAAGGCCCCTTTAGGGTCAAAACAGGTCATTTTGACCAAATGACCTCCTCTGACCTTGGAACCACCTCCATTGGTCTCCAAATGTCATTTCAAATCTGTTGAACCCATTTCCAGACCCTGGACCCACCTGGTTGACCAAGTCAACCATGGTTGACCTAAAGGCCCATTAAAGGCCCAAATAGGTCATTTGATCTAAATGACCTTTCCAGACTTTGAAACCACTTATATCAGACCCTATTTATCATTTCAAACTTATTGAGCTCAACCCAGGACCCTAGGTCAACCTGGTTGACCAAGTCAACCTAAGTTGACCAGATCAACCCTTAAGCTTTTACACTTTAAATCAAACCTTGATTGCATTCAAAACCCTATCAAACTTTTAGACTTGATTGGACATCATGTCCCAGTCATCAGTTGACTCGGTCAACTAGATCTATATCTGATCAAACCTAGTCAACTTAAGCTCCCTTCACCATATACTTTTAAACCCAATTTAAGCAAATTTCTCAAATCTTATCAAACCCTTTAATTCATCGCAACCATTTTCAAGCAATATTCAAATACTCCTAAGTATGTTTCAAGTCAATCCGTAGTGATTTCGACTTGGTCAAACCATTAGGGGTAGTCAAACCTTACCATAAGATGTCCTCTTCACTTTTGCAATAGCTCTAATCACTTAAACCCTTTGCAAATCATTCAAACAATCCCCATACATTCCCTGAACTCCACCTCAGCAGCTTAGTTGACTAGTTGACCAGTCAACAAAGTCTTCAAAGGCTTGAGGAGGTTTAAATGGTCAAACCCATTCCTCCTTCAAGACCAGGCTCTTCCTGACCATTTGATCAACTCCAGAACATTCTTAAGACCATTTTTAATTCATCACAGCCGCCCGTTTGATATTAAAACGATTCTAACAGCTCTAGTGGTCCCCTCCATGTGAGAGTGACCCATGGTTGTTTTCACCTAAGGCAGCACACCCTCTGCTCCCTAACGGTTTGGGACAGATGTCATTCATCCAGGGAGCTCACCTGATCGATCCTAGCCGTCGCTTTTGGCTCCAGTAGCTGAATAGGGGCAATAGGCACGGGAGAGAAAAATACCAAGCTATCTCTCAAAAAAGTCCAGCTCTAGGAGCTCTGAGTTTTCGTTCTGAATACCCAGAGCTCCCTATACCCCTTCCTGGTCATTTTCCGGCGTTTTGTGGCCGCCGGCGGTGAGCTCGACGGCAAACCGAAGCTAGGTTCGTCCTAGCTGATCAAAATCCCCATAGAAGCTTCCTCCTGGTTCGAGGTCTTCAAGGAATTTGAGCGCGGACAGCCTACAAGCTCAACCATATCTTGAACTTATCCAACCGCTATCTAATTCAAGGTATATATTAAACCCTAGGTTATTATCTAGGTTCTTAAAAAACATCTTACGGATTGCGTCAAATAACTGAGAAACACTTCCACATCCTTTCTTAGATCATATTTAACCTCTGTTCAAAGTTTCAAGTTATTTAATATACTATTTTAAGAGAACGAAACCAAAAATGGCTTTAGGGTTCTCGGTTTAGCAGGGCGGGGAAGATGATCCAGCAGCCGTTGGATCAATCATTTAGAGATCAACGGTTGGGATCGGATGAGATCCGCGGTCCGGTTCAATCTTTCAGAACCGCGGGTTGATCAATTCCTGGTCCGGATAAATCCAAACCGTCAGTCCAAACCGCGGGACAATGATCTGCCGTTAGATCATTCTGTGCGGAAATCATTCCCGCGGATTGGATATCGGCCGTCGGATCGGCGCCTTGATGGATCGGATGGTTCAGAGTTCAGCCGCGCTGGATAAGTAGCGGGGCCCGCTTGACCGCCGCCATACGCGTGGCCTCATCCGGCCGCGCCGCGTGGAAAGTCCAGGCTGAGTCAGCGCCGCCGTTTAATTAATTTTAAAAATCTTTAAATTTAGTTTAAAATAGTCCAGAACTTCAAAATTTTGTGGGAATTTCATTTCCCAATCATTTTTGGAGTTCTTGGGCTCGTTTTATTCGTATTTCTATCTAGTTTATTTTAAAAATAAAATAAAATTATTTTGAGTAATATTTTATTAATTATTTTAATTATTCAGAAAACCTTATTTTAATTTTAAATAAAAATATACTTTTTTTTTTTAACTTGAAATTTTGCAGAGGTGTTGTGGAATCTAATATTGATCTTCCATAATTTTCTTAGATTTTTTTTGATGCAATCTTACTCATGTTATGAATTTACAAAAAAAACTAGGTCTTAATTTGACCTAGATTTTTAGAAATTCATAAACATTTCAATTAAAAATCCAATTCATGCATAATGGAGCTCTATGGAATCAATGAGAGTTTCTCTTTCATTGAAAGGTAAAATTAGATTGTAATCATGTATGGTTTGAGAAAAATTTGCTTTGAATAATATATGGATTTCTATAAATAATTGTCAAACCATATAAGATTATAATATCAAATTATATTGAATTTCATTTGGGGATACCCTTTATAATCTTCAAATGCTCTCAATCCAATTTGATGTACCTAATTCTTTATAGTTAATTGTTTGAGTTTATAGGTTATTGTATAACCTATAACTTTAATAGTTTATTATAAAATCTTTCCATGGAGTATTAGGGCATTTCATTTTGTTCATAATTGATTGATGTGATTGTAGTTAGTGTCCAAGGGTTAGATGAACCTTGATCAAAACCCACTAACCTAGGGGCATCATTAAGGACAATAATTAAGGACCTAAGTTTAGAGAACTTAGAAAAAATCCCAATAATTAGGATTCACTTCCTATTGACTTGAAACTCAAATCATTTAAACTTAGTGACACCCTCAGCCCTAGGAAAATTTCCCACTGACTTTTGAGATCATTAAGCCCCTTAATTAACCTAATCAAGTTTAAACCTTAATTAAGCCATTAAATCTTCTAGAAATTATAATAAATCAAGTTTAAATCTGAAAATTACATTTCATACCTCAAACTAACCAGAATTAAACCCTTAATCAATGAAAAATAAAAGCCCCTTTACTGGACTTCAAAATTGAGTTTAATTTAATTTTAATTGAAATTTAAAATTTAATTAATTTAATTAATTAAAAATAATTAAAAATTCCAAAAAATTTTCAAACACTTGGAAATCACTCCTTAGGTCATTCCTGACCTTTGGAGTTGATTTCAAGAAGTTTGGAGATCATTTGGATCCAAATCACAAAAATGGTCTCTAATTAAACAATTTTAATAATTCATTAAATACTCAAAACTTCAAAAATTCATAACTAATTCAAATGAACTCCAAATTGAGCAAACTCAAAGGCATACAACTCATCTTAAGCTCTAATATTTATTAAAAATGTTAAGTCTCCAGAAATTAAACAAATTTGAAAAAGTCAACTTTTGGTCAAACCTAGTTCAAAATCAAGTCAAAACTTCAAACCTTCATAATAAAATCTAAAAAAATCCAATTTTAGTGTACTTACTGTCTAACTGATCGTATTAAGGTCTAGTATTTTAATAAAATATTAAATTTCTAGAAAACACTTTAAATCAAAAAGTCAAATTTTGACTCTTGAATTAAATGAATAAAATAATCAAAAATTTCCAAAATTCAATAAATTGTCAAAAATTCCAGAAAACATCAATTTGAACTTAAAACCAGCAACCAACCAATATTAATTAAAACTTAATCAACCTTCAAACCTTAATCAAACTCAAATCACTTAATCATATCGGGTACCACTGGGTAACCCAGGCCTATGAGGCTATTAAATTAGCCCCAAGGAAGGTGAAATAAACTTCACGGCCTCGGTGTGCAACAAAGGTGATATCCAACAAACAATCAAAATTATTTTTAAAATCAATTTTAAATCATTAAGATTTAAACTTTAACCTAAATCTTCCCTTAAACCTTCAACCAACTTGAACCTCAAACAACTTCAATCAATTGCCTATTTAAGACATATCAAAGCCACACAGCCTATCTCACATACTTTAGATGATTTGCTAGGACAACCAACTCTAGTCTTAGGTTAGGCCGGTGTTTACTTTTCTGCTGTGTGCCGGGTTTTCGAGCTTTTACTGCATGCTGTTTGCTAGTAGTAGAATTGATGTGTTTGTTTACTTATTTATTGCACTCTGTGATGTGATTGATTGTACGATTAGATCTACCCCTAGGCTAGGGACGATTTGTACTAATTCAATCTTATGCAGGTGGCCATGCTCATACAGGGCATAAATTAAAGGGGGCAAAATTATAATTATTAAATTGCACAGGTGCTCCAGAAAATTGCTTAAGTCCCCCTTTAAATCAAAAAGAGCATGGCCAAGCATGGCTGTGATTGAGTATTTTAATTTCAAATATATAACTGCTTGGGATGTCAAATATAAACTGTTGATTATTAGGATAACCCTTCAGGTTGTTGAGTCTAGATTTTAATTTTAATTAATGTAATTTGAGATGATATTTGAGTTGTAAATTTAAAGTGATTTGAGATTGAGATGTTTAAACATCCAATTTGGAATCCAAAGAGGAAGGAACATCCCTTAGGAGAGAGTTCCTATCCATTTGGAGATCCAAATTAGGATGAAGTTCAAGTATCCAAAGAGAAAAGATAACACCCCTATCCAGGGGGAGTTTCTTTTCATTTGGATATCTAGACCCGACGATCCAAGGAGTTCTAAGGAGACGAAGAAGTGAAGAACGAGAAGAATCTCAAATCTCAAAGTCACTTGAGTCTTAGGAGTAGAATCCGGGTTGTAGTCAGTGGTACCCGGCCACTTTACTTTACTGCAGACCCTGGGTTGTATTATTAAGGGCACTTGCCTATGGACTTTCAATTTGAGCATTTATTTAATTGATTTAATTATTTAATTAATTTGATTGATGTGTTGATTGCGATTAAGGACCCGTATGCTTTTAGTAGTTTATTTGGCGTTCTTGCATGTCGATTTTGATTTAGCCTGGAACCCGATCGGAGGCTCGTGAGGGTACGGTCATAAACTTTTTCTACTTAAACAAAATTAAAATTTTTAAGCTTAGATAGAAACTCTAACGCTCTTAAGAAGTAAGCCCGGACTCGCCGGGAGTTTTTCATGCATTCATATTGAACTTTTCTCTACCTTGTTAGGCACCTCCCCGCCTGCGGGTTTTGGCAGACCACCTGACCTATTAGGGTGCAGTTCTGTCCAAGGGGATGTTGTGCAATCTCTAGGATAAAATCTATTTTTAAGCCTGTTTTAAAACTGCTTCATATTGATTTAAGCATTTCATCGAGTCAATTAGCATGCATTGCATTAGATACAAATTAAAAATCGAGTCTAAATCTTAATTGCATTTTATTTAGACATTTAACCCAACATATGTTAAGGGGTCAATTAGGATCTGCTCTAGATGTCGACCCCAATTCTTTAAACCAATCTTAATCAATGTCCTTAACCACTCTACATTTAAAGACTTTGACTCATGGTTTTAAAAGCGTTTAGGTGGTTTAGCTGGCTCCCCAATCCAGGCCGGGGTAAGTCCAGATTGCATTGCATTAGCTAGGTTCTGGGTCACTGATTTTCAGTACCCAATTTTAAACTTAGGTTCTGAGGCATGTCTTCAAACTTAAGACCTCAATTTTCTGGGAATCTGACTCCCACTTTCTAATAAAATTGATCACTCAAATTAAAATATCTTTCAATCAAATTCAAGCCCAACACTTAGGACAGGTTGAGGTGTTTCTGAAGTGATTTCAGAATCTCAAACACCTCCTACTTCTCATCCTTTGACCTCCAGAAATAAGTGTTCAATTTTGAACCAATCCCATTTGAAAATTCAAGTCCTTAACCTTCTTTGATATCAATCTTTGAATTCTTAAATAAAATTCGTATCGCTATTTTAATCGAGAGTTTTCGTAGGAAATTTTCTGGTTTCCTACGATGTAATTAACTACGAGGGCTTGCGCTCGTAGGAGATTTAGAAACCCAGACCTGATTTCAAAATCAAGCTTTTTCAAAACCCTTAATTAATTATCTTTGGGAAATTCAAACCTAATGATCATTATTGTCATATTTAAACTATCGATAGTGATTGATATCTTCTTTCTCCGGATAAATATATCAATTAAAATCGTAATTCTAATTATGAAATTAATGATCTTTTATCTTGATTATTATAATCAAACAATGGATTAAATATTATTCTGATTCTTTGGAATCAAATATTATTTCTCCTTGAGTTTGATTACGATAATTAGATAAATCTAAAGATTTGTAATCTGAACCTATTAGGGAATGATATGTTCACCTTTCGAGGTGATATATTATTCATAATAAGTGTTCAATTATAAAATCAAAATTCCAGAAATTTAACTTTCCCAAAGAAAATTAAACACTTTTTCAAAAATATATTTTTTTTAATCAAACAAAAAAATGGCGACTCCGCTGGGGAAAATCTCTCTCTCCATCTTTAATAGCGATATAAATTTTATTACATCGGTAGTTTTGACTACCTTTCTTCTGTTGGTCCTTCTACCCATTTCTCCCTTGGGTGAGTGTGGCCAACTCAATTAAGACATGTGAAAAGAGAGACGAGTGTAGGAAACCTCCCTCCAAGCTGGGCTTTGACATTTTGCCTCCAAGTTTATTGGTAGAGCAAAAGAGTCAAGTCAAGCTTGTTAAAATCTTATTGCATACGTTGCAAACTCGCATGCGAATAAATCCCTACATGCTAAGTTTCATATTTTACAAAAAATTCCTCAATCTCAAAATTTAGATTCAAAATTTCTTTAATTAAACCTGGATTTTGACATTTCACCCCAAGCTAGTCAGTATGGTGAAAGAGTCAAACCAGGTGTCTAGATTTTCCCTTGAATTTTGTTAACCATTATGTTGAAAATAAAACTCAACATTTTTGAGTTTCAAAAGTCAAGGAAAATCTTTCAAATCAACTTCAATCGTCATTGCTATGTGTCTTCTACAATATTCTGTTGTAGTTGAACACATGCAATTCAAATTCAAAAATTCTCCAGTCAATTCTGGGCTTTGACATTTCACCCCCTAAATTGCTTGGTGGGGTGCAAAGAGTCAAGTCTTAGGATCTTCAGGCTAATTTGGCACACCTACACATTTGAACAAAATTCAATGTGTTGAGTTCCAAATTTTGAAGAGGATCCATTCAATTCCAACCTTGAGTTTAAATCCAGATTCAAATTCAAATTCAAATTCAATTTCAATTCAATTTCAAGCTCGAATTGAATCCAAAATTTAAGTTTAAATTCAACCTCAAAACCAAATTCAATCTTAAGTTCAAATTCAATTTCAAAATTGAACTCAAATTTGATTCCAAAGTTAAATTCAAACTTCAGATTTGATTTCAAGGTCAAATTCGGGACTTTGACATTTCGACCCAAGTTAATTGGAGAAACGAAAAGAGTCAAGCCCGATCCCCAGATCTTTTATATCAATTTTTATGCACCTACATGATTGAGTGAAACTCAGTCTGTTGAGTCATAAAATTTGAAGAAAGACACATTTGACTTGAGCCTCAAGCTCAAAATCAAACTTTGAATACAAACCTAATTTCAACCTGAAATTTGAATTTGATTTCCAATTTAAAATCAATTCAATTTTGATCGGGACTTTGACATTTCGACCCAAGTCAATTGGTGAAACGAAAAGAGTCGAGCTCGATCCCTGGATTTTTCATATCAATTTTGTGCACCTACATGATTGAGCGAAACTCGATCTGTTGAGTCACAAGATTTGAAGAAAGGTCCATTCGACTTCAACCTTAAATTCAAACTCAAATTCAAATCCAACTTTAATTCAAAATACAATCTCAACTTTAAGTTCGAATTTGATTGTCACTTCAAATTTTAATTCAATTTTGAATTCAAGTTTGAGTTTGAACTTTGACATTTTGCCCTAAGTTAATTAGTGTAGCGAAAGTGTCGGGTTCAACCCTTAAGTCCTTGTCAATTCTGCGAACCACCGTTTTGAATTTAAGTTTAACATGATTGAATTATCAAATTTTGAATAACATTAATCAAATTTAAAACTCAAATTTAAATTCAAGATTAACTAATTCAAATCACTGTTCATTAATTTCAGGATTTAAGCACTCAAATGGCTGGGAAACTCATTTTCTCTCTAGATAGAAACTTGATAGTCGAAGGAATCACTTATGGTAATTTTATCCAGTTTGAGATGCAATTCCAAGACTTCAAGTTATCAGTCGACGGAGAAGAAATGATTGATCTGTCTGCGGGAATACGAAGGAATGTCCCTTTGGTTGAGATTACTTTAGGGTCAGGAGTTGACTCATCCATCTCCGAGATGGAGACTGTTGTCACCCCTTTACCCACTGTATCTTTTACTGAGGAGGATAGGAACCAGAAGTCAATAACGATAGAAGAGCTACCATCTCAACCTGAGATTGGATCAAGTTCTAGTACCCCTGCCGTCAGTAAGGCCAGTAAGAACAAAATGAAGAACTACCTTCGTAGAGTCAGAAAGAAGGTTGTCAAGGCCAGGAAGACTGCTGAGGCGAAAGTCTTAAAGCACGTCAAGTCCGAGGCTAATCAAAAGTTCGTTGCTCATTCTACGAACCCCTTCCCTGGTGGAAATCATTTCCACCCTTCTCCTGTTGCTCAAAGGAGGGAGGTTGTAGAGACGAGAGCACAATCTTCAATACATCTTCTTGACTACTACATGGTAAGAATTAATCAAGCCAGAACTGATCAAACACCAGCACCAGGCCCTAGGCCCCCGGTTGAAGGTTATGACCCGTCCACTCTACTAGATGATGTTAGATCACATTTTTATACGTGTCCCACTATATCAGCTAGAGAGGAGGAGGTGTAGAAACCACTCGGGGTGCCACTCTCCTAATTATTAGACCGCTAGTAATAAGAGAGGGGAAATAATCTAGGATTATATCAGATAGTGATACCGTTAAAATTTAACTTTTAACGGGATCCTATCGAGATAAATCTTTTGATTAAAGTGATGCAGCAACTTCTAAGGATAGCGCAGACCCAATAATAGTCTCTCTTTCCGAGGAGATCGTAGGAATCTAATTCCGTACTACTGGGGTCTTGCCACCTAGATTTGCAATTTCTTTTTAAGGAAAAGCTTTCAATTTCTCAAGTGTACTGATTTTAAACTTTCAAGATAGTTGAGTTATCTTTTTAATGAAAATTAACCTCTATTTTGAAGTCTTAAGCAGGAGAAAGTTGTAGTTGACTCCAAATGTTTGAATACACCTCCCTCCCACCTCTTTTGTGGGATTGATTCGATTGTTGAGTTAAATCGATATCGAACTTAAGTTGATATTTGAAATGAAAATCTTTTTAATTATCTCGCAATTTTCTATCTTAGATAGATATCTCTTGTGTGTTTAAAATCTGTTCAATGATTTTCAAAAGTCAAGTCAATATTCATTTTAAAAGACTGGGTCCTACCTTGAGGATTATTCGTCCTTGCATAAGAGAATGAGTTTTCTTCTCTTATACTTGAGATGTAATCCCGGTATTGAAATAGAGAAGGTGTAGCCTCTTCTTAAATTCAATTGAATTCAAAAGATGCGCAAAATGCGACAACAATCAAGAAATGCACAAAGTGCATTAAAAGTTAAAAGATGCGCAATGGGCGCCACAAGTTAAAAAAAAAACAGTGCAAAATGCACTATAAATTAAAAGATGCGCAATGGGCGCCACAAGTTAAGAAACAGTGCAAAATGCACTATAAATAAAAAGATGCGCAGTGTGCGCCACCAGAAAAAGAAAGAATGAAAGAGGCTCCCTTCTGCTAAATTCTTCAATCTCAAAAGACCCAGTCAATTTTAAATTGCTTGATTTTGAAAGTCTTGAATCCAGAATTTTTACCGTGCTTCGGTAATCTATCAAGATACAAAAATCTCTCGTGCTAGAGAATTGAAAAGATCAAATTTCTATATTCAACTTAAACCTCTTTGAAATTGATTTTAATTCAAAATATTTAAGGGAGACCCCAGTTTAGTTTCTATGAAACTCGGTCTGGGTCAACAAAACCTAAGTTCTCAAATCTTTCAAAATCAGTTGGAGTCACTCAAACTTTTCACTGTACTTCTGAATTTGTTCCCGTTTGTCATTCCGACAGGGTCCAAATAACTAGAGGAAGTTTTCTAATAAAGAGAATGGAATCTTCTATTCTTGAAAATTTAAATTCGGTCCTTGAGAAGTGTGTGTAAGCCCTTCCACATAGGCATCCTTTCCTTTAAGGCCTTCTTTATAAAATTACACTCTATTCTGGGTCCAAGGTCAATCCCACTAGAGGAGTATTTTATAATGCTGGAAATTATCGTTCACAATCAAACCACACCATGTGCTGGGTCCTAGATCATTCTGATCTAGAAGCGTAGTTTCTTGAGCTAAGACTTGCTGTTTAAAATCAAACTCTAATTGAGCAGAGTGCTTGACTCCAATTCAAGGAGCTCAAGGGCATCAAATAAAAATTAATACATGCTCAACAAAGTTTAAAAGTTCATAAGTTACATTTGATTCAAGTTATTGATAAGTTGTGTCACTTTAGAACTCCCCAAGTAGGAGACTTGGTCGTAGTCTTTTGTAGACCGCTTCTAATCCGTTGTAAACTCAATGGAAATCTTGAGTCAATGTTGACTGGATCGTTCATTTTTAATGACGATCTTTGAGGAAATTTCCAATCGATTGATCAACCCTGAAGAATGCCACCTAATATTTTTAAAAATTGGGGGGGCTCTTCAGGAAGTACCATGCCAGATGAGTGTCAAACTTAAAATTAAATTCAAAACATTTCAAATTCAAAATCAAATTCAAACAATTTAAAATCAAATTCAAACAAATCAAAATTGAGCCAAACACAATCGAAATTCAAAATTCAAAATCAAATTCAAGATGAATCAAAATCAAATCAACTTTCAAATTCAAATTTTAAAATTCAAAATAATTCAAATCAAATTCAAAACACATCACAAATTCAAAACCTTTCAAACTCAAATTCATCAAATCAAGTTTTAAATTTAAACATCTTCAGATTCAAAAAATTTTTAATCAAATTCAAGTTCAAACATCATTCAAATATCAAATTCCAGAATTCAAATCCGATCCTCTATATAGAGCAAGTTTCCTCTATATACGATCAATCCAGACCCGATCCTCTGTATAGAGCAAGTTTCCTCTATATACGATCATCCTGACCTGATCCTCTGTATAGAGCAAGTTTCCTCTATACACGATCATCCAGATTCGATCCTCTATGTGAAGCAAGTTTACTTCACATATGATCATTTCAGACTTGATCCTCTATATAGAGCAAGTTTCCTCTATATACGATCAATCCAGACTCGATCCTCTATACAGAGCAAGTTTCCTCTGTATATGATCATTCCAGACTCGATCCTCTATACAGAGCAAGTTTCCTCTGTATATGATCATTCCAGACTCGATCCTCTATGTGAAACAAGTTTCCTTCACATATGATCATTCCTAATTTGATCCTCTATATAGAGTAAGTTTCCTCTATATACGATCATTCCAGATTCGATCCTCTATGTGAAGCAAGTTTCCTTTACATATGATCATTCCTGACCCGATCCTCTATACAGAGCAAGTTTCCTCTGTATATGATCATTCCAGATTCGATCCTCTATGTGAAGCAAGTTTCCTTTACATATGATCATTCCTGACCCGATCCTCTATATAGAGCAAGTTTCCTCTATATACGATCATCCAGACTCGATCCTGTGTGAAGCAAGTTTCCTTCACATACGATCATTCCAGACCTGATCCTCTGTATAGAGCAAGTTTCCTCTATACACGATCATCCAGATTCGATCCTCTATGTGAAGCAAGTTTACTTCACATATGATCATTTCAGACTTGATCCTCTATATAGAGCAAGTTTCCTCTATATACGATCAATCCAGACTCGATCCTCTATACAGAGCAAGTTTCCTCTGTATATGATCATTCCAGACTCGATCCTCTATACAGAGCAAGTTTCCTCTGTATATGATCATTCCAGACTCGATCCTCTATGTGAAACAAGTTTCCTTCACATATGATCATTCCTAATTTGATCCTCTATATAGAGTAAGTTTCCTCTATATACGATCATTCCAGATTCGATCCTCTATGTGAAGCAAGTTTCCTTTACATATGATCATTCCTGACCCGATCCTCTATACAGAGCAAGTTTCCTCTGTATATGATCATTCCAGATTCGATCCTCTATGTGAAGCAAGTTTCCTTTACATATGATCATTCCTGACCCGATCCTCTATATAGAGCAAGTTTCCTCTATATACGATCATCCAGACTCGATCCTGTGTGAAGCAAGTTTCCTTCACATACGATCATTCCAGACCTGATCCTCTGTATAGAGCAAGTTTCCTCTATACACGATCATCCAGATTCGATCCTCTATGTGAAGCAAGTTTACTTCACATATGATCATTCCAGACCTGATCCCCTATATAGAGCAAGTTTCCTCTATATACGATCAATCCAGACTCGATCCTCTATACAGAGCAAGTTTCCTCTGTATATGATCATTCCAGACTCGATCCTCTATGTGAAACAAGTTTCCTTCACATATGATCATTCCTAATTTGATCCTCTATATAGAGTAAGTTTCCTCTATATACGATCATCCTGACTCGATCCTCTATGTAAAGCAAGTTTCCTTTACATACAATCACTCCAGATCTGATTCTATGTAAAGCAATGCTTCCTTCTCACGGGATCATCCAGTTTTCTTTTCCTTAAGGATAGATGTGAGTCATCGTGCTTTCTATCCTTAGGATTAGATCCGCTAGTGGTGGAGTACGCCTTTCATGGCACCATCCTAGCTTCTTCCAGTTTTCTTTTCCTTAAGGTTAGATGTGAGTCATCGTGCTTTCTTTCCTTAGGATTAGATCTACTAGTGATGGATAACGCCCTCTGCGGCACCATCCTAATTTCAAAATTCAAAACTTCAAGCCTGATCTCCTATAGGAAGTAATACTACCTTCCTATGAGATCATCCAGCTTTTCTCTTCCTTAGAGTAGGTATTCTCCTTCTCTTAAGATTAGATTCCCCAGTGATGGAATAAGTCCCCTGTGGCACCGTCCTGGAATCAATTTCAAATTCCAAAATTAAACTCTCTTCTCCTCAAGGTTAGGCTTTTCTCCTTCCTTTAGAATTAGACTCCCCAGTGATGGAGTAAGTCCTCTATGGCACCGTCCTGGGTTTAATTTCAAAATCCAGTTTTCTCTTCCGTAGGATAGGTTCTTCTTCCTTCCCTTGGGATTAGACCTCCTAGTGATGGAGTAAGTCCTTTATGGCACCGTCCTGGAATCAATCTCAATCAGACCTTCTTTTCCTTAGGGCTAGGCATTTCTTCCTTCCCTTAGGATTAGATCTACTAGTGGTAGAGTACGCCCCTTGTGGCACTACCCTAGTATCAAAATCTAAATTCGATCCTCTATAGTTAGGAGTTCTTCCTTTCTATACGATCATCCAGGCATTCTTTTCCTTAGGGATAGGTTTTCTTCCTTCTCCTAGGACTAGATCTACTAGTGGTAGAGTATGCTGTCCCCAGCACTACCCTAGTACCATTTCAAATTTAATCTTCTGAGGTTAGACTTTCCTTTTCCTCAGAATCAAATCTAAATTCAATCCTTTATAGTTAGGAGTTCTTCCTTCCTATAGGATCACCCAGACTGCCTTCTCCTTTAGGGATATATTCTTCCTTCCCTTTAGGACCAGACCCACTAGTGGTAGAGTACGCTTTTCCTAGCACTACCCTAGTATCCATTCAAACCCCGATTCCCTAGGGATAAATTTATTTTTCCCTTAGGATCAAAACTCCAGACTTGACCATTCTATTCGGTCAACACCAATATGTGCAATAGAACTATATTCTATTACACATATTGGGGGTCCATTTGTTGACCTCATTTTTGTATGAGCTCAGTAGGACCAATCCAGATCTTAGGATCTTTCCAATCCTTAGGATCAATCTTAACCCTAGGATTAATTTGATCTTAGATCAACCCAAACTTTAAGATCAATCCAAATTTAAATCAATCCTGACTCTATGATCAATCTGATCCTAGATCAATTCAGATTCAAATCAACCCTGATCTCAAATCAATCAAATTTCCAGACTATTCTAGATCCTAAGATCTTTCTTAGATTTTAGATCCCAGGATCAATCTAGATCTTAGGATTCCTAGATCTTAGGATTCCTAGATCTTAGGATTCTTCTAGATTATAGGATGCTTCCAGACTTTAGATCCTAGGATTTCCTTAGGACTTTTAGATCCCAGGATCTTCCCAGACTCCAGTCCTTAGGATCTATTCTAGACCCTAGGATTCCCTTAAGCTGATTTGGACCCTAGGACCTATTCTAAACCCTAGGATTCTTCTAGATCAATCCAAGCTTTAATTCAATCTAAACTTAATTCAAATCCTATCATTCAAGCTCAAAATTCAATTCAAAACCAGATTTCCAGATTCAAATCCAAGGCCAAAGGTCTAAGTCCTGAAAGCCTTTTCCAGCAAATTTTTGAACACCTCAAAACCCTATCAAATGACCTCTGATTCAAGGTCTGTCAGTTCCACACTGATGTGACATGTCTCTAGAGGCAACACTCCAAATTTGAGCTCATTCTGAGATCTCTAACCTCAGAAATTGAATTGAAATCCAAAGGCTGTAAAACCTTCAAATATTTACAGTCTATGCCACTGGACCTGCCACCCAGTGGATTTTGACCCTGGAGCTTTCTCCAAAGCCTCCAATCAATTCCAGACCCTTGATTATAACCCATTGACCATTAAACTGCATTTTGTTGGACTCAATTTGACCCCCAGTTGACCAGGGGTCAAAATGACCAAAATACCCCTATGGGGTGTGAATAGTCACTTTGGTCAAATGAACTCCAAATCAAATGCAACCACCTCCAGCAAGTTTTAAATGTCAAACCAAACCCATTGAACCCAGAACCAGCCCCTGGGTCAACCTGGTTGACCAAGTCAACCTAGTTGACCTAGAAGGCCCCTTTAGGGTCAAAACAGGTCATTTTGACCAAATGACCTCCTCTGACCTTGGAACCACCTCCATTGGTCTCCAAATGTCATTTCAAATCTGTTGAACCCATTTCCAGACCCTGGACCCACCTGGTTGACCAAGTCAACCATGGTTGACCTAAAGGCCCATTAAAGGCCCAAATAGGTCATTTGATCTAAATGACCTTTCCAGACTTTGAAACCACTTATATCAGACCCTATTTATCATTTCAAACTTATTGAGCTCAACCCAGGACCCTAGGTCAACCTGGTTGACCAAGTCAACCTAAGTTGACCAGATCAACCCTTAAGCTTTTACACTTTAAATCAAACCTTGATTGCATTCAAAACCCTATCAAACTTTTAGACTTGATTGGACATCATGTCCCAGTCATCAGTTGACTCGGTCAACTAGATCTATATCTGATCAAACCTAGTCAACTTAAGCTCCCTTCACCATATACTTTTAAACCCAATTTAAGCAAATTTCTCAAATCTTATCAAACCCTTTAATTCATCGCAACCATTTTCAAGCAATATTCAAATACTCCTAAGTATGTTTCAAGTCAATCCGTAGTGATTTCGACTTGGTCAAACCATTAGGGGTAGTCAAACCTTACCATAAGATGTCCTCTTCACTTTTGCAATAGCTCTAATCACTTAAACCCTTTGCAAATCATTCAAACAATCCCCATACATTCCCTGAACTCCACCTCAGCAGCTTAGTTGACTAGTTGACCAGTCAACAAAGTCTTCAAAGGCTTGAGGAGGTTTAAATGGTCAAACCCATTCCTCCTTCAAGACCAGGCTCTTCCTGACCATTTGATCAACTCCAGAACATTCTTAAGACCATTTTTAATTCATCACAGCCGCCCGTTTGATATTAAAACGATTCTAACAGCTCTAGTGGTCCCCTCCATGTGAGAGTGACCCATGGTTGTTTTCACCTAAGGCAGCACACCCTCTGCTCCCTAACGGTTTGGGACAGATGTCATTCATCCAGGGAGCTCACCTGATCGATCCTAGCCGTCGCTTTTGGCTCCAGTAGCTGAATAGGGGCAATAGGCACGGGAGAGAAAAATACCAAGCTATCTCTCAAAAAAGTCCAGCTCTAGGAGCTCTGAGTTTTCGTTCTGAATACCCAGAGCTCCCTATACCCCTTCCTGGTCATTTTCCGGCGTTTTGTGGCCGCCGGCGGTGAGCTCGACGGCAAACCGAAGCTAGGTTCGTCCTAGCTGATCAAAATCCCCATAGAAGCTTCCTCCTGGTTCGAGGTCTTCAAGGAATTTGAGCGCGGACAGCCTACAAGCTCAACCATATCTTGAACTTATCCAACCGCTATCTAATTCAAGGTATATATTAAACCCTAGGTTATTATCTAGGTTCTTAAAAAACATCTTACGGATTGCGTCAAATAACTGAGAAACACTTCCACATCCTTTCTTAGATCATATTTAACCTCTGTTCAAAGTTTCAAGTTATTTAATATACTATTTTAAGAGAACGAAACCAAAAATGGCTTTAGGGTTCTCGGTTTAGCAGGGCGGGGAAGATGATCCAGCAGCCGTTGGATCAATCATTTAGAGATCAACGGTTGGGATCGGATGAGATCCGCGGTCCGGTTCAATCTTTCAGAACCGCGGGTTGATCAATTCCTGGTCCGGATAAATCCAAACCGTCAGTCCAAACCGCGGGACAATGATCTGCCGTTAGATCATTCTGTGCGGAAATCATTCCCGCGGATTGGATATCGGCCGTCGGATCGGCGCCTTGATGGATCGGATGGTTCAGAGTTCAGCCGCGCTGGATAAGTAGCGGGGCCCGCTTGACCGCCGCCATACGCGTGGCCTCATCCGGCCGCGCCGCGTGGAAAGTCCAGGCTGAGTCAGCGCCGCCGTTTAATTAATTTTAAAAATCTTTAAATTTAGTTTAAAATAGTCCAGAACTTCAAAATTTTGTGGGAATTTCATTTCCCAATCATTTTTGGAGTTCTTGGGCTCGTTTTATTCGTATTTCTATCTAGTTTATTTTAAAAATAAAATAAAATTATTTTGAGTAATATTTTATTAATTATTTTAATTATTCAGAAAACCTTATTTTAATTTTAAATAAAAATATACTTTTTTTTTTAACTTGAAATTTTGCAGAGGTGTTGTGGAATCTAATATTGATCTTCCATAATTTTCTTAGATTTTTTTTGATGCAATCTTACTCATGTTATGAATTTACAAAAAAAACTAGGTCTTAATTTGACCTAGATTTTTAGAAATTCATAAACATTTCAATTAAAAATCCAATTCATGCATAATGGAGCTCTATGGAATCAATGAGAGTTTCTCTTTCATTGAAAGGTAAAATTAGATTGTAATCATGTATGGTTTGAGAAAAATTTGCTTTGAATAATATATGGATTTCTATAAATAATTGTCAAACCATATAAGATTATAATATCAAATTATATTGAATTTCATTTGGGGATACCCTTTATAATCTTCAAATGCTCTCAATCCAATTTGATGTACCTAATTCTTTATAGTTAATTGTTTGAGTTTATAGGTTATTGTATAACCTATAACTTTAATAGTTTATTATAAAATCTTTCCATGGAGTATTAGGGCATTTCATTTTGTTCATAATTGATTGATGTGATTGTAGTTAGTGTCCAAGGGTTAGATGAACCTTGATCAAAACCCACTAACCTAGGGGCATCATTAAGGACAATAATTAAGGACCTAAGTTTAGAGAACTTAGAAAAAATCCCAATAATTAGGATTCACTTCCTATTGACTTGAAACTCAAATCATTTAAACTTAGTGACACCCTCAGCCCTAGGAAAATTTCCCACTGACTTTTGAGATCATTAAGCCCCTTAATTAACCTAATCAAGTTTAAACCTTAATTAAGCCATTAAATCTTCTAGAAATTATAATAAATCAAGTTTAAATCTGAAAATTACATTTCATACCTCAAACTAACCAGAATTAAACCCTTAATCAATGAAAAATAAAAGCCCCTTTACTGGACTTCAAAATTGAGTTTAATTTAATTTTAATTGAAATTTAAAATTTAATTAATTTAATTAATTAAAAATAATTAAAAATTCCAAAAAATTTTCAAACACTTGGAAATCACTCCTTAGGTCATTCCTGACCTTTGGAGTTGATTTCAAGAAGTTTGGAGATCATTTGGATCCAAATCACAAAAATGGTCTCTAATTAAACAATTTTAATAATTCATTAAATACTCAAAACTTCAAAAATTCATAACTAATTCAAATGAACTCCAAATTGAGCAAACTCAAAGGCATACAACTCATCTTAAGCTCTAATATTTATTAAAAATGTTAAGTCTCCAGAAATTAAACAAATTTGAAAAAGTCAACTTTTGGTCAAACCTAGTTCAAAATCAAGTCAAAACTTCAAACCTTCATAATAAAATCTAAAAAAATCCAATTTTAGTGTACTTACTGTCTAACTGATCGTATTAAGGTCTAGTATTTTAATAAAATATTAAATTTCTAGAAAACACTTTAAATCAAAAAGTCAAATTTTGACTCTTGAATTAAATGAATAAAATAATCAAAAATTTCCAAAATTCAATAAATTGTCAAAAATTCCAGAAAACATCAATTTGAACTTAAAACCAGCAACCAACCAATATTAATTAAAACTTAATCAACCTTCAAACCTTAATCAAACTCAAATCACTTAATCATATCGGGTACCACTGGGTAACCCAGGCCTACGAGGCTATTAAATTAGCCCCAAGGAAGGTGAAATAAACTTCACGGCCTCGGTGTGCAACAAAGGTGATATCCAACAAACAATCAAAATTATTTTTAAAATCAATTTTAAATCATTAAGATTTAAACTTTAACCTAAATCTTCCCTTAAACCTTCAACCAACTTGAACCTCAAACAACTTCAATCAATTGCCTATTTAAGACATATCAAAGCCACACAGCCTATCTCACATACTTTAGATGATTTGCTAGGACAACCAACTCTAGTCTTAGGTTAGGCCGGTGTTTACTTTTCTGCTGTGTGCCGGGTTTTCGAGCTTTTACTGCATGCTGTTTGCTAGTAGTAGAATTGATGTGTTTGTTTACTTATTTATTGCACTCTGTGATGTGATTGATTGTACGATTAGATCTACCCCTAGGCTAGGGACGATTTGTACTAATTCAATCTTATGCAGGTGGCCATGCTCATACAGGGCATAAATTAAAGGGGGCAAAATTATAATTATTAAATTGCACAGGTGCTCCAGAAAATTGCTTAAGTCCCCCTTTAAATCAAAAAGAGCATGGCCAAGCATGGCTGTGATTGAGTATTTTAATTTCAAATATATAACTGCTTGGGATGTCAAATATAAACTGTTGATTATTAGGATAACCCTTCAGGTTGTTGAGTCTAGATTTTAATTTTAATTAATGTAATTTGAGATGATATTTGAGTTGTAAATTTAAAGTGATTTGAGATTGAGATGTTTAAACATCCAATTTGGAATCCAAAGAGGAAGGAACATCCCTTAGGAGAGAGTTCCTATCCATTTGGAGATCCAAATTAGGATGAAGTTCAAGTATCCAAAGAGAAAAGATAACACCCCTATCCAGGGGGAGTTTCTTTTCATTTGGATATCTAGACCCGACGATCCAAGGAGTTCTAAGGAGACGAAGAAGTGAAGAACGAGAAGAATCTCAAATCTCAAAGTCACTTGAGTCTTAGGAGTAGAATCCGGGTTGTAGTCAGTGGTACCCGGCCACTTTACTTTACTGCAGACCCTGGGTTGTATTATTAAGGGCACTTGCCTATGGACTTTCAATTTGAGCATTTATTTAATTGATTTAATTATTTAATTAATTTGATTGATGTGTTGATTGCGATTAAGGACCCGTATGCTTTTAGTAGTTTATTTGGCGTTCTTGCATGTCGATTTTGATTTAGCCTGGAACCCGATCGGAGGCTCGTGAGGGTACGGTCATAAACTTTTTCTACTTAAACAAAATTAAAATTTTTAAGCTTAGATAGAAACTCTAACGCTCTTAAGAAGTAAGCCCGGACTCGCCGGGAGTTTTTCATGCATTCATATTGAACTTTTCTCTACCTTGTTAGGCACCTCCCCGCCTGCGGGTTTTGGCAGACCACCTGACCTATTAGGGTGCAGTTCTGTCCAAGGGGATGTTGTGCAATCTCTAGGATAAAATCTATTTTTAAGCCTGTTTTAAAACTGCTTCATATTGATTTAAGCATTTCATCGAGTCAATTAGCATGCATTGCATTAGATACAAATTAAAAATCGAGTCTAAATCTTAATTGCATTTTATTTAGACATTTAACCCAACATATGTTAAGGGGTCAATTAGGATCTGCTCTAGATGTCGACCCCAATTCTTTAAACCAATCTTAATCAATGTCCTTAACCACTCTACATTTAAAGACTTTGACTCATGGTTTTAAAAGCGTTTAGGTGGTTTAGCTGGCTCCCCAATCCAGGCCGGGGTAAGTCCAGATTGCATTGCATTAGCTAGGTTCTGGGTCACTGATTTTCAGTACCCAATTTTAAACTTAGGTTCTGAGGCATGTCTTCAAACTTAAGACCTCAATTTTCTGGGAATCTGACTCCCACTTTCTAATAAAATTGATCACTCAAATTAAAATATCTTTCAATCAAATTCAAGCCCAACACTTAGGACAGGTTGAGGTGTTTCTGAAGTGATTTCAGAATCTCAAACACCTCCTACTTCTCATCCTTTGACCTCCAGAAATAAGTGTTCAATTTTGAACCAATCCCATTTGAAAATTCAAGTCCTTAACCTTCTTTGATATCAATCTTTGAATTCTTAAATAAAATTCGTATCGCTATTTTAATCGAGAGTTTTCGTAGGAAATTTTCTGGTTTCCTACGATGTAATTAACTACGAGGGCTTGCGCTCGTAGGAGATTTAGAAACCCAGACCTGATTTCAAAATCAAGCTTTTTCAAAACCCTTAATTAATTATCTTTGGGAAATTCAAACCTAATGATCATTATTGTCATATTTAAACTATCGATAGTGATTGATATCTTCTTTCTCCGGATAAATATATCAATTAAAATCGTAATTCTAATTATGAAATTAATGATCTTTTATCTTGATTATTATAATCAAACAATGGATTAAATATTATTCTGATTCTTTGGAATCAAATATTATTTCTCCTTGAGTTTGATTACGATAATTAGATAAATCTAAAGATTTGTAATCTGAACCTATTAGGGAATGATATGTTCACCTTTCGAGGTGATATATTATTCATAATAAGTGTTCAATTATAAAATCAAAATTCCAGAAATTTAACTTTCCCAAAGAAAATTAAACACTTTTTCAAAAATATATTTTTTTTTAATCAAACAGTGCATTAGATATTCTCAGGATGACATTGAGTACTATATTAAGGGAGACTTATAAGCATTCTAAATTTATGAAGTCAAGTTCTATGAGGATGGAGTGTATTATCTGCCAAAAAGTAAGTAGACTTCTTCAAAGACATCAATAAAATAAAAGTGCAAGTATAAGAAAAAGAATTAAAGCAAGAAAAATAAGAAGAAAAAGAAAGAAATTATGGTTTTGGACATACATTTCATTGGCCTCCTACCCCTCCTATTCTTCAATAAGCTTAAGGATAAGGCAAAGGAAGAAGAAATGAAAGAAAATGATAAATTAAAGGGAATATATGCAATAACAAACACCTGTGATACATATTTATTTAGAGTCCAACTCAGATGATGAATCATGTATAGTTAAAAATATGAAAATGTAGAAATAGAATCTAAATCAAGTTAAAGTAAAAGATTAATATTCAATGTGTCTATGGAGCAAGACTAAAAGTTTGTGAGGGTTGTTAAACCTCTATGAACAAGCCCGAGGCTAACCAACAGGGGGGGTGAATTCGTAATTTAAAAATTCTTTGATTAAAAGAAAAACCCTTGATGCGGAAGAATATCAATTTCAAAATAACGAAATCAGAGTTTTTCCAACCACACAGTAAATCACAGAACAGTTCGAAAGTAAAAATGTGAAAAAGTAAAAATACAAACACAAAGGATTTTATAGTGGTTCTATCAAATCTGACCTATGTCCACTCCTCGGAGGCTTCCTCCGAGTATTGCACTAAACCTCTTAGTTTCTCTCCTTTAGCCCCCATAGCTAGGCATAGATGCCCTTACAAAAATATCTTCCACTAACCAAGTGAGGCAGAGTACCCCGAATCTTTATCACCCTCCTAGTGAAGGCAGAGAGTCTCAATCCTTTTACGCCCTTCTGGAGGAGATAGAGAACTTGGATCCTTTTGCTCCCTCCTAGAGTAGGCAGAGAACCTGGAGCTGATGCTAAAGAAAGTCTCCCTAGAGCCACCAAGGAATCAAGAAAGAAACTTGAAGAAGACAATGAAAATCTTGCTTGGAGTAACATTTGTGAATCCTTCACAACTCCCCCTCACAAGAATCTCTCACTTTCTTCTCTACTAAAGCTCTCTCTCTCTCTCTCCCTCCTCTAAGCTCTCTTACAGACCAAATGAATAGTAAAAGATCTCTCACAAGATAATATAAGAGATTAAATAGAGAGCCTACAAAAGATGCCCTAATTTTTAATTTATCGTCAAAGACTATCTAGTATGATCACTAGATTATCCTGTATGATTAGTATAAAATAGCCCTTTCAGCTAGTACGATCTGTATTATCTTACATGATTAGGTCAAGTATTTATACTGATCATCCAATACGATTCTTTGATCGTACTGTACGATTAGTTCAAGATACTATACTGATCATCCAGTATGAAAGGCAATGATGGGAAATGATTTAAATATAATCCCATACATCCCTTGGGTCGTCTAGTATAATATCCCTGTATGATTAGAATAAAATCATAGTTTTTTATCTGGGATGTTGTAGGACGATCAAGTATCATCCCATGTACAACTCGGGTCATCTAGTACGATCATCATCGATCATCTTGTACGATTTGATCAAGCAATTTTACCATAATTAATCCCCTAATCACAAGATTAATTTAGGAATTATTAAAATAAATCATCCAAGAAGATTAACATCATCCAGTATGATTAGAATAAAATTTGAACATTAAAATATTGCTTAAATTATGTTTGGTGGATATTTTCATAATCTTAGCTTATCATCTTGAATGATATGAATTGTATACTACTATTAGTTTAATCACACTTAATTAATAGGGGTGCCTTAATTAGGATTTTTTCTTTTAATTGATCGTCCAGTATGATATAAATCATACTATACGATGAGTTCAAAATCAAGAAATTATTCTAACTCACCAACTCACTCCCTTAAGTGTGTGTGTGCAAGGTTACTCAGCTTAGTTTCCACCAGATACTTGATTTGACTCAAGAAAGGAAGAAATACTTGAAATTGAAAGTATAGACAGACTTAACCATAGTCTATCCAATCTTGAGCTGATTTGATATTGCTAGTGGACTTGTGGACCTAAAATATTAGTGAGTAGGGAAATAAATAGGTATGCCAAAATAATGGCAATAAGAAAATAATTATATTTATTATCATCAAAATCACATTACTTGGGCCCAAATTTGTAATAATCTCCTCATTTTTTATGATAGCAAATATTGTTGTTTAAAATATTGAAAGCTTTTAATATTCTCTGAAACTCCCCCTCAAAATGTAAAATTTTAAAAGTAAGGAAAGTTTTATCTTTTAAAAATTTTTATTTTTCTTTTTGTTTTTTTTTTATTTTTTTATTTTTAAGAAAATATGAGACATAATTAAAAATAGAACAAAGTAAATTTCACTAAAATATAGGATACAAATAGCACACTACTCCCCCTTTTGACATCACAAAAAGGAGGAAAAAGAAAATGCTAAACAAAATAAAGTAAGTACTTCACAAAAGAGAACATAAAATAGAAATAAAACAAACTAGAACCTGTAGGTATCCTGATTAGGAGGAGGTGGTGGAGGTGGCTGAAAGTAGCGGTAAAGATAGGAAAATTGATCTCCAAACCAGGCCATATCCTGGTCATGCTGCTGCTGCTGCTATGCTACGTAGGCGTCAAAGCGAGCTAAGTCTCAGTCATGCTGCTACTGCTGCTCGACTATATAGGAGTCAAAATAAGCCTCCCACTGATCAAGCTGCTGAACCAATTAATCAATCTGAGACTACTGGCAGATAAGGACAGGTGCAGGAATAGATTCTTCCTCCTCTTCCATAGGCTCCTCGCACACATTGTGATGATGAGTATTATAAAGGGTATGAAAGGAGCTATTGGAATAGAATATAGGGTGGTGAGTGGAGCTAGGAATTGAAGGTTATGTTTTAAATTTAGGATAAAGGCAATAAGATGTCCTAAGGCTAGGTTAGGCTTTCTTTTGTGCCCAGGATCTCTAATGTAGGTTAGATGTTCAATATAGTGAATGATAAGATCAAATGCATTAAATTCAATATAAGCCATGATGTAGTAAGCGGTAAGTGAAAGAATAGGTGTAATATGAATCTGATCCCTAGCTTTAGGAATAATTGAATTACGAAGGAAGTGCTGGATGGTTCTGGCATCCTTAACTAAGGTGTTGACTTGGGCTATATGGTAGTTGACATTAGTTTCCCTAAGAATGTTATTAGTAGGAACCCAATTAAATCAAGATGTGAAGCCAAGATGTGGATCTTATCTCCAGTGGAAGAAAGGTGAAAGAATTCATAAAAATCTTGGTAGGTTATCTCTATAGGCCATCTATTAACATATGATTTTAAGGCAGTAAAAGCATTATTAGTGCAAAGGTTGGTGAATAATTTAAACAAGAGTTCAGAATTAAATGGAAAGGCTAGTGTAAGAAGGAAGCCCAGAGTTGTTCTAACAAACAGATCAAGTACCTGCAAGTTTAGAATATTTTGATTGATAATCTTTGAGGGGGTTATGCCAGCAATTTTATAGTAGTTGTAGGCAACTTCATCAGCTTTCTTAGTGAAATGAGGATTGATAGCACACTTAGATGAGCTACCCCAACAAGTGCTCGAGACCTTTTGCCACCAGCTATTGCAAGATTAACTGTGCTCAAGTAAGAGAGAAGGAGAGGTGGAATATTTTAAGTGAAGAAGAAATCATGATTTTAAGTTGTTTATATAGAATCGGCCATATCGTAATGTACAATTGTGAAATCGTATAGGATAATGTGGTGCAATCAATTAATCCAGACAATCAGTCAAAAAAGTAGTATGATCGTACAATATGATCAAACATCATATTGGATGATTAAATACAGGATGATCATTTTGAGGAGTTAGCTTGTACGATTATTGACTGGCTTGATCGTATAGGATGAATACATGGATCATACTGGACAATTTATCATAATGGATTATACCAACTGCATTCAAATCATCCAATGACTCCGGCCACATGGATCGTCCAGTACGAAATATGAATCTTACAAGATGATCACCAATAATTGATTGATATCAGCCGTTGGATGTGTTGTGATCAGAGAGGTAAATTTTTGTTAAGATTATATAGTATGAAATGAATTGTACTAGATCATGTAAAAAAATTTATAGAACTTAGAGAATGAAATGTGACGATTAGGAAGGGTTTAAAACAAAAATCAAGCAAAAAATAAAAGAAAATAAATAAAAAAATATAATAAAAACCACGATAAGATAAAGCCTAAGTTTTTTTTAATCGATTTGCTCCTAATAAATGATAATTTACCTCATTATTATATTTAAAAAACTAGTAAGAGATTAATTAACAACGCTAAAATTCAGAAAGGCTAGAAAATCAATCTTGTAGCTCATACTCCTTACTATTGCAAATCTGGTTTTAAAGGTTATGATTTTGATGATAGCAAATATTTCTGCCTCTGGTTGCCTTTTTAATCTTTCAGGTACGCTTGATCAATTGCAAGTTCGAGCCAGTCCAAGATCGAGTCAGATTGTTTTGAAATCTAGGTCCAATGTACTGGTTTCATCTTTATTGAGTCAAATGCTATGTAACTGATCCCCTAGCTAAGTAACCTTGCACACACACACTCACGGGGAGAGCTTGAGTGAATTAGAGTTTCTATTTATTTTTTGTTCAAATTATCCTAGACGATATTAACATCGTCCTGGACGATTCAGTAAAAATAAAAATCCTAATTCAGACAATCATGTTAAGTCAGTTTGATTAAGCTGATGTCCTAGACGATATCAATATCGTACATGACGATAGGCTTAAATCAGAAATTCTCAGCCGCTAGATCAAGTTAGGTAAGTTTTTATTTTTGGTGATTTACTCTGATCGTCCTGGACGATACGTGTATTATCATCGACGATCCATTACAATCATGCCTAAATTAGTCTGGTGATTAAGAAAAGTAATTAAGGTCTGATTGATTCGATCATATCGTCCTGGATGATCGTAGGATCGTACGGGACGATGTGTTAAAAATCCTAACCATCCAGTGCCTATCACCTGTACGTCCAGAGCTGTGTGCTGGACGATATTCCTGCTTTTGAACTAATCGTATGGGATGATACCCATATCATCCCGGACGATCAAGTCATTTTGAGATCGTCCTACGTGTTTCACCTGTACGTCCAGAGCGGTGCTCAGGATGATTTTATGTGGATTTAAGCTAATCGTACCGGATGATAGAGATATCGTCCTGGATGATCAAGTCATTTTGTGATCATCCAGCATGTTTAACCTGTATGTCCAGAGAAATTTTTAGGATAATTTTGTGTGTTTTTGAACTAATCATATAGGACGATCCCGGCCGACCAGTTGAGATTTAGTACTATTTTTGAGCCATCCTATAAAAGATCTTTTTCTTCCAACAAGAAAAATCTTTTGCCACTTTCCTTTCCAGAGAAACCTTGAGAGAGAGAGAGAGAGAGAGAGCTTGGGAGAGAGAGAGAGAGGATCTTGTGAGGGGGAGTTTTTGAGGGATTCACAAAGGTTGCTCCAAGTAAGAATCAAAGTCATCCTCTCTATTTTTCGTTTCTCATCTTGTCGGTGTTTTATGTGGGAGGATTGTCGCAAGAAGATCCGAGTTCTCTGCCTGCTTTAGGAGGAAGTGAAAGGAGTTCGGGTTCTCTGCTCGCTTCCGCCTGCTTCAGGAGGAAGTGAAAGGAGTTCGGGTTCTCTGTCTGCTTTAAGAGGAAGCGAAAGGAGTCTGGGTTCTCTGCCTGCTTCAGGAGGAAGTGAAAAGAGTTCAGGTTCTCTGCCTCACCGGGTTGGTGGAAAGGAGTTTTATACAGGCTTCTATGCCTTGCTGTGGGAGCAGAAGGAGAGTCACTTTTGTGTTAGTGCAATACCCGGAGGAGAGGCTCCGGGGAGTGGACGTAGGTCAAGTTGACCGAACCACTATAAAATTTGGTGTGCTCTTTCTGATTATTTTTTGCACTTTACTTTTCTGTGATTATCTGGTTGGGTGAAATCTGTGGTTGATCTTTTCATTTCTGTGTTTATTTATTTTTGCTACAAATTATTGAAAAGATCTTTCCTGTTGCTCACGAATTTTTTAAAATAACTAATTCACCCCTCCTCTTGGTTAGCCTCGGGAGTAGTTCATCAAGGCTTAACATTCCTATCGAACTTTTAAGTGGAATCAGAGCATACCCAGTTGACTTTCAAGTGGTATCAGAGCGGGATTCAAAAATTAAGTTTAAAACCTTTTGAATTTGATCCATGGCTAACTTTGGTAATCGTAATACTGCTGAAGGTTATTCAATTACACGACCGCCATTATTTTATAACATATCTTTTGATTTTTGAAAAACTCACATGTCCACTTTTCTTTAATCTATAGATTATCGCATGTGGATGCTTGTTAAGGATGGCTAAAGCACCTTTTAGAATGGTTAATAATATTAAAATTGAACTGCCTTTCACTGAATGGACTCTTAATGATCGTGACTTAGCCCAACTGAATGCCAAATGTTTGAACTATTTTTTTTGTGCCTTAAAATCTGAGGATTACATTCATGTATGTAGCTGTACAATTGGTAAAGAAATTTGGGATAGATTTTGTATTACTTATGAAGATACATCTGAAGTCAAATAATCTAGGTTAAATATATTGCTTCATGACTATGAACTTTTTCGCATAAACCTAGTGAATCAATTTCTGAATTGTATACTAGGTTCACTCAAATTATCACCTCTTCACATGCTTTAGGAAGAGAACTCACTAACTATGAAAAAGTGAAAAAGATTTTGAGATGTTTGCCTTCTTCGTTTGATGCTAAGATAACTGTAATTACTGAATCGAAAGATTTGAACACATATTCTATTGATAACTTACTTGGGTCACTTATTGCTTATGAGCATGGGGTGAACCAAAGAAAGCTTGATGCAAGTGAGAAGAAGAAGGAGAAAACTGTGGCACTGAAGGCCAACGATAGTGACACTGATTCTTCCGGGTCTGATAGCAATGATGTTGCCTTAATCACTAGGCAATTCAAAAGCTTTCTAAGGAAGAAACATAAGAACTTTCAGAAGTGGAACAAGGGTAAGTCCAGTAAAAATTTTAATGGTTAATCTGATACTGTTTATTTTGAACGCAGGAAGCCTTGACACATTAAGGCCGATTGTCTTACACTTAAAGCTCACCCAAGCAAAGAGAAGGGTGAGGAGAACCCCAAGTTCAGGAAGGATAAGAAGCGGATTCAAAAGGTATTTTGGGCAGATTCTGCATCCGACTCCTCTGAGACTGAAGCTGAAGAGGAGGAAACTAACTTGTGTTTGATGGTAGATGATTATCCTAGTCAGTCTGACCAGGAAGAGGTATGTGAGCGTACTTACGATCAATTATTTGAAGTGTCTGAAAGAATTCATGCATCGTATAGGAAACTTAAGAAATTGCATGCTAACCTGAAATTGGATTTCCTAACTTTGCAAAAAGAGCATGATGTTATGGTTAAAGATCATTCTACACTTGATAACAATCACATATCTTTACTTGATGAATTTGATGAATTAAACAAAAAGTATTCTGATCTGATTACTGAGCATGATTCATTGAAAATCTCGTATGTTGATTTAGGAAGAGCTTTTAAAGAATTAAACAATATGACATGTGACGTGGAGAGTAGTAAGGGAGCATTGAAGTTTGAAATTACAAGTCTTAAGAAGGAGAATGAATTTCTAAAAGTAAAAACTAGTGCTTTTGAGAAAAATGAAACACCTCATACTTTTGCACAATTTTATGCACCTCCACCTTTTGAAGAATCTATTTCAAAATCATTAAAGCATGTTTCATACAAACCTAGGAAGAGGCACTATTACCCACGTAGATTAGTTAACCATTTTTCTGGTGTTAGATATTTTTCTTGTGGCATGTTAGGACATATCTCCCACACTTGCACTATTCACCGTAGTACACATTGGGTGTGGAGGCCCAAATTGCCTGTTTCACAGCACAGCACACATGCATTACATTCTTCTTTTCATAAGAAGGAACCCAAACCTGTTTAGGTTCCTAAATATGACATTTGATGATTTTTTAGGTGTGCTCTCTCACAAGATCTCATGAGAGCATGTTGTACCTGGACAGCGGATGTTCAAGACATATGACTGGATATACAAATTAGTTCATTTCATTGGAGGCCAGGGCTGGAGGCAAGGTTACACTTGGATACAACACCACTAGGAGGGTGGTAGGAGCAGATATAATTGGTGATTCAAAGAATTTGATGATTGATAATATTTTGCTTGTAGATGGATTGAAACACAACCTGCTGAGCATTAGTCAACTCTGTGACAAAGGATACAACATCAAATTCCTGCACACTTGTTGCATTTTAAGCTTAAATGACAAAAGTATTTTACAGGGATAAAGGATCAATAATATATACATGCTGGATATAAGTTGCCTTAAAACTGATGTTTTAATTTGCTTAAAAACTGCTGCTGATGAGTCTTGGTTATGGCACAGGAGATTATGTCATGCCAGTATAAAAACCCTTAGGAGAGTCGCCCAAAAGGACTTAGTTAGAGGTGTCTCCAAGCTTAAGTTCACTAAGGACCACTTATGTGATGCCTGTCAATTAGGGAAGCAAGTCCAGTCCTCCTTTCACTCCATTAAGGATATTAGCACCTTTAGACCTTTAGAAGTCTGTCACATGGTTTTCTTTGGACCCATTAGCACTACCAGCTTAGGGGGGAAAGTCTATAGTTTTGTGATTGTTAATGATTACTCGAGGTTCACTTGGATTAAATTTTTGTCACATAAATCTGAGTCATTTGATGAATTTAAGTCCTTCTCCACTTGGATTCAGAGGAAGTTAGGTTGTGAGATCTTGACTATTCATAGTGATCATGGTAGAGAGTTTGAAAATATGAAGTTTGAAACTTTCTGTGAGGAGCAAGGGATTAGTCACAATTTTTCATCTCCTAGGACCCCTCAACAGAACGGGGTAGCTGAAAGTTAGAATAGGACCTTCGTGGAAGCCGCTAGAGCCATGCTTACTAAGTATTCACTTTCAAAATACTTTTGGGCTGAAGCAGTGAGCACTGCCTGTTATGTGCTGAATAGGATGAATGTTAGATCCAATCTTAACAAGACACCTTATGAGATCATTAAGGGTAGAACTCCAAACCTGTCCCACCTCCATGTCTTTGGCTATAAGGTTTTTATTCTAAATAATGGGAAATCATCCTTAGGAAAATTTAACCCCAAATCTGATGAAGGAGTATTCTTATGTGATTCTAGTGTGGGGAAATCCTTTAGGGTGTTTAGTAAGAGGACTTTGGTGGTGGAAGAGATAACTCATGTGGTGTTTGATGAATCTGATCCTAAGGAGACTAGAGCTGAGGAAGAAGAAGAGGTAGAAGAGATTGCCCAAGGGGTTGAAAATGCAAATCTGGAGGAAAGGATAGAACCTCAAAATACTTTGCCTAGAGATTAGAAATATTTTTAGAGTCATCCTAAAGAACCAATCTTAGGAGACCCTTCTGAAGGTGTTAGAACTAGGCATGGACTTAGGAAGGAAGTAAACCATTCTGCCTTTATCTTAATGACTAAACCCACTAACATTAATCAAGCTCTTTCTGATGAATTTTGGATCTTAGTTATGCAAGAGGAATTGAATCAATTTATAAGGAATGATATTTGGGAATTAGTAGAAAGACCTATGAATCAAAGTATAGTGGGAACCAAGTGGGTCTTTAAGAATAAGATGAATGATTATGGTGTGGTGGTTAGAAATAAGGTAAGATTGGTGGCTAAGGGATACAATCAGATTAAAGGGATTGATTTTGAGGAGACCTTTACCCCTGTAGCTAGATTGGAAGCCATTAGGGTACTACTAGCCTTTGCATGTTATAAGGGATTTAAGCTGTTTCAAATAGATGTCAAGAGTGCCTTTTTAAATGGGGTAATAAGAGAGGATATTTTTGTTGAACAACCCCTAGGTTTTGAGAGTTTCCAATATCCAAATCATGCTTACAATTTAAAAAGGCCTTATATGGATTGAAACAGGCACCCAGAGCTTGGTATGAGAGGCTTATTACATTCCTGTTAGAAAGAGAGTTTGTTAAGGGGAGCGTAGACACCACCCTTTTTTTGAGCAGAGTAGGGGATGATTTACTCACTAGATCTATGTTGATGATATAATTTTTGGATCTTCTGATAAACATCTATGTGATAATTTTTCTAAAATAATGAGTAAAGAGTTTGAGATGAGTATGATGGGAGAATTGTCTTACTTTTTGGGGTTTAATATAAGGCAAATATATGATGGAACTTTTCTCAATCAATCTAAATACACTAAGGACATTTTGAAGAAATATGAAATGGATAAAGCCAAGCCAATCAACACTCCATGAGCTCCTCTGTTCAGTTAGATAAGGATTCAAATGAAAAATCTGTTGATCAGAAGAAGTTTAGGGGAATAATTGGATCACTGCTTTACCTGACTGCTAGCCGACCTGGTATTATATTTAGTGTCTGTCTTTGTGCTAGGTTTCAAGCTGATCCTAAAGAGTCCCACCTGACTGCTATTAAAAGAATTCTTAGATATCTTTTGGGGACCCCAAACCAAAGAATGTGGTACCCTAGGCACAACACTTCTTTTGAGATTATTGGATATTCTGATTCTGACTTTACAGGGTGTAGGGTGGATAAAAAGAGAACTTCTAGAACTTGTCAATTCTTAGGACAGTCTTTAGTCTCCTGGTCCAGTAAAAATAGAACTTAGTTGCACTTTTCACTACTGAAGTTGAGTACATTGCCTTAGGAAGTTGTGTGGCCCAAATCCTTTGGTTGAAGCAACAAGTTTTAGATTTAGGATTACCTGTTGGGATAATTTCTATTCTATGTGATAATATTAGTGCCATCTGTATTTCTAAGAATCTAATCCAACATTCTAGAACCAAACACATTGATATAAGGCTTCACTTCATTAGGGACCATGTTACAAAAGGGGACATTGAGCTACATCATATAGCAACTGAAAATCAACTGGCTGACATATTTACTAAACCACTAGCCTTTGACTCATTCAGCATTTTGAGGACCAGATTGGGTGTGATTGACATAAATGCTTGATTCGGATGACTGATGATTTCTGAGTTTGATTGTTTTCTTTTATTTCTATTAGTTTTTTAATTTGGTTATCTGTTTCCTATTTTATTTCTCTTTCTTACTGTTGATTACCCTTATTGTTTGTTATTTTTCTAATTTGAACATTTATTTTGATGTAATTTCCTACTTGTTCTTGATTTACTATTTTATTCCTTTCAAAATCTAATCACTGCTCACTACTGCTAATAAACTGGATTTCTGATTGAGAGTTTTGCCTTACTTTTATTTGGAAGCTTGTAAGCAGTGATTGACTCTTCTGAATCTGTTAAAGGAAAGAAAAGTTGATGATTGTTTCTCTTCCTCTAACTCCCTTTAATGGTGTATTATTTCTTTTGGATAAAATTATTTTTCAAAATTAAAAAGTTAGTTTTTGAAATAGAGATCTATTTTATTTTTTTACAGTAATCTACCTCATATGAATAGTATTTTCAAAGCTTTGAATCAGTGTTATGTTTTTCTTAATTAAGTGACTGCACTTATCATATGATGTATGATTTTTGTTTTGTGAATTACTCTTCCTTATTGTGGAGAGTTAGTTTTATCGTCTCATATGTCTGGAAGGTAATTTCACAGCTGAGACTCTTTAACGATTATGAAAGGAAGCAAGCTTACAAAAGATGCGCAAAGAGCGCCAAAATGAAAAGAGGCACAAAATAAGCCCAAAGCTAAAAAGATACGTAATGTCGCCAAATTGAAAAATACACAAAGTGTATCAAAAATTAAAAGATGCACAAAGCGCCAAATAAATTGAAAAAGAGGCACAAAATGAATTCATAAAGGAATAAGCTTTCTTCCCTTTTCGATCTTTAAATGTCTTGGAGAAATCCATGCACCACTTAATATTCTTAAAAGCTTGAGATGAAAAATCATGATTTCTGATTCCTTACTTTGTAATACTATTATATCAGATATTTTTTTGGAATGAGGCTTGAAAGGATCTTTTTTCGAATCTAATTTATTTTCTTCTGAATTGGATTTTTGTTTGAAAGGAATTTAAACCGATAAGGTGTCCGAGGTGGGAGTTACGAAAGTCGATTTCCAACTTTTTCTGGATTTCAGCATTGTCGATCTTCTTCTTATGGGGTTTTGAATTAAAAATCAAGGGAAAAATTTTAATTTCCTGGAGCTGATCGATTAAAAAAAAAATTAAAAAAAATCATGATCTGCCTCCTTTTTAGCTTTTTGTGTTATGATATTTTCTGTTTGTATTGTATTGTCTGTTCATCCTCCTTTTTGTGATGTCAAAAGGGGGAGTTAGTATTTTTGTTTTGAGTGATTAGTAGTTTCTTGTACTATTCTTGTGTTTGTAATTATTTTCCTTATTGTGTTTTATGTTTAGTGAATTTGAAATGAAATATTTTCTTTCGTATGTGTGTTGAGTACTCCTGTCTATTTGATTTAAAACTACTTAACAAATATTTGCCATCATCAAAAAGGGGGAGATTATTGCAAATCTGGTTTTAAAGGTTATGATTTTGATGATAGCAAACATTTGTCTCTGGTTGACTATTTAATCTTTCAGGTATGCAGGATCAATTGTAAGTTTAAGCCAGTCCAAGATTGAGTCAGTCTATTTTGAAATCTAGGTCCAATGTACTGGTTTCATCTTTATTGAGTCAAATGCTATGTAACTGATCCCCTAGCTAAGTAACCTTGCACACACACACTCAGGGGGAGAGCTTGAGTGAATTAGAGTTTCTGTTCATTTTTGTTCAGATCATCCTGGATGATATCAACATCATCCTGGACGATCCAGTGAAAATAAAAACCCTAATTAGGATGATCATGTTAAGTCAGTTTGATTAAGCTGATCATCCTGGATGATATCAATATTGTACAGGACGATAGGCTTAAATCAAAAATTCTAAGCTGCGAGATCAAGTTAGGCAAGTTTTTATTTTTGGTAATTTGGTCTGATCATCCCGGACGATACGTGTATCATCCTGGATGATCCATTACAATCATGCCTAAATTAGTCTGGTGATTAAGGAAAGTAATTAAGGTCTGATTGATTCGATCATATCATCCTGGACGATTGCAGGGTCATACGGGATGATGTGTTAAAAATCCTGACCGTCCAGTGCTTATCACCTGTACGTCCAGAGCTGTGTGCTGGATGATATTCCTGCTTTTGAACTAATCGTACGGGATGATACTCATATCGTCTCGGACAATCAAGTCATTTTGAGATCGTCCTGTATATTATACTTGTATGTCCAGAGCGGTGCTCAGGACAATTTTGTGTGGATTTGAACTAATCATACCGGACGATAGAGATATCATCCTGGATGATCAAGTCATTTTATGATCGTCCAACATGTTTAACCTGTACGTCCAGAGCAGTTTTTAGGACGATTTTGTGTGTTTTTGAACTGATCGTATAGGACGATCGCCAGATCGTCCTAGATGATCCTGGCCGACCAGTTGAGATTTAGGGCTATTTTTGAGCCCTCCTATAAAAGAACTTTTTCTTCCAACAAGAAAAATATTTTGCCACTTTTCTTTCCAAAGAAACCTTGAGAGAGAGAGAGAGAGAGAGGATCTTGTGAGGGGGAATTTGTGAGGGATTTATAAAGATTTCTCAAAGCAAGGATCAGAGTCATCTTCTCCATTCATCGTCTCTCATCTTATCAGTGTTTTCTGTGAGAGGATCATTCGCAAGAAGATCCGGATTCTCTACCCGCTTTAGGAGGAAGCAAAAGGAGTTCGGGTTCTCTGCCCGCTTCAGGAGGAAGCGAAAGGAGTTCAAATTCTCTACCTCACCAGGTTGGTGGAAAGGAGTTTTGTATAGGCTTCTCCTCTTTGTTGTGGGAGCAGAAAAAGAGGCACTTTTGTGTTATTGCAATACTCGGAGGGGAGGCTCCGGGGAGTGGACGTAGGTCAAGTTGACCAAACCACTATAAAATATGGTATGCTCTTTCTGATTATTTTCTACACTTTACTTTTCTGTTATTATCTGCTTGGGTGAAATCTGTGGTTGATCTTTTCATTTTTTGTTTACTTATTTTTGCTGCAAATTATAGAAAAGATCTTTCCTGTTGCTTACAAATTTTTTAAAATAACCAATTCACCCCCCCCCCCTCCTGGTTAGCCTCGGGACTAGTTCATCAGGGCTTAAAATTCCTATCAAACTTTCAAGTGGTATCAGAGCATACCCACTTGACTTTCACTTACAGGTCAAAATCCTTTTTAAATAAAATTCTAAATCAGAAAAGAAATTAGATAGGAAACATGATATTTTCATCCTTCATTTTAGAAAAAAATAGCTAATAGAATAATATTGCAAAGTAATTAATCAGAAATCATGATTTTCAAATTTAAGTGTAAGAGATATCAATTGGCATAGGGAGTCTTCTAAGATTTTAAGGATTTAAAAGAAAGGCAAGTTAACTCTTAGTGAGCTCATTTTGTACCTCTTTATCAGCTTTTGGCACACATTATGCATCTTTTAATTTTTTATTCACTTCATGCATCTTACAATTATTTGGTGGTCATTGCACATCTTTTCAGTTTTTAGGCTCATTTTGTGTCTCTTTTCATTTTTACATGCTTGCTTCCTTTCTAAATCTTTAAAAATTTCTCAATTATGAGATTATCTTCTAAATATGTGAGAGGATAAACTCACTCTCTTATATAAGAAAGGATAAACCATAAAATAGATTCCTGTCCACCTGATAAATGCAAATAACTTGATTAAGAAAATTTAAAAGAGATTCATTGACGTGTAACATTATTCATATAAGATAGATTATTGTAGGAATGATAAAATAGATCTCTATTTTAAATTATAATTTTTAATTTGAAATAGATTTTTATTTTAAAAAAAATACATGACTAAAAAGTTAGAGAAATAGAAATAATCATTAGTATTTCTTCCTTTAACTATTTTTAGAGTAGTCAATCACTACTTACATGCTTCTAAATAAAAATAAGATAAAAAAGTCATTTAACAAAAATAAATTTATCAGTAGAAATGAGCAGTGAACTGATTCTTAAAATACTGAAGGTAACAACAGAAAATCAAAAACATAAAATAAAAATACATAAATAGAAACAAACATACAAGTAAAACATGAAAAAAATAGAACCAGAAAGCGTCAATTTTAAGCATGAATATCTATCACACCTAATCTGGTTTTTAAGATGCCGAAAGTTTCAAAAGCCAATATTTTGTAAAGATATCAGCAAGTTAATTTTTAGTGGCTACATGGTGTAGCTTTATGTCTCCTTTGGTAACATAGTCCATAATGAAATGATGCCTTATGTCTATATGTTTAGTTCTGGAGTATTGGATTGGATTCTTTGAAATATAGATGACACTAGTATTTTCCCATAAGATTAAAATGGTGCCTACAGGTAATCCTAAATCCAGTATTTATTATTTTAACCAAAGGACTTGGGTCACACAACTTTTTAAGGCTATGTATTCAGCTTCAGCAGTGGACAGGGAAACTAAGTTTTATTTTCTATTAGATCAGGAGACTAAAGACTATCCTATGAATTAATATATTCCATAAGTGCATTTTTTATTAACTGTGCATCCTTTCAAAATTTGAATTAGAATATCCTATGATTTCAAAAAAAGTTTTATGCCTAGGATACTAGATTCCTAAGTCTTGAGTTACTAAGAGATATCTAAGGATTTTCTTAACAGTAGTCAAGTGGGACTCTTTTGGATCAGCTTGAAATCTAGTACAGAGATAAACACTAAATATAATATCAGGTCTACTAGTAGTCAAGTAAAGAAGTGATCTAATTATTCCTTTGTATTCATTTTGATGAACTGATTTTCCATTTGAGTCCTTATCTAACTGAATAGTATAACTTATGGGAGTGTTTATTGGCTTGGCTTTATCCATTTTATATTTTTTTTAAGGATGTCCTTAATGTATTTTAATTGATTAAAGAAAATTCCATCATCCTTTTGTCTTATACTAAATCCAAGAAAATTTGTTAGTTCTTTTATCATACTCATTTTAAACTCCTTACTCATTATTTTTGAAAATTCATCACATTGATTTTTATCAGAAGATCCAAATAGAATATTATCAACATAAATTTGGGCAATGAGTAGTTCATCTCCTACCTTTTATAGAAACATGGTGGTCTCTATGCTTTCCTTAACGAAGGTTCTTTCTAATAGAAATGTGCTTAGTCTTTCATACCATGCTCTGGGTGCTTGTTTTAGGCCATATAATGCCTTTTTTAATTTCAACACATGATTAGAAAATTATAAATTTTCAAAGCCTAGAGGTTATTCAATATACACATCTTCTTTTATTAGAAAGACACTTTTGACATCCATTTGGTACAGTTCAAATCCCTTAAAGTAGGTAAAGGCTAGTAGCATCCTAATAGCTTCTAATCTAACTACTAGGGTAAATGCCTCTTCAAAGTCAATCACTTCTATCAATTGGCAAAGGGAGTCTTCTAAGATTTTAAGGATTTAAAAGAAAGGCAAGTTAACTCTTAGTGAGCTCATTTTGTACCTCTTTATCAGCTTTTGGCACACATTATGCATCTTTTAATTTTTTTATTCACTTCATGCATCTTACAATTATTTGATGGTCATTGCACATTATTTCAGTTTTTAGGCTCATTTTGTGTCTCTTTTCATTTTTACATGCTTGCTTCCTTTCTAAATCCTTAAAAATTTCTCAATTATGAGATTATCTTCTAAATATGAGAGAGGATAAACTCACTCTTTTATATAAGAAAGGATAAACCATAAAATAGATTCCTGTCCACCTGATAAATGCAAATAACTTGATTGAGAAAATTTAAAAGAGATTCATTGACGTGTAACATTATTCATATAAGATAGATTATTGTAGGAAGGATAAAATAGATCTCTATTTTAAATTATAATTTTTAATTTGAAATAGATTTTTATTTAAAAAAAATACACTACTAAAAAGTTAGAGAAATAGAAATAATCATTAGTATTTCTTCTTTTAACTATTTTTAGAGTAGTCAATCACTACTTACATGCTTCTAAATAAAAATAAGATAAAAATGTCATTTAACAAAAAAATAAATTTATCAGTAAAAGTGAGCAGTGAACTGATTCTTAAAATACTGAAGGAAACAATAGAAAATCAAAAACATAAAATAAAAACACATAAATAGAAACAAACATACAAGTAAAACATGAAAAAAATAAAACCAGAAAGCGTTAGTTTCAAGCATGAATATCTATCACACCTAATCTAGTTCTTAAGATGCTGAAGGTTTCAAAAGCCAATATTTTGTAAAGACATCAGCAAGTTAATTTTTAGTGGCTACATAGTGTAGCTCTATGTCTCCTTTGGTAAGATAGTCCATAATGAAATGATGCCTTATGTCTATGTGTTTAGTTCTGGAGTATTGGATTGGATTCTTTGAAATATAGATGGCACTAGTATTTTCCCATAAGATTAAAATGGTGCCTACAAGTAATCCTAAATCCAGTATTTATTATTTTAACCAAAGGACTTGGGTCACATAACTTTTTAAGGCTATGTATTTAGCTTCAACAGTGGACAGGGAAACTAAGTTTTATTTTCTATTGGACCAGGAGACTAAAGACTATCCTATGAATTAATATATTCCATAAGTACTTTTTCTATTAACTGTGCATCCTTTCAAAATTTGAATTAGAATATCCTATGATTTCAAAAAAAGTTTTATGCCTAGGATACTAGATTCCTAAGTCTTGAGTTACTAAGAGATATCTAAGGATTTTCTTAATAGTAGTCAAGTGGGACTCTTTTGGATCAACTTGAAATCTAGCACAAAGATAAACACTAAATATAGTATCAGGTCTACTAGCAGTCAAGTAAAGAAGTGATCTAATTATTCCTTTGTATTCATTTTGATCAACTGATTTTCCATTTGAGTCCTTATCTAACTGAACAGTATAACTTATGGGAGTGTTTATTGGCTTGGCTTTATCCATTTTATATTTTTTTTAAGGATGTCCTTAATGTATTTTAATTGATTAAAGAAAATTCCATCATCCTTTTATCTTATATTAAATCTCAAAAAATTTGTTAGTTCTTCTATCATACTAATTTCAAATTCCTTACTCATTATTTTTTAAAATTCATCACATTGATTTTTATCAGAAGATCCAAATAGAATATTATCAACATAAATTTGGACAATGAGTAGTTCATCTCCTACCTTTTATAGAAACATGGTGGTCTCTATGCTTTCCTTAACGAAGGTTCTTTCTAATAGAAATGTGCTTAGTCTTTCATACCATGCTCTGGGTGCTTGTTTTAGGCCATATAATGCCTTTTTTAATTTCAACACATGATTAGAAAATTATAAATTTTCAAAGCCTAGAGGTTATTCAATATACACATCTTCTTTTATTAGAAAGGCACTTTTGACATCCATTTGGTACAGTTCAAATCCCTTAAAGCAGGTAAAGGCTAGTAGCATCCTAATAGCTTCTAATCTAACTACTGGGGTAAATGCCTCTTCAAAGTCAATCACTTCTATCAATTGGCATAGGGAGTCTTAAATTTCTCGAATGATTTACTTTTATGAGATAGGAATCTAACCCAAGTAAACCTTGAGTAATTATCAACAATCACATACCCAAAGACTTTCTCTCTTAAGCTTATAGTGCTAACAGGTCCAAAGAGATCCATATGAAGGACTTCTAAAGGTTTCCTAGTGTTAATGTCTTTGATTGAGTGGAAGGAGGATTTAACTAACTTTTCTAACTGACAGGCATCACACAGGTGGTCCTTAGTGAACTCTAGTTTGGGTATACCTCTCACTAAGTCTTTTTGAGTAATTTTTCTAAAGTTTTTTATGCGTACATGACATAATTTCCAATGTCATAACCAAGATTCATATGCAACACTTTTTAGGTAAAGAGAGTTAGCAGGTTCAATACAGTTTAAATCAAGTATGTAAAAATTATTGATTCTTTTTCCTTGCAGCATAGTGTTTTCATTTAAGCTTATAATGTAGCTGGTAGATAAAAATTTGATGGTAAAGTCTTTATTACAGAGCTAGCTTATAGTGAGCAGGTTATGTTTTTAGCTATCTACTAGTAACACATTTTTAATAAAGAAATTTTTTGAGTTGCCAATTATACCTTAGCCCACCACTCTCCTAGTAGTGTTATCTCCAAGTGTCAACTTGCCTCCTGCCTTGGCCTCTAGTAAAATGAATTGATTTGCATCTCCAATCATGTGCCTTAAACATCTACTATCCAGGTACCACATACTCTCACAAGGCCTTTTGTGAGAGTACCCCTATAAAATCATCAATGGTCAGATTTGGAAACCCAAATAAGTTTGGGTTCCACCTTATGAAATATAGGATGAATTACTTACATGCTATGCTATGAATTATATAATTTTGGTCTCCACACCAAATGTGTTCTACGGTGGATAGTGTATGTGTGGGAGATATGACCTAGCATGTTACAAGAAAAATATCTAACATGAGGCAAAGATTTACTAATCTATGTGGGTTATGGTGCCTCTTCCTTGGTTTGAATGATGCATGATGTGGTGATGGATTATGTAACTGTACAAGTGTATATGATATTTTATTTTCTTTGAAAGTATTTAATTTGATTTGTAAAAATTAGTTTACACTTTCAAGAATTAAATTTTTTATTTTTAATGCATGCTCCCTATATCATCAGCTTCATCTAAACATGCCTTTAGTTTCTTAAATGAATTTTCTAAATCAATATAGGATGCTTTTAAGGAATCATGCTTATCAGTTAGATCAAGTTGCTTCTTGTTTAAAGTATCAAATTCATCCAATAAAGCTATGTGATTACTATCCAAAGTGAAATGAACTTTCCTGAGGCATTCATGCTCTTTCTATAGATTTGAAAAATCTACATGTAATTTCTTGAGCTTTCTATACACAGTATAAATTCTTTCAAAAACTTTAAATAACTCATCATAAAAAAGCTCATTTACCTCCTCTTGATCAGAATGATCAAGATGGTTATCTGCTATTAAGCACAAGTTGGTTACCTCCTCTTCTACTTCTATTTTAGATGAGTCGAAACCAGAGTCTGCCTAGAAAGCTTTTTGAGTCCTTTTCTTGCCCTTTTTAAACTTAGATTTTTCTTCACCTTCTCCTTAATTATGTGAGTTATTAAATTTGGGCAATCCAACTTCAACTGTCTGGCTTCATGCATTCAAAATAAATAACATCAGCAGAAACCTTAAAATTTTTGTTAGCTTTACCTTTATTCCATTGCTGATGATGATTTTTCTTTTTCTTTAGAAAGCTTTTAAATTTCCTTATCATTAGTGTAATGTCATCATCATCATCAGGTGCATAATTGTCATATCAGAATCATTCGCCTTTAAGGCCACAATTTTTTCCTTTCTCTTTTCACCTGTATCAAGCTGTATTTGACTCACTCCTTGCTCATAGACAATGAGTGATCCAAGTAAGTTATCAATGGAGTAAATATTCAGATCCTTAGATTCAGTAATAAAAGTAATCTTTGCATCATAGGAAGTAGGTAAATAATGCAAGATCTTGTTAAATTTTTTATAGTTAGTAAGTTCTTCTCCTAAGGAAAATAGGGAAGTAACAATCTAAGTGAACCTAATATACATTTTAGAAATTGATTCACTAGGTTTCATGTAAAAGAGTTTATAATCATGAAGCAGAATATTCAACCTAGATTATTTTAGTTCATTTGTTCCTTCATAAGTTATACATAGTTTATCCCAAATCTCTTTACTAGTAGTGCAAGTAAAAACATGCATGTAATCTTCAAATTTTAAAACACAAAAAAATAGTTCAAATATTTTGTATTCAGTTGCGCTAAATCTCTATCTTCTATGCTCCATTCAGAAAATAAAATTTAGTTTTAATGCCATTAACTAAGCGTGAAGATGCAGAATATCCTTCCTGAACTAATATCCACATGTAATAATTTATAGATTATAAAAAGGTAGGCATGCAAATTTTCCAAAAATTAAAAGGAATATTATCAAATAAAGGTGGTCGTATGATTGAATATCCTTCTGTAATATTATGATTTCCAAAGTTAGCTATTGATCTTTTTTCATAAGTTTTTTAAAATTTAATTTAAGAATCCCGCTCTGATACCACTTGAAAGTTCATGAAGGTTATTAAACCTTTAAGAACAAGCCCGAGGCTAACCAAGAGGGGGGTGAATTGGTATTTTAAAAATTCTTTGATAAAAAGAAAAATCTTTGATGCGGAAGCGGATCAATTTCACAATAACAAAATCAGAGTTTTTCCAACCACACAATAAATCCCAAAAAACTACTAAAATAAAAATGTGAAAAGTAAAAATACGAGCATAAAGGATTTTATAGTGGTTCGATTAAATCTGACCTATGTTTACTCCCCGAAGGCCTCCTCTGAGTATTACACTAAACCTCTTAGTGTCTCTCCTTTAGCCCCCACAGCTAGGCAGAGAAGCCCTTACAATAATATCTTTCATCGACCCGGTGTGGCAAAGTACCCTAAATCTTTTACCCTTCTAGTGAAGTCAAAGAGCTTAAATCATTTTACTCCCACCTAGAAGAGGCAGAGAACCTAGATCCTTTTACTCCCTCCTCGAGTAGGAAAAGAACCTAGATCTGATGCTGAAGAGTGTCTCCCCTAGAGCCACCAAGGACTCAAGAAGGCAACTTAAAGAAGACAATGGAAATCTTGCTTGGAGTAACCTTTGTGAATCCCTCACAACTCCCCCTCACAAGGATCTCTCCCTTTCTTCCTCCCTTATGCTCTCCCTTAGACTAAATCAACAACAAAAGATCTCTCACAAGATAATGTAAGGGATTAAATAGAGAACCTCTAAAAGAAGCCCTAATTTTTAATTTATCATAAAAGATCATCCAATATGATCGCTAGATCATCCTATACTATTCATACAAAATAGCTCTTTTAGCCAGTATGATCCACATTGTCCTGTACGATCAGGTCAATTATTTATGCTGATTATCCAGTATAATTCTACAATCATACTGTATGATTAGTTCAGATACTATATTAATCATTCAGTATAAAAGGTGATGATGGGAGATGATTTAAATATCATCCATATATCCCTCAGGTCGTCCAGTATGATATCCCTGTATGATTAGAAGAAAATCATGGTTTTTTATCTGGGACGATGCGGGACAGTCAAGTATCATCCCATGTATCTCTCAGGTCATCCAGCACGATCATCACTGATCATCTTGTACCATCTAATTGAGTAATTTTACCATAATTAATCTCCTAAACACAAGATCAATTTAGGCATGATTATCATAAATCGGTTAGGATGATTCACATTATCCTGTATGATTAAAATAAAATTTGAACGTTAAAATATTGACTAAATTATAATTGACGGCTATTTTTCATAATCTTAACTGATCGTCCTATATGATATGGATTGTACATTATGATTATTTTAATCACACTTAATTAATAGGGGTGACTTAATTAGAGTTTTCTATTTTAACATATTGTCAAGTATGATATAAATCATACTGTATGATAAGTTCAAAATCCAAAAATTTCACTAACTCACCAACTCACTCCCTTGAGTGTGTGTGTGTAAGTTTACTCAGTTTAGTGTCCACTAGATACATGACTTGACTTAAGAAAGAAAGGAATAATTGAAATTAAAATTACATATAGACTCAACACTAGTCTACCCAATCTTGAGCTGATTTGACATTGCTAGTGGACTTGTGGACCTGAAATATTAGTAAGTAGGACAACAAAATAGATATGCAAGAATAACAGTGATAAGGAAACAATAATATTTATTATCATCAAAATTACAGTACTTGGGCCTAAATTTGCAACAAAGACAGCAGTAAGGACAAGATCTAAGTAGAAGGCAAGGATGGTTTTGAGCTGTCTACTTCTGAGAAGCTTAAAGAGTATGTCAAAATATTAACTCTAACCTTTTTGTTTAAGGATAATGTTGCAAGAATGGTAATTAAACTTACTCCCAGGCTTTTTTAAAAAAAAATGAATGTAAAGTTTCTTAGTTATTGTCTTTTTCTTCATCTTCAAGCTCTGAAGTTCATGTAAAGGTTGAAGGCCCTTCTACAAATGAATAATAAAACTCCCTTAAGATTGGTAATTCAAATGTATTGAAAAAAAAGCAAGGATTAGCACTATCCATCTAAATTAAAGGCAAGGCTCAACACTTCAAGAAATTATGGAATACAAAAATATATTATAAATATCCCTTCAGATTATCAGTACACGTCATTACTTGTATAACATTATGAAAACTTCTAAAAGTGGTGCTAATCTTACTATTAATTTCAACAATTAGGCAGTTAAGATACAAATCAGAGAGGATACTTAAATCTTAAAAGTTTCCCTTGGGATTATCTCGGCATCACTGTCTCGTCTACAAAATGCAAAGATAATGATTTTTCTAAAATTTTGGTGAGGCTTAACACTTGTTGACATTGTTGGAAACATAAATTACTTTCTTTTTAGTAGATTCCAACTTTTTAGAACCATCATATGGAACTTTTTATAGTATTTGTTTCATTTAACCACTTTACTCAAAAGTGTTAAGAAGAAAATTATTAGCTTTTATTAGTAAATTTCTTCATAACAATAGTGAGCACATGAAACTTAAAATCATATCTTATAACACCACTATCAAACACATTGACAATGGTGGTTTAGGCCTACTTAAACTTGAAGCTTTGTAATTTATGAGTAAAAAAAACTCTTTTGGATAATATACACATCTAAGAACTATCTTACCTTTTGGTTGTTTGATAAATATGCCTCTCTTTGGATTAAGCCAAACAATAAAGCTGCCTACTTCTGAAATCTTTGTGTGAGGTGGCAAACAAAACTTCTACTTGGCTCTCTCTCAATGTTGGCAAAATCCATGAACTATTTTTTTCCTCTGAATCTTATAGTGAGCCCATTCTTGTTTGTTTTATTTTATTTTGGGTATTTTTCTTGTTTTGGTTGAGCTCGAATTGCTCCTTTTTTGAGAGCTATTGTTACTTGATTAATAGGTGTTTTTAACCTTTATTGTTATTATTGATTAAGGCTTCATTTGAGACAGTTTTCTTGCTGTTTTATGAAATAATTTTTTAGTACAAAAAATTTTTAAATTTGAAATTTTTGTACTAAAAAGTTTCTTCATAAAATAGTAAAAAATAGTATCTCAAACGAAACCTTAAAATTTACAAATTTTATCATATCTATGAAATTAGAACGTTTGATTCAAATTTTTCAAATAAAAACTTGAACATTTCAATCTCTTTCAGATAGCAGTGTCTGTGTATTCTAAAATTTGGGAGAAAATGGCATAACATGACAACTTTGGTACTAAATATTCTTTAAACTAATAAAGATTGATCAAATCTCATTCTTGCTTGCCTTGTACTCTGAAAAAAGAGAATAAGCCCTTTGGAAAAGGCTTGCCATAATCATTAAATTAATTTCTTATCATATTAATCGATTAGTAAAATAAATTGATAGCTAATTTTAAAATTATATTTTTATTATGCTAAGTAACTTTATTAATCATTAATTAGCCTAAAATTAGTTATTTTAAATATTTTACTTAGTGAGCAAACTTGTTTAGAAAATAATCAACAATTTTTCACTAATTAACCTAGTTATATTTCTAATTGTAAAGATTAATTAATCTTAAATTAAATAAATTATTATTAATCAATATAAATATTTTTTTTTGCTCAAGTGAATGCTTTTCAACACCTTAAATAATTAAATTGCTTTTGATTTCTCTTTTTATTAAACAAATGATTTATTTTGGTCATAAGCTAATTAACATCTCTGTTAGCTCTCTGTCACATTTTGGTCAGCTATTAATATCTCTGTAGCAACAAGCGGCAGCCGGCGGAAAGCGACGGGCTACTACAGATGCAGTGGTGGCGAAAGGTGGTCAACAGTGGGGACACTAAATGAAGCTTTACTCTTGTGGTGTATCTAATATTCGCTCAAAATTCAGACCATTTTCTAACGCATTGAAATTGAACTAATCTAATGTCTTTCAAATACTTTAAAATTTTACTCTGCATTTCATTTTACTTCAAATCAAATATCAATATTTTAAAAATCTTAGCATTCAAAATATTTTATATATTCTAATTTTAAATCAAACTGAATGTCTCTTAACAAATAAATGAATTAAATTTGATAAAGATGTAATATATTTTTATTTAAGAGATTTTGATTGATTTATCTATTGGAATATTTAAATAATTTTAGTCAAAACTGATTTTTTTCAGAGTATATTATTTTCTATGAGCCAACTACTTCGGGCCCCAGTGTCCCTACCACCTAATTAAAGCTATCGTGGGATTCCAATTCCCAGCCAAGTGGTAAAAGCACCGCTGATTATAAACTTCTTAAATTATTGTTGGCATATATGGTTGGTATTTGCTTGCCTTCTTTGGAATTTTTCCTTAATTATTTTATTAAATACATATGGAGCGGTCTAGCTTGTTTGAACCTATGGCCCGATAGTAGTGTGTAATCATTTGCTTAATTTTTATCTAATTAAGTAGCCTAATTTAGAAATGAATCATTAATAAATTACTAATTCATCTTATTTAATTCATAAGTAACATAAATAATTAATTAACTAATTAGTTAATGGTATATAATTAAGTAACATTATGGCATGACAGGATATTTTTGATGGTAGAGGGAAAGTTTAGTGTATTAGCATTGTATGAATATTCAATACACATGTAAATATTAGGCATACAATGTATGTGAAGTATTTTGTGGTGGAAGTTGAAACGGTTATGTAGCATAAGAGATGTCTTCAAGAGATCATTTGCTGTTTATTTGGTAATTCTCTTTTGAGAATGGGAGATTAGTGACTAAGAATTCTAATATAAATCTTGATGTTAATGCCAAGAGTCAGAGTTACTGTCGACTATATGAATTGCCTTTACGTGTGATGGTGTGTATTAACGTTGTTGGCAACGGTAGGTAATCAAGTCAATGGGTATCGATATTGCCAAGTGAAAAACGTTAGAGGATCATAGGTGAGACATGGTGATCTAAGGTTCATAGTCAAGTGATAATGGTTAGAGGATCTTAATCAAGCAATGGTCTTCAGAAGATAGCAATTAGGCAATGATAGTCAAAAGGCTATAGTCAGGCAATAATTGTAGGAGGATCATAGTTCAACAATGATGGTCAAAGATTCGCAGTCAGGTGATGCTGGTCAAAGAACCAAAGGTTCACAATGACTATCAGAGTTGGGAGAAGGTGGTATGAGGATTGAAGTTGGTCGATGGAGGTTCAAAGGATTATAGTCAAGTGATTGTGATCAATGAGTTGTAATCTATCGATGGTGATCGAAGGGCTATAGTTAGGAGATGATGTTTATTGAACCTTAGTCAGGTAATAGTGGTCAGAGGACTATAGTCAAGTGTTAATGATTAGAGGATTAATGTTATTATGAGATACTGTAGTTATGTGACAATGGAAGAAGGTTCGACGGCAGGAAGTTATTGTCGAGCAATGGAGGTCCGAGGATCAATGTCGAGTAAAAATGGTCAGAAGATTATAATTGGATTATGATGGTTGGATGACCATAGCTGATCTCATTAGAAGGACTAAACATGTATATGATCATTGGTTGCCTCTGTACTTCTTCACATAATTTCTACTCTATTATCAATGATGCAAGCATTAGCATTAGGCTTAATTCCATTGGAATCATTTGAGACATGGTGGAGTCAAGATAGAACTTTATTTAAAAGCATAACAAACTAGTTGAGAGAAGAGGTCATTTGTTTGAAGTTGCTGATGTTATAATATTGATGATGCCAAGCATATTCATTAGCTTTGATGACATTGAAATAATTTGGGATGTGCAGTGTTTAAGGATATGTTACATACTTTCTATAAACACCAAGGAGAAAGAGTCTTCCTCTTGGAAGCTAATGCAGAAATTTCATGGATAAAAAAAACTTTAAAAAATTCTCTTGTGATTTCAATAATGAGTGTTCATATTAAGATATCCAGTAGTTTTGCATCCAACCTTATAATAGAACTTATTTGTATATCTTACAAATGTATGTTTCTTTATATAATCTGCCAATTTGACTGATATTTATAATCAAGTGGTAGGAAGTAATAATAGTAATTGATGAATTCTCTCTCTCTCTCTCTCTCTCTCTTATATAGTAATACAATATTCTATGATTTTGGACACCCCAAACCCTGGTAGGAAAATAAGTATAATGATGCAAAAGTTATAAGATTTTTTTATGAAATAATTTTATTCAAGCTCCTTATCTATGCTAAGGAGGTTCATGAAAAACTTCTCTTAAAAATTTAATCTTCCTTAGGTCAATAGTATGTGGTACCTCCCTAAACAGTAACCTTTGGTGGAGGACATTAAGAGAAAACCACCAATAGAGTTAACCTTCTTATGTTTTTTATTAGAGTGTTACTAAAAACATTAATATATATAGAAGAGGTTAGGATGAATCCACCCAATTGGATTGACCTATCTAAGATTATTTGTTTGAGTGTTGCTCAATGATATTAACTTATATGAAAGAGGATGAGAGAAATCCACCATGAATGTTTGATAAATATGAGCTTGTTTGTCTAAGCATTGCTCAATATCATTAACCTATATAGAAAGGTTGAGAGAAATCCACTAAGAATGTTTAGCATATTTGAGATTATTTATTTTAGCAATATTCAACAACATTAACATATGTGAAAGAGGTCAAATAATATCCCCTTCAGATTGATTGTACCTTGATTAGGAGAGGGTGAATGCCACATGTATCTAAAATCAAAGGTGAAAAAAAAGTTTATCTTTAGATGATTGCTTCCCTTTGAAGGTCATAATTATGACAATATACATTGAGTATAAATTTAGCTGGCAACAATGCATAGAGTTTGAAATTAAATTTATCTTAAGACTTTATTTAAAAAATTTAAATTCCTTTGAAGCTTTTTGAAATATGATCATTAGTAATGTTTCTGTAGATGAATATAAAAATATTAATTGGCAGGACTTGCTTGATTAGAAGCATGCCCAAGTTTTTACATAAACATTCCTTTAAGTTTGTAGTTAAGTTATCCCGCTTGTACTGAGCTGCTTCTTTCATAATTAATGGTCAAATGGAAAATAAATAGATTACCCTATTATAATTATGCCTATGGCATTTGCATGAATGAGCTTTAAGGTTAAGATAAGGGTTGCTCCCTACCAAGAATGATTTCCCACATATGATGCCAAATTATTATGTGATAGAATATCCTCAATGGTAGAGAGATAGGGTTTAATATCATAGCATTGCATGAATATTGAGCATGGACACATAGATAAAAGATGATTATAAGTGATAGTAGTATTTTTACAGGAAATCTAAAGAAGGGGAAAACTGTGGGTCCTGGCCTATTTAAAATGATTTCACTAATATTTATTATCAATTAAGAAAGGTGCATTTATCCATGATTAGGGAAGATTCTACAAAAATATAGTATACATAAAATGTGTAAAATATATTTGATGGTGAAAGTTGGGAGAGCAATGTGGCATGAAAGCTGTATTCAAAAGATCATTTACTATTTATTTGCTCATTCTCCTTTGAAGAGCAAAAATAAAGACTAAAAAGTCTAACATAAATCTTGGAGCTGATGTTAAGTGAAAGATTGGTTATTCATTAACATTGTTGGCACATATAAGAAATGAGCATAGTGGGTTTCATAACATTACAAACAGACTATTTATAAAAAATTTCATAAAATGGATTCTGGCCCCACGACGTTCGAGACACTTGCACCGCAGCACCCATAAAATGAACTAAAATAGTAGCACTGAAGGGTTTCCTCTAGTGCGGTGCTTACTGACAAGGACCCGCTGTTTAATGAAATGACACATTGCTTCACTAACAGATCATGGCCTGAACAATTACAATAGTAGCATCGTGAGGCTGTTGATGGTTGAGCACTATAGCATCCATGTGGTACTCCCTTGACTTAGCGGCACTAAAATTTGGCCCGCGATATTGTGCAGATAGAGACTAGGCTTTACGGCGTCGACTCCTCCAATGCTGCGGTGTTATCAAATAGAAACTGGGCACTTCCATGTTTATATTCAAGCACTCCGGCAGTGTCAATAATGGCGCCATGGCAGTATTATGTCCAACATCACGGTGCTGTGCCATACTTAAAATGTTTACCCTTTTCTTATATTTTTTTGCACAAACACAACTAAAACAACACATCTTTACTAATAAATTAACACAAAATATAATATTATTTACACTTATCACATCATTCATGCAATATCATGATTTTGAGCCCTCCAATCATTTTTTCAAACTAAATATCGTAGTATTTGGTTAATTAATAAATAGGGTAAATAAAGCAATGTGGCAGCATTCACCACAAGCACTGCCGTGCCGCCACATGGTGGTCTCATGATCAAAATGCTTGTGATTCTAATTCCCAAGGGAAGCACCATAGTGCTACCTATCCCCAGCACCACATTGTTAATACATGTACTGATTGAATTTAACTAAGCATCGTAGTGCTACAAAATCTAGCACCATAGTGCTCGCTAGATTATAAATAGGGATAGGGGACAAATTTTATTTCTCACCTGCATTCCTATGACTTTGAGTTCTAAATCTTTAGTGCATTCATGTCTTAGGTTCCCTATCTAGCTTTCCTTATTTAGAGATGGCCCTAAATTTCACTGTTGGTAGGAAGAGGGGAAGCTCAACATTCAATGAAGCCCATAGGTTTGTCAGTTCATCCACGGAAGAGCGATATAATAATTTGGTCGGGAATTTTATCCCCAATAGAGGATTTGATAACCCTGGGGGGATTATATAGGGTCAATAGGGTCAAATCGTTGATCATAATTATGACTTCCTTATCATGCAGCCTCGTCCAGCTAATTACACAATTGTCTGAGAATTCTTTGTTAATGTGAAAGAGACCTAAAATGAGTGTGTTTTTGTACATGGTAAGTGTATCCTTTTCATTCCTATATCTATCAACCAAGTCTTTCGGACCTATAATTTCTAGTTTGATGAAGATGAGCTTTTATATTTTTGTACCACTTCTATAGACTACAAGGAAATTATTACGTACCAAACCTGGAGGGATTTGAATGCCCAATGGGAGAGGAGAGAAGATAAAATAAGAAATTAATTTCCTCCTTCTACCATCACCTAGGATTTCTAAGCATGGCACTACTTTATCTCTGTGAAGTCCATGCCTAGCAGAAATATTAGTGAGGTAACTAAAGATTGGACAATTTAAAACCATTATATTCAAAAGGATATTACTATGGATTTTGATAAAATTATTTTTTGTCTATCTAATAAATGCTTAGTGGGACTACTTCTATAGGGATAGGGCATCCTAGTTTAATTTTTGAATTATGTGAGTCAATCTGGAGAGGAGGGAACCCAGGGGACAATAAATTCATACTTGCTTCAGCCCTAACTAGATTTAAGATCATATATTTTAAAATCACCTTGTCAGAGCATGGTAAGGGATATGGCCTACTGAACCAACCCACACAATAGCAGGGCATAGATCCTAAAATACTTGGAGATCAGGTGGCGAAGCTCCAGGACAAAGTGGATCAAATTAGGTTTTTTTTTATCATTTTGAGCAATAGTTGATTGGGTTAGAATAAGGGAAGTACACCAACTATGACCATATGATAATCTTGCACCAATAATAGTACCAATCTCAGGCTAACTAAAATGCAAGCCTAATAGGCCTGTTTAAGGGCTAGGAGATAAACTCTCATGGTCAGCAAATCTTTTTTCCTACTTGCCTTACTATTGCACTTTTTTTGCTTGTGTTGTGAATTTTGAAAAATTCAAAATTAGGATCCTTAGGTATTTAATAGTTCACAATTTTCTTAGATTTTCCTAATAAAATAGTTATAAATAACAACTAATCTTTTTATTTAAAATTAGTAATTCTAGATAAATTAACTTCCTAAAAATCACTTAAGCACTTAACTAGTACAAAGGAACACTAAATTTTAGGATTAATGTAAATTAACTTATAAATTAATCCTAAATAACATAAAAAGCAAGTAGGAAATTATGAACCTTTAACAACTTTAGATTAATATAATAATTGGAGGCAATAGATAGGTATTCAAAATTAAAATAAGGTATTTTAGCAAACAAAAGAAAAAAAAAGAAAAATATTAAAAAAAGGCTACCTTTAACTACTTGAATAATTTCATAATCCTAACCAAAAGCGTACAAGTTCAAAACCTAGGAAAAATATTATAACTCACATAGATTAGTAAATCATTTTCCTGGTGTTAAATATTTTTTATGTGACATGTTGGGGCATATTTCCCACACTTGTATTATTCATAGTAGAACACATTTAGTATGGAGATCTAAGATGCATCAATCACAGCATATCAAACATGCATCTGGATTATCATTGTTAAGAGGTGAATCCAAATTTATTTAGGTTACAAAGTCTAATGTTTAATAATTTTATAGAATTGCTCTCATACTAGCCCTTGTGAGAGCATTTAGTATCTGGAAAATGGATGTTCAAAATATACGACTAGAGATGCAAATCAATTTATATCGCTAGAGGCCATGACTGGAGGCAAAGTGACACTTAGATATAACACCACTAGAAGAGTGGTAGGTTCAGGTATGATTGGTAACTCTAAAAATTTTTTGTTTAAAAATATTTTATTGGTGGAAGGCTTAAAATATAACTTGTTAAATATTAATCAGCTTTGTGATAAAGGTTTTAACATAATTTTTTTGCCTATAAGCTGCATTATAAGACAAAATAGAGTTTATATGTTGCATGGAGATAGGGTAAACAATATTTATATGCTTGATTTAAATTGTGTTAAATCTTCTAATGCTTTTTGTCTAAAAACTATTGCTGATGAATCTTAGTTATGGCATAAAAGACTTTGTCATGAAAGCATGAAAAATTTTAGAAAGATTACCCAAAAGGAATTGGTTAGAGGCATACCCAAATTAGACTTCACTAAAGATCACCTTGTGTGATGCATGTCAATTAGGGAAACAAGTCAAGTCCTCCTTTCATTGAATTAAAGATCTTAGAACTAGCAAATCCTTAGAAGTCCTTCATATGGATCTCTTTGGACCTATTAGCACTACAAGTCTAGGAGAAAAAGTTTTTGGGTATGTGATTATTGATGATTATTCTAGGTTCATTTGATGAGTTTAGAAATTTTTCTACTTGGATTTAGAGGAAGCTAGGTTATGAAATTCTTGCAATTTATAGTGACCACAATGGAGAATTTGAAAATGAAAATTTTGAAGTTTTTTATAAAGAGCAAGGGATATATCACAACTTTCATCTCCTAGGACCTCTTAATAGAATGGGGTTATTGAAAGAAAGAATAAAACTTTTGTAGAAGCTGCTAGAGCCGTGTTGGCTGAATATTCAATTCCTAAATATTTTTGGGCTGAAGCGATTAATACAGTCTATTATGTTCTGAATAGGGTAAATATTAGATCTAAGTTGAATAAGATACCCTGTAAACTTCTTAAGGGTAAAACACCCAACCTCTCATATCTACATGTCTTTGGATATAAAGTGTTCATTCATAACAATGGCAAAGCTCTTTTAGAAAAATTTGATCCTACATGTGATGAGAGAATTTTTTTAGGATATTTACATGTTGGTAATTCCTATAGAGTTTTTAACAAAAGGACATTGATAGTAGAGGAGACCACTCATGTAGTTTTTGATTAATATGATATTTTTGGAGGGTCTAGGTTGGAAGAAGAAGATGTCGAAGAAATTACCCAAGGAATTAAAAATGTAAATATTCAAGAAAGGGTTGGAACAAAAAATATATTGCCTATAGAATGAAAATATTCTAAAAGTCATCCTAAAGAACTAATTTTAGGAGACCTGAGTGAAGGTATTAAAATTAGGCATGGACTTAGTAAAGAAGTGAACCACTCAGCATTTATTTTAATGATTGAATCCATTAATACAAACCAAGCACTTTCTGATACAAGAAGAGTTGAATCAATTTGTTAGCAATGATGTTTGGGAGTTGGTAAAAATATATAAAAATTAAAATGTTGTTGGAACTAAGTGGGTTTTTAAAAATAAGATGAATGTCTCTGGTGTAGTGGTTAGAAATAAGTAAGATTGGTGGCCAAGGGTTACAATCAAATAGAATGGATGATTTTGAGGAGACTTTTGCCCCTGTAGCTAGACTTAAAGTAATAAGGGTTCTTCTAGCCTTTGCCTATTTTAAAAGATTTAAATTGTTTTAAATAGATATTAAAAGTGTCTTTCTTAATGGTTTGATAAAAGAGGATATTTATATTGAGCAACCTTCAGGTTTAAAAAATTCTTAGTTTTTTAATCATGTGTTTAAATAGAAGAAGATATTGTATGGACTAAAATAAGCATCAAGAGCATGGTATAAAAGGCTAAGCATATTCCTACTAAAAAGATCTTTTATTGAAGGGAGTGTGGACACCACTCTCTTTATAAAAAGAGTAGGAGATGACAATCTCATTGTTAAAATTTATATTGATGATACCTTATTTGGATCCTCTAATAAAAATCTTTATGATGACTTTTAAAAAATAATGAGTAAGAAATTTGAAATGAGTTTGATGGGAGACTTGAGTTACTTTCTTGGTTTTAGCATAAAGCAAAAAGAGGATGGCACTTTTCTTAGTCAGTCAACATATATTAAGGATATCCTTAAGAAGTTTGAAATGGATAAAGCTAAACCAATAAGTACTCCCATGAGTTCCTTAGTTCAGTTAGATAAGGACTCTAAAGGCAAATTTGTTGATAAAAAAAATTAAATATATAATTGATTTATTACTTTATTTAACTACTAGCAGATCAATATCATGTTTAGTATTTATCTTTGTGCTAGATTTTAAGCTGATCTAAAAGAATCCCATTTGTCTGCTATTAAAAGAATTCTTAGATATCTTTTAAAAACTCAAAACTTAAGGATTTGGTATCCTGGGCACAACACTTCTTTTGAAATCATTGGATATTCTAATTCATATTTGAAGGATGTAGGGTTGATAGAAAAAGTACTTTTAAAACTTATTAATTCATATTAAACTCTTTAGTTTCCTAGTCTAGCAGAAAATAAAACTCAATAACCCTTTCTATTGTTGAAGTAGAATATATAGCCTTAGGAAGTTGTGTGGCACAAGTTTTTTAGTTAAAATAACAACTTATAGATTTAGGTTTTTCAATTGGCACTATTCCAATCTTCTATGGTAATATAAGTGTCATTTGCATTTCAAAGAATCCAATCCAACACTCCAGGACTAAGCATATAGATATAAGGCATCACTTCATTAGAGATCATATCATAAAAGGAGAAATTGAGCTACATCATATAGCTACAAAAAATCAACTTACAAATATTTTTACAAAATTATTAATTTTTTAAACTTTCAGCTCCTTAAGAACCAGATTGGGTGTTTTTTATATTCATACTTAAAAAATTATAAGGCCGCAAAATGCAATTGTTTATGTTTTTTTTTTCTTTCTTTCTTTTCTTGTGTTTATAGTTCTATTTTGTTCTCTAATTTTAGTTTGACTTGTTTTATACTTCTTTATTTTATCTTTGATTTTTTTTTTTTTGTGTTTAATGGGCTTGTTGGTTTATTTTAGAAAAATATATTGATCATCATGTGTAAATCCAAAATTCTATTTCCATTCATACTGTACGAACCACTTTCGTACTGTACGAATTCTCCTGATTTTTTCATGATCTCTTTTCTGAGTTGGACAAACACATTTTTTCATAACTGTTCATAGTAATTATATAGTACGAACACCTCATCGTCTATAAAAATAAGTGGAAAAATGCTTTAGAATGAATTCATCTAGGGTTTAGGGCAGCTACTATTCAAAAGTCATCCCGGACGAACACATGTTTGTCTGTATGATTCACTTGTCTGTTTGCATGGGGACAAACTCAATTGGTAGGTACGATCATTATTGATAAATCATTTCGGACGAACACCTGTTCATCTAAACGATCCACTTGTGAGTTTGTATGGGAATGAATTTAATTAGTAGGTACGATCATTATTGATAAATCATCCTAGATGAACACATGTTTGTCTATACGATCAATTTTGACTAAGTGTCATACAAAACGACTCATCGGAAAGGTAATTATATGAAAAGTCATTTCGCTGCAATAACTATTCTTAACAGTTTATATTCATATGTACAAAATTTTATTCATACTATATGAAGTTCAAATTCGTACGTATGAACCTAATTTTGTGCTATAAGAAATTATCTAATTCCTATAAATTGGAAGCTATTTTTTGAATTTGTTCACAATCCCTTTCATATTCAGATTCTCTTGTGTTCACTCCTCTTCAAATGGCAAGTAGTAGCAAATGGACACGTCACTCCAAAGGAAGTTCATCTTGTACATAATGAGATTATAACTTTCTTTCAAGAGAAAACAAAGAAGCTTATGATCATTTTGTTCAAGCCAAAATTACTCCGTCTCGTCTACTTATTCAAGAAGACATCAATTTTTCAATTATGCTTCTATTTGACTCCATTCAGTTTTCTTTCATTCTCACTTTGATCTACGCATTCCACTCTGACACTTTTTATTATTTTCTTGCCAATATGAAAATTAGAGAGAATACTACCATAATATCCTCATATGTCTTCCACCAACAACTATAAATCACTAAAGAGAATTTAGGCACATTTTTACATCTTAGAACTGAAGGAGTAAGGGCACATTCTATGATTTCAAGAAGTGATTTTGATTGGTCTACTGTAAATTAAACTCTTAGGGGAATACCTTCAATCCAACACTTATCCCTTGTTCATACTTTAAATTAAAATGTCATAATCATCTAACATATTTTAAGAACCTCCATTATTCCTAAAGCTGATGATTGAAGCAATATCACTCATTTGCTTTCTATAGTAACATACTACATGTCAAACACTCCAATTGATGAAGCCCAGTTGATTCTGGACTACATCAATAACCTTACTAACATTAGACTCCCTGTCACTAAAAGAAAGAAGAATGTGGTCTTAGGATACTTGATTGCCTACATCCTTGAGAAGAAATATAATCTTATTTATCTCGATCCCCCAAATAATCTACCTATCTATTTTACTGATGCTTCATTTCACATTCTTTTTCATCGGGATCAAGGAGATGAGGGAGATCAGTTTGGTGAAGAAGAGGGACTTGCTCCAGCACCTGCACCTGCTTCTATTCTTAGACCTGAGCATCAATTCTACCAAGATTTGATCCAGAGATTCGATCACCTCGAGTTTCATATAGATTAACGAATTGATTATATTGAGACTCATTTGGACCAGTAAGACTATAGATACAATGAGGACATGGTCTGGGTTAGAGGATAGTTTGATTCACTTAATACTCAAATAGTTACCATCAACAGCTACTTTACTTAGTTTAGTCCTCCATAGCCTCCTCTAGATTAAGATCTCCCAGAGTTTTAACTTGGTTGTTGTTATTGTATGTTTGATAATTTAGTTTCTATGATGTTGCATTTAGTTACTTTTATTTTAGGGTTAGTTATATTTGCTATATGTTTAAGTCTGTGTTATTTTTTTTTTTATTTTTAAAAGTGGTTGTTGTTGACTTGTTTTATTTTTTTTTTTTAAATCCTCTTAAATCGTATATAAGTTACTATTGACTAATCTATGAATGTTGATCTAAAGGATAAAAATTTTAAATTTTTTGTATTAGAATGTTATTTCCTTAGTAAAATTTTGTACTCCAACTTTAAATCAAATTATAATTAGATTTAGATAAGAAGGTCATCTTCATGTTCTAATAGATATTTATCTTATAGTTATAATTGTTGCAAGAAGTTGACTTATTTTTCTTTTATTTTCTTATTTAATGTGTTATTTTTATTGTTATCTATTGGATTTTATTTTGTGGTTTAATCTTACTTATACGAGAAAATTTTTATTTTATTTGGAAGATAATCACACAAGTTAAGATTTGTTGATTTAGGTTTTAGAAAGAACAAAATGTTAAAAGATGCACAAAGTGTGCCAAATTTGAAAAGAGGCACAAAATGAGCCCAACCTGAAAAGATGCGTAATGTTCGTCAAATAAAGTTCAAAATCAAAAGATATGCAATTGATGCAACAAAAATTTCTCAATTCTAGTTGATAACGAGGTATAAAATGAGCCCATATTACATTTAGTTCTTTCATCTATATCTTTAATTCTTAGAAAAATCTATCCATTAAACAATAATTTTAACTATTGAATTTGAAACTATTTGATTTTTATTTAATTATTTTTATGATAATTATTCTATTTGATATTTCTGCTTTCTAGAATGAACATTGAACCTAGTCAACTATTCTTATCTTATTTATTCTTTGATTTAAAATATGTGTTTTTGCATCAGGAATTTAATATTATTCTTGCAAATTTTAAAAAATTTTTCTTATGAACTTTTAGATTCGTCCATAACATCTTACATATTCAGGAGATATCTATGTTACTTATTTTAACTTTTTTCTCCTCTTTTTGCTGATGTTAAAAGGGGAGGTAGCTTATGTTTGTTTGAAGTCATCTTGATCTTGTGTTTGTGTTTTTGTGTGTTTGTCTTATGTTGTTTGTATTTTTGTGTGTTTGTCTTGTGTTGTCTGTTCTTTTATGTGTTTGTCTTATGTATTTCTTGCGAGTTTATATCAGAGATTTTTATAAAAATTAAAAAAAAAGGAAGGATAAAATTCGTTTTCCCCTTGATTTTTATTTTATCATTTATTGAGGGGGAGCTTAAGAGAAAAGAACTTTAAATTATAATTCAAACAATAATTATTTTTTCCATCATTAAAAAAGAGGAGATTATTGCAACTCAGGAATCAAGAATGAGATTGTGATTTTTGATGATAACAAAATATTATTATTATGATAATTTTATTATTTCTCCTAGATATATTGGATGTTTTTGTTTATTTTTGTGTCTACTAATATTTCAGGAAAATTATATACTACTCCAGATTGTTGAAGACTTCATGATAGGGTAGAATAGGATTTCATGTAATAGAGTCTGTATATCTCTATTTTTATTTCTTGAGTCTGAGTAAGTGTGATTGTAATTGGATAACCGTGCACACACATACAGGGGAAAAGAGAAAATTTAAATTAATTTTTTTTACTAATTGTATTGTACGATATCTAATCGTATTATATGATTTGACATAGTTTTCCCCAAGAATGCTATTAATCAAATCATGGCTTGAATTTTTTTAATTATTCGTGTTATACGATGTCAAGTCGAACAGACGATTGACAGTATATGAAATTAGGTTTGTTCTAGATTGTACTGAACCAACATATTTATTTTTGAACATTTTATATTGTACGATCTTCTTTCATACATACGACTGATAGAGTACGAAATTAGGTTCATTCTAAATCATATCGAATGAATATTTTTATTTTTGAACTGTTTGTACTATACGATCTTCATTCGTACAGACAATTGATAGAGTATGAAATTAGATTCGTTCTAGATAGTATCGAATGAACACATTTATTTTTTAAACTATTCGTACAGTATGATCTTCATTCATACAGACGACTGATAGTGTACGAAACTGAGTTTGTCCAAGGTCATACCAAACGAAGCCCTAATTTTTTGAACTATTTGTACCGGATGATCCATGATTGTACAGTACGAATGTAAGATGATTTTCTTGAAATTTTTAGTTTTTTTACTATTTTTCATGTTTTTCTATATAAAAAGTCCTAAAAACTATCTCAATAATCATTTGCTGTGAATTTCTCTTGAGAGTGATCATTAAGAGGGTGTCTGGGAGAAATTTTGAGAGTGTAGAGTGAGAGATCTGGTGAAGGGGAGTTGTGAGGGAATCACAAGGTTGCCTAAAATGAGAATCTCTTTGTCTTCTTCATATTTCTGCCTAACTTCTTTGGAGGATCTTGGGAGAAGATTTTCAATATTAGATCAAGGTTCTCTGCCTTCGCCAGGAGGATGAAAAAAGATGTGACGGTATGCTGCCATCACTTGGAGAGTGTAAAAGGCGATGGTTCTCTACCACACCAGGTTGGTGGAAGAGAGTTTGTAAGGGCTTCTCCACCTTACTATGGGGGCAAAAGGAGAGTCACTATTATTTAGTGCAATATCTGAAGAAGGAGTCTCCAGGGAGTGGATGTAGGTCAAGTTGGACCTAACCACTATAAAATTTGGTGTTCTTCTATTGTTTTTATTTTTCCTGCAATTTTATTTTCTCCAATTAAATTTTTTGTGGTTGAAAAATCCTCTGTAATAATCATTTATATAAATAATTGCATATTCTAGGATTAGTGATTTAATTTTCTAAAAGATCTAACAAGGTTTTCAAAAATCCAAGAAATTCTTTTAAATAACCAATTCACCCCCTCTCCCCTTTGGTTAGCATTGGGACAGTTCTATAAGGTTTAACAACGTACACGATCTTTCAGAAAACACTACTTAGATACTATAGTGCCAAACTCTCTGATGAGTATCTCATATCAAAATCCCTTTCTAAAACCCTTTTTTGTAATTTGGGGTAGCTGGCTAGAGTGAGGAAGAGAGAATGTAGGGAGGAAAAGTAGGATTTAGATATCGTAGAGCTGGTTTTTTCTGATAGGCTAATTGGGAAAGTTGTTCGTCTCAAGATAGTTTTTTTGTGATCCTATTTTAGATTATAATTTCATCACTTGTTTTGGTTTTTTTTTTATATTTTATTTGATTGAATTTTATACAAACATAAATTTATGGAAATTTAGAAACTTTTCACCATGTAACTTTTGCTATGTGGTGGAACATAATATTTTGGTCACATTAACAGGTAAAATGTAAATTTTCACTGGGTATTCTGAGTTGTATAATATTTTAAGTATTTCAATTAGTATGTTAACACTAATAGAAAAAGCTATAAAATAATAAATGATTTAAAATTATGTCATGAATGTTGCTTATGAATGACTTTTTTATTTTCTTTTGTTGAATATGGATACAAGTTTATCCCATGAATACTACTATTTTTTGGTACATGTAAAATTTCATACATTTTTGTATCATGTTGAATGTTGTTCATATATATATATAACCTTTCATATGTGTGATAGTAGAGACAGAGTGAAAATAAGCATGAGAGGTGAGAAAGAAGAATTTTTAATGGAAAAAGCTTTTTATTATTGTTTTGAAAAGCCTTTATTAAGATCTTTCATGTACTTCGTGCACATATTTATCTTCTTCTTCCTCCTACACCTTATATCTTCTAAATTAATTATTGTGGCTATTGTAAGAGCTTTTGATAAATTCTTATAAGAAGTTCATGAGATCTCAAAGAAGCTTGTATTGAGAATCATTAGCTTGCCAGTGGTCAAGAGTAGTGACTTCTTACTTGGATAAGAAGGGAATGTTGTAGGATTTGTCCCTTACCCGTTATGGAGAGGGGTTTCTTCAATTAGTGGTAGCTAAATGAGAGACTAGTGAAATCTCAAGTAGGAGGGATTGAGCATGGACACAAATGTTAATGTCAAACTATGATAAATTTATTTATGACTTTCTTACCCATTACTTTTTCCATACTAATTCTTTAATTATTTAAATGATATTAATTATTCTATTTTTGGTATAATGAAAAAAGATATCTCATTTAATTTCTCATGTGATAAAATGGTTTGAATATTCAAGTTACTTTTCACTTGATGATATATACATGTCATGATTCAAACTAGTGTATAAAATCAATTAGAACTTCTTATGTTGTACCATCATCTTAGAAATATTGTATTGTGTTGAAATCTCTAATTCTTGTTAAAAAAAAAAAACTTTGTTGATTTTATTTTTATAAAATAATAAGAGTACTTTCTAATTAAAACTTTTGCTTGTATGAGTTTTAAATTACACAACCATTCAACCCCTCCATCTTAGGTTCATCGTTCACTCAAAGATGAATCAAATGAGCCTAGGATCACCTATATTAGCACACTAAAATGCTTTTAAATTATTATACAATTAAGTAGGATCAACATGGATTATCTGATGAAGTATTATAATATATGGTCAAAATGACTAAAATATTGGAGTCTAAAAATGTGAAATAAATCATAGTTTCAAACATTTATAGAGATGGCATTTAGACCATATAAAGTTTTCCATAGGAAAAATCTAGGGCTTATCTACTAGCACTTGACAGCCACTGTCGACAACATAGTTGTTCTTTATCACCACTAATGTTAATGTTCACCATTGACAACAAGGTTGACATTTTTCATTGCCACTATGTCCAATGCCTACAATTGCCAACATGTCTAATGACTACCTTCACCGATAATGATGATGCCCATTACTAATATTATCGATGCCCAACAAAGCCAATAATGTCTTTGGTTGTTGTCTCTAACTAAGAATCAGTCCATTGTGGAGGACTTCTTGAAGTATATAGGACATCATAAAGTGGTTGAACAAGATAAGATGTGTGTGTGTGTGTGTGTGTGTGTGTGTGTGTGTGTGTGTGAGAGAGAGAGAGAGAGAGAGAGAGAGAGAGAGAGAGAGAGAGAGAGAGAGAGAGAGAGAGAGATGAAGAGACTTCCTACGATTCAAGTTAATAGGAATTCTTAGATCATTCAAGTTATAGCTATAAGCTACGATTTATAACAAACCTAAACCTAATATAAGATAATAACTAATAAGAGCTATTTTGTTATCATGTACAAAAGATAAGTTATTAGATAATAAAAACATCACTTTCTTATCTCTACTTATTTATTTGGATAAACTATTGAGTCTAAACAAAACCATAATTTAAATATACAAATCCACTTTTCTTTTCTTATCTTTTGGATACTTGACCCTTTTTCATGAATGGAGAAGGAATTTAATTTTTTATTTGAAGCATAGCTCATATTGTAGCCTCTTTTATAGCCTTGCATGATCCATGCACCCAATTGGATGTATGTGCTTAGCTTGGGTAATTAGAGCTTGACTTTAGATTTAAAGTTATCCTATTGATGCTTAAGCATATTGGATCTGATGTGACACTCATGATACTCTCAAGAAAAGACCTAATTGATGCTAATTCTGCTAGTTTACAAAATAAATCTGATATTTGCTAATGGCCCTCTTAAAAATCATTGAAAAATGTAAACAATGTTTGCTTGCCTTGAACATGCATGAGATTCATTGAATAAAATAAATGCAATGCTTACCAAAAATGGGATGTTGGGGTCATCTCAATGATGAGGTGTTAGTTGTAGCTATTATTTATGATGCATTAAAGTTTGTATAGAATCTACTTGGGAGAAGTTATTATTTGTGTTGACTTATACAAAGACTCATTCAACCAATCATTCACTTACCCTCTATTACACTTTTGACCGACATGTATGGCCACCATCTTTGATGTCCCTCTCAATGAGAACAAGTACTAACATCTCTTCACCTACTTTGATATGAACAAACTATAGACACCAAACATACAACTTATGAATTTTTTGCTTCTATGTTAGTCTATGTGGTTTTCTTCTCTTGAAATTTCTCAACAAAGATAAGCATAAAACTCGCGCACTCACTTAATTTAATTGAATATCTTCCAATGCATAATAAACCTTATTCTATGTGATAACCTATAAAGTTAGATAAAAATGGCAATATATGACATGCCACATTGATGATGAGAGATTATAAATGCTTGAATAATCAAGAATATGCTAAAACCCTTTAGCCTACTCATTACAAGAGTGTTGAATAACTATATGATTTTCTTCAATAAAAGAGCTCTAATTTAACATTTTCATTGATCATGCTACCCGCCTATGACACTCATGTGAGCATTGTATTCATGTATAAGCACATATGAATAATTCATGACTACTAATTCTTATAAGAAGGCTAGCATATTGTAACATGTCTACTTGATTTTCATCATAAAAAATGCATCATTAAAGTCATGAGAGATTAAGTGATTGTTTGGTTGTAGTATTTGAAATTTCATGGTAATTAAAATTAATGTAAAGTATGTATTTGAAATTATTTTATTGAATGAGTATAGAATAAATATAGAAGAACATTTTTTTATTTTAAATTAAAATTAATTTAATGTTAAACTCACTTATGGCTATCAATCGTGGTAGCAGCAACATAGTAGATGATAAAAGTTGCAGGCACTAATGACCTTCGTTTGTCGGTAGCCGGTAGAGTTTAGTATTAAAAGCTTGCCGTGTATTTAGAAATCAACCGAATCAAACTATTTTGAAATACATCAAAAATAAATAAAAAGATGAGTTTCAAAATTTTCAAAATTTTAATTTAAATTTATTTCTTATCTAATCATTTGCCAACATTCAAACCTATGTATTTGTCATATTTTACACCTAAAACCCTCCAAACCAAACAGCCCCTAAAATTTAATCATAAATTTGCTTAAATCCACACCTCTTTACTCAGCCGATTAAGTATTATCTTACAAAGTTCATCATGTGTAGGACTAAATAACAAATTTAACTCGGAGGGTTTCTGCCTTTGTGGACGACGCCGTATAGAGAAACCCAAAGCCTTTAAAGGCCCCATTTGTCTTCAGGCCTGTGGCGACGGAGAGTGAGGGAGACGGTCAGGATTAGCATTCAGTTTTCCTGGATCCAAAGCTATAATTGCCCTCGTTCTCCTACACAAAAGAGAGAGAAAAGGAGCTAGTTTTATGTGTTCCGTAGGTGTTATTTGTCACTCCCGTAAGCAGATTTCCTCTACTCTCAAATAACTAGGGGATACTGCTTTGCCGAGATGCCGGCTGTGAAGTCCGGCAGCCGCCCGCCATGGGTTGGCTTGGCAGCGGCGGTCTGGGTCCAAATTGCTGCCGGCGCCGGCTACAACTTTCCCCTCTATTCGCCTGAGCTCAAATCCGTTCTCGGCTATAATCAACGGCAACTCACTTTGCTCGGCGTCGCCAACGACATCGGCGAAAACTTTGGCATGCTCCCGGGCGTCGTCTGCAATCGACTTCCGCCCTGGCTAGTCCTACTTATCGGCGCCGCTTCTTGCTTCATCGGATACGGTGTCCTCTGGCTTGCTGTGAGCAGGACCATCGACTTCTTGCCATACTGGGCGGTGAGTTACATCGACGTCCATATCGTCTATTGCATTTAATATGTGAAGTTTTGTTTATATGTGCTTTAATTTAGCAATTTGACGATAAAGTACAATTACATTTAATTTAGTAATTTAGTAATTTGGCTTTTTCGGTGAATATCATTTAATGACTTCTAGTGTTAATTTTATGTGGGTTCGTTTCAAACTGTAAAATTTTTTAAGTTTAAGAAGATGGAAGGCGATTTTTCAAGGGTCTTGATGTAATTCTTGGTAATTATGACAACTCCACAGTAACATAATATGAAAGCGAAGAAGTAGTATAAATTAATTGATCTGAAGTATTTTCAGTGAATTAAAGATTACTAGATCACGCCCTTCTACTTGGGGAAGAAATTCACAATTTATTTATTAAGCAGCATCAAAAACTAAATCTAACTAGCTAATTTATAGGAAGAGTAAGCTGTAAAACATGACCGCATGATGTTCTGAAATTCTTCTTTCAAAAAAAAAAAAAAAAAAGATCTTCCTGTAGACCCAAATGAACTCGTTCGACTTGAACAAACTGGAAAGCATTGCAGTAGAGGAGGCTTTATTTCTTTTCAAGTATGACAATACAAAAATAACACAATGTTACCAAATCAAGCCTAATATGTCCTTTGAATGTTGTGTAGAATGGAAATAATGAATTGACTTATTGCTTGACCAATCAAAGGCATCGTGTCATGTTATTTGCTCTATGCCTAACGTGAGAACATTCTTCTTAATCAAAACATGCTCTGTTTTATGCATTATTTGGCTCATCATGGGTGTAGTTCGGTAAATTTTTTTTTCTTTCTTTGATATTGTTCTCTCTTCTTTCAATTTTCTCCTTAAGTTCATTTTTCAGCATGCCATGAATGTTCAGGGGAATATTTTTATTCTGTTATAATTCTTGTCCTCAAAAGTTATTATACTATATTTCACATTTATTTTCGTAAATCAGGTATGACCCATGGTCCTTTAGTCCAACCATATTGCCTACATGATTTATTTTTTGTGGTTCTCAAAAACTTTCACAAGATTCGGTAGTGTTGTGTTTTACTATGTCAAATGAAGCAATTTCATGTCTACTCTCACAGAGATAAAGAGTTTCTTCTGAAGTATGTTCTTCATGGTTGTATGATGAAGTGATGCTACTTCCTTGAGGAGTTGTTATTAGACCATCTACTTGACAAGGAATCCACAACTTATTCATGAAGTCGCATCAAAAAACAAACCTAACTAGCTAATTTATAGGAAGAGTTCGCTGTAGAACATGATCCCAATGATGTTCTGAAATTCCACTATGGAAAAGAAAATTCCTCCTTTAAGCAAAATTGAGCTCGTTCCACTTGAACCAACTAGCAAGCATTGCAGTTTGCCCATCTCCATGAAAGTAGAGGTGACTTTATTTCTTATCAAATATGACAATACAAAACAATAACATAATATGCCAAATCAAACCTACAATGCATCCTTTGAATGTTGCACAGAATGGAAATAATGAATTGATTTATTACTTCCATGATGTTCATTTTATTTGCTCAATGCCTAACATAAGGGTGTTCTTTAACTTTTTTTATGCTAGGGTATGTGCTCTTATGAGTTTACAAAAGTATTGTGTATTTTCTTCTTAATCAAACTGAAGAAATTGTTTAGAGGGAAATTCAAATTCCATTTTATTCATTGTAATCATTACATATATATAGAATAAACAGAAAAAGGAAGATACTTAATCTAATTAATTATAATAATCATATCTCACGGATCTCCAACTGCAGCCCTCGGATTACTGCCCATGGATCTCCAACTGCAGCCCTCGAATTGTTGCCCATAGATCTCTAATTTTTGCCCTCGAATTGCTGCCCACGGATCTCCAACTGTAGCCCTCAGATTGTTGCCCACGGGTTGCTGACGTGGCCTCCCCTTAGCTGCATGATTCAACACTCCCCCTCAAGTTGGGTTGTACAAGTTGTACAATCCTAACTTGCAAACAAACTTATCAGGTAGAGAGCCCGGTAGTGCCTTTGTTAGAACATCGGCAAGTTGTTCATGAGTTGGGGTATATACTATTTCAATTTTTGAGTTCTCTATTTTCTCAGATATAAAGTGTCTATCAATAATAACTTGTTTTGTTCTGTCATGATGTACTAGATCCTTAGCCATACTTATCGCGGCTTGATTGTCACATTTCAACTTTATCGTGCTTTCAATCTTTATTCCCAATTCAATCAATACTTGTCTGATCCAAATACTTTCACAAATAGTAATTGTTAATGCTCTCAATTCAGATTCTTCACTGCTTCCGGAAACAAAAGATTGTTTCTTGCTTCTCCATGACACTAGGTTCCCCCACAAAAATGAATAATATCCTCTGGTCGATCAACTGTCAACCTTGCTTCCTGCCCAATCTGCATCAGAATAAATGATCAATTTCCTATTTTTATTTTTCGTGAATAATAGCCCCTTTCCAGGAGTGTTCTTGAGATATCTCAAGATTTGATATACTACCTCTATGTGCTCGTTCATAGGATTAATCATATATTCGCTTACCATATTCACAGCAAACCCAATATCTGGATGGGTGTGAGAGAGGTATATAAACTTTCATACAAGATGTTGATATCTTCCTTGATCTACTGGAACTCTCTCCTTTTCTATCCCAAGTTTCTTCTTAGGATCCATTGGTGTATTGGCTGGTTTGCATCCCAGCATGCCGGTCTCCTTCAGTAGGTCTAAGGTATACTTGCGTTGGGAAATAAATATATCTTTGCTTGATCGAGCTACCTCCATACCAAGGAAGTATCTAAGTGATCCTAGATCTTTAACTTCAAACCCATTGAACAAAGCCTGCTTGATCTTCATTATTTCCTCTTTATCATTTCCAATAAGGATGATGTCATTCACATATACAATCAGTACTGCTACCTTGTCTCTTTCTGACTTCTTCACAAATAAGGTATGATCTGCCTAACATTGTTTATAACCATGGTCTTTTACATATTTTGAGAATCTTATAAACTATGCTCTTGGAGACTGCTTTAATCCGTACAAGTATTTTAGCAGTTTATACACTTTATCCCTTCTATAAGACTTCTGAATCCCGGTTGGAATCTCCATGTAGACTTCTTCTTTCAGGTTCTCAAGAATGCATTCTTGATATTTAGTTGATGTAGGGGCCAATCTAAATTTGCTGCTGATGGTGTTGAGCTTTGCACAAGAGCAAAAGTTTCCTGATTGTCTATTCCATACGATTGAGTGAATCCTCTTTCAACCAGTCTAGCTTTTAGCCTCTCAACATTACCATCTACCTTATGCTTTACAATGAACACCCATTTACAAGTCACAATTTTCTTTCATGGTGGGAGATTCGTAATCACCCATATTTGATTTTTTTCCCATTGCCATAATTTCTTCTTTAACAGCCTATCTCCATCTTTGGTGATTCAAAGCTTCCTAAATATTGGTCAGAATCTGTGCATCATCCAATTTGGAAAGGAAGATTTGGTAAGTGTTTGATAATCTGCTATAGGAGAGAAAGTTTTCGATTAGATGCTTGGTGTATGATTCTTTCTGGCCATTTGATGATTCTATCTCTTTTTGAACTTTCTCATTTTTCCCCTTTGTATGAATTTTTACAGTTGCTGGATCCATTGAAGTAGAGTTGACAGGTGCAAGATGTGTCTCACTGCTTGGCATATGCTTATTTTTTTTATTTTTCTTGAGTATATATATTGTTGTTCTTTAATTGATACTTTTTGCAGGGATTGATTACGACTTATGGGTGGAGGTAATAGGTTTGAAGATGGAGTTTGAGATATAGGAGATATATCTTGGGAAATACTCGTGGTTTGGATTTCTTGTGATATTTGTTGATTTTGATTGGACTCTGTTTGGTTGTGTAATAAGGAATTCCACTCCCAAGTTTGAAATTCTCCTTCACTCTCTCCCTAAATTTCAAAACTAGTGAAGTATGGGTTTTTTTTCAAAGAAGGTGACATCCATAGTTTCAAATACTTTCCTAGAAATAGGGCAAAAGCATTTGTAACCTCTTTTTGTTGGGGAATAACCAATAAAGGCATATTTTTTTATCTTAGGTCAAGCTTGCTTCTATCTTGTTAATAGATATGAACAAAGACAGAACACCCAAAAATTTTAGGTGGAAGGTTTGATCATATGAATTGAGCATGAGGATAGGCTTTGAGTAGAGTTTGTCTAGCTGTTTCAAATTTTAATATTTGAGAAGGTGATCTATTTAATAAGTATGCAGCAGTAAGATTGGCTTCCCACATAGATATTTTGGTACTTTTGTGAATAGCATAATAGATCTGACGACTTCTAGGAGTTGCCTATTTTTCCTCTCAGCTATCCCATTTTGTTGAGGCATATATGCACATAAACTCACTTGGATTATCCCTTGGCTTGATTGGTATTCTCTCATGATAGAATGAAAGTACTCCCTCCCACTGTCAGATTTTAAGATTTGAATTTTTGTATCAAACTAGTTTTGAATCATTAGTTGAAATGATTTGAATATTCTTTCAACTTTAGATTTTTCTTTCATTAAATAAACCCAAGTGAGTCTTGTATGATCATTAACAAATATCACAAACCACCTTGCTTTACTTATATTTTTAACCCTTGAGGGTCCCCAAATATCATTATGGATCAAGGCAAAGGGTTTAGAAGGTTGGTAAGGAACAATTGGATAAGATGATTTGATATGTTTAACCAATTGGCAAGTTTCACATTTGAACAAACTTAGATTTTTGTTAATAAATGAATGGGGAAAAAGCTTTTCAAGATATATGAAATTTGGATGACCTAACCTATAATGCCACATGACAATCTCTCTATCTCGACTAACTCTAGAATGACTCTCAACAAACTGACTTGCAATAGTATGATTCTTAGGAGGAGGATTCTTAGGAGCAACAAATAAGGTTTGTATGGATTTGGCTGTCTTGATGTAATATAACCCAGAACACATCTTAGCACTACCAATATTCTTCTTCGAATCTGGATCCTGAAAAATACATACATTATTGGAGAAAATTATTAAGCAATTACTATCACGAGTCAATTTACTAATGAAAATCAGATTGCACTCAAGATTAGGCACATAAAGCACCGATTTAAGGGTGATAGCTTCTGTGACAAGCAGAACCTATTCCCAAAACTTTGGATGTTGAGCCATTAGCAATCTTAACTATTCAATTTAAATGATAAGGTTGATAGTCATGAAGGAGTGTAATGTCTCCTGTCATATGATCCGATGCTCCTGAGTCAATAACCCAAAGTTTTAATTATTTTATACCTGAGTAAGCGTGTAGGCTGGTAGCAGGTTCTGGAGACTGTTGGTTAGTGATGTTGTTAAGCAACACTTTCAACATCTCTAAATGCTCCTTGGTGAAAGGAATGGCTTCAGCTTTGATGGATTGATCTTGCATGGTGTTGACAGAGTTCGTCTTGCTTTCTTGTGCTGATTTGTTTGCCTTCCAATCAGCTGATTTTTCATGAATCTTCCAACATGTGTCCTTTGTATGTCCTATTTTGGCACAGTAATCACACCATGGTCCAGGAAGAGGAGAAGAGTTCTTTGCAGATCCATAGTTTCCGGTGTTCTAACCGGTAATATTTGGGTAGGAGGATGAGATCTCGCTATCCATGGACATGGTTTGGTTTCCTCGATTGAAAGAGAAGATTAATTTTGGGCAAGGGCTACTGATGCTTGAAGAGAGGCCATCTGCAGGATGATGGAGAGTTACCGCCGGTTGAGGGTTTGGAAGAAAGGGAGGAAGGTTTGCCGCCGGCACTGAGAGAAGGCTTAGGATTTTTCTAGGCTCTGATACCGTGAATAAATTGTTTAAAGAGAAATTTAAATTCTATCATATTCTTTGGAATCATTACATATATATACATTCTAGGAGAATAAACAGAAAAAGGAAAGGCATTTAATCTAATTAATTATAATAATCATATCCTACGGATCTCCAACTACAGCCCTCGAATTACTGCCCACTGATCTCCAACTGTAGCCCAGATTGATGACCACGGATCTCCAACTGTAGCCCTTAGATTGCTGCCCACGGATCTCCAATTGCAGCCCTCGGATTGCTGCCCATAGATTGCTGACGTGGCCTCCCTTTAGCTGCGTGATACAACACAAACCATGCCATGTAATATTTGTTATTTGATTGTATTACGGTTGTATTTTACTAAATGTATTTTTTTCCTTATTTGGCTGCATCTTCTTCTCTCTTTATTCTTTTTTTTTCTCGGTAAGTCTCTTCTTCAACATTTTATTCATACTTTCATTGATGTTCGGTGGAAACTTTTCCTTGCTATGATAATTTTGGTCCTAAAAAAGTTATTGGATTGTATTATTCACGGTTATTTTGGTAAATCGGGAATAACCGGTTGTCCTTTCTTCCAAATAATCATATTGCCTGCATCTACATAATTTTCTTTTTGTGATTCTCAAAAATGTCCGGTCATGTTGTGTTTTACTGTCATTAAGTAATTTCATGAGTGCATTCACAAAGATGGAAGAGTTTTTTATGGAGCATTTTCATCATGGCTGTGAATTCATGAAGTGGGTGCACAAGCGAGATTGCCATTTCATTCTTGACTTTTCAAACTAAATAAAAAATTCTTTAAGAAAATCAAATTTGAAGCAACTCAGTACTCAATGATATCATTTTTATCATATCCTGTATTTAATCTGCAGTGGAACCAAGTTAATGTTTTTTCTTAGGCTATTTATTGGCAATGTTCAATGAACAATTAACATGTGAATTCCCTTCTTGTTGAATATGTTGCCAGCTTAGTAATTTTGTAAATGGATAAGGCTTCAAATGTGGCACCCATCTTGAATTCAATTATGACCATGTTGTTACAGCGCTTTTTATAGATATTATGCCTCTAATGATACCTACTGTAATTACAGTAGTAAATCATCCTCAAATTCGACAACCTTTTAAAAGTAATAATTTGCAGTGCCTAATAATGCTTATATTTGCTAAGATCAGATGTAATGATTCTAAGTACAAGCAATTATTTTTTGTTGTAAAGTTTATTATTCAGATGGAATAAATTGAGTTAAATATTGCTCAGTATGCAATTGGACATGAAATCATATAGTTGCATAGCTTTTTCCATTTCTTTTTACTTGCCTTTAATATGGTTCCTCCTTTACACCCGCTCCCACCCCCATCCTTGTCCCAGATCCCAATGATTGCAAGATCCAGTGAATCCTATCATGACATGCCTATATACCATAGGAGTTCATTGTGCTTGCTGAAATCTAACAATAGCTCAAATTGTTATCCACCAGCATTTAGTTGTTACCGCATGTATCTTCTAGCAAGTCTTTTGGAATCAATTGTGAACACTATAGTTTTCACAGTATCGATTGTGATAATCCAGGATTCTCTAGCATGAAAACTAGTGCTCTACTATACATGCCCGAAGTCAAAGAGAAGTTACTTGAATTTTCTGGAAGAGGCTTGAACAAGGTGTGCAAATTCAAGAAAAATTTACATATTTTGAATTTACATTTGAAGTTGAAATTTAAATTTCACAAGTGAGTTAAATTATTTGGGCGTTGATGAGAAGATGGTTGTATGAAAGCTAAAAGTGGGTTTGGATGATCATCACTATCATATGCATGTAACCAGTCTTTTCATGCAAAGCCAAGCCAAGAGTGGTCATGTAAACCCTGAGACGCCTCCATCAACATCCCAAAGGTGGTTTCAAGTCTAAAATGAAGTGGCTATCCCTCCTTTCAATGGAAATTCAATTGACCGGCCTCCTTTTATAATATAAGTATTGTAATTTTTTTTAATGTTATTATTTAGTTGTGATTGTCCAATGTATATATAAATATAATGAAAATGAATGAAAAGAAAGCATTGGTTGTATTTTATCCCAAATTGGACTCCTTTCCCTTCCAAGTTGCTTGTTGTAGGTTCATATGGAGGTTTGGTAACTTCCAAGACTTATTTATATGATTTTATTTTTGGAAAATCATATAAATATGTTTTCTATTTTTGTTTATCTATCCTAAATCTTCTATTAGGTGTCTTCCTCCACCATTGGTAGATGCTCCCAGGGTCATGGTTAGAATGCTTACCATGATAACGCCCATGCTTCATCTTCCACCTCATTTTTACATGCTTTTTATATTCCCCCATGTCCACATCCATTTCCCCATGACAGAAAATATAAAATACCACAATAAAGAATAAAAATTCTATGGCTTTGGTTTTGCACTACAAAGAAACCCCAGTTCTCAGCTTCTCGAGTTCACATCACCCAAATGAATCCAAACTTTTGTCCATCACCTTCAAAGCTTCTTGCACACCCTTCATCACTTCATTAACCTTTCCACCACATTCCCTCATGTTGGCTACACTCCATTCTGTACTTGGTCGAGCCTTTTCCAACTTCTCTATACTACAAAACAATTACTCCCTTCAATGGCCACCTTTGGTTTTAAGGTTAAAACTTAACCTGCCCATTATTCCCACAAACCTATACCCACTTTATTAGTCTTCATTCATCATCCCCATTTCATATTCACGATGAGTGCTACATTTATTTCAAAGCACCACATTACAACCTTTATCAATTTGGTATTAGAAGAAAAATTCTTAAGGTTCTTTGAGTAAAGACTAATTTGGTCACTTTTCTTTTCATCATCCTTTGATGAGGTTATAAGCCTTCATAATTCCTTATTGAGGTTACAAACTCTTATGAATCTTTGAGGTACTTTGGTGATGACCTTTAGAATTTATTTTTTTATTTTATCTTATTTGATACTTCACTTGAAATCATTTCCATTCCCTCTATCACTCTTTTTCTATTTTCTTAACTACTCACAGTACATCATCTCCACCTCCCATAGTTATACCTTAAAATCCACATCATTATTCTCACATTTAGAAAATCTGCACAAAAAATAAATTCACTTTATTTATCTTTATATATCATAATTTTAACTCTATAGGATAGAGTTCTTGAAGTGGAGGAGAATTAGTACATACAAGCAGTTCAAATTCAAGAAAAATCATTTGAAAATTTAAAATTCAAAATTCAAAATTTAAAAGTTAGTTAAGTTAGCTGTTGGAAGTTGGTGAGGAGTTGGTTGTAAAAAAGTTAAAAGTGAAGTTGGATGGTCATCACCATCATATGCATGTAACTAGCCTTTTCATGCAAAGCCAAACCAAGAGCTATTATGTAAGACGAGATGCCTCTATTTCAGCATCCCATAAGTGGTTTTAAGTCCAAGATGAAGTGGCATGCCCTTCTGTCCTCCCAATAGAAATTCAAATGAAGAGGTTTCTCCATGCAAGCACCTTTGACTTACCTATTGCCGGCCTCCTTCCCTTTTTTTGAAGTTTGAATTTAAATGTCATAATTTTATTTTGAATGTCGAATTTGATTGTGAACATCTCATGTATTTATAAATATGATAGAAATGAATGAAGAGAAAGCTTTGATTATGTTTTATCTTGAACTGTGTTCCTCTCCCTTCCTACTTGATGGTAGTTGATTCATATGGAAGTTTGGTGACCTCCATGTCTTATTTATATGATTTTTTTGCTTAAAAATCATATGGATTTTTTTCTATTTTTGTTTATCAGCCCTAAATTTTTTCTTTTACTATGAGGCAATATGTCACATCCCATTTTGACCCCCCTACAGTCAATATGAAGTATAACAGAGAAGGAGGATCTGAACTGACCTATCTCTTACTAACACCTATCCTGAAATACTTCTGTAAGGACCAGAGGAGTAGGAAATAGCATATCCAGACTATCCCAACACCTCGAGTTTTTCAAATCCGTAAGATTTTGTTTCATATGTCATAACTATAAGCACATCTAAAACGCATCGATAAAATACAGAGCTTACTAACAATCATCACATTTTTATAACAATCATAAAAAATGTTATTGAAATAAATATTTGATGAAAATGAACTATTTGAAATATATAATGAAACTAGAAATAATACCTTCACAATCATATAAAAATACAGACACAATATATAAAGTGTTACTATTTCTTATACTACCATTTGTGTATCTTACCTCGTTAGAAATTGGTTCTCCCAAGGTCTGCCTTCTTTTCATTTTGTAAACAAGCTAAAACATGCATTTCTTTATTTACACATGCAGGCAATATGAATATCTTACAAATTACCTCAATTACACCTTTCTTCATTCAACTCAACATTCTCTTTCCTCTCCTAAACTTCTTTCCCTACTTCCCTTCCTTTCTTTTCTATTTTCACCTCCTGAATTCAGCAAACTGATTTCAGTATTGCTTATTTCAACAAATAGGAGCAGCAATCATTGCATAATTTCAGCAAACACAAAATTCAGAAATCCCTTATTGAATTCTTGCAACTGTTTTCAGCAAACATTACAACATTCTATCTAATTTCAGCAACACTACAACAGCCCCCTTTTCTAATTTCAGTGATCACTAAAGCAGTTCATTACCTCCCTATTTCCTAAATTCAGCAAACACAACTTTCAGTAATTTCTATTTCAAAAATTCCAGAATTTAAATTTAGCACAATGATTACAAAAATTGTTATATCAAATTCAACTATTGATTCCACTAGATTTCTGAAATCCTAAACCTTCTATCTCAATTTCATTACCTAAGAAATCAGCTGCAGGAAATCTGTAGCACCCGCACACAACAGCCCCGCCTCCTCCAGCTCCCCGTTCACCCACGGCTTCAGACTTAAGAGGACGGGTGGTTAAGGGAATAAAAGGCTTAAGAGGCTTAACATACCATATTTTACATCCTAATACATCGACTAAGACTCCACTAAGGCTTCTCAGCCAAATCCCAGCCGTATGATTCCATCTAACCGGTGCATGCTAAGGTAAGTGGAAAACTGCAGCAGGATGCATTAAATGGCTACTCTTAATGGCTGATTTAGCTAATATAAAATTTAATTAACTTTTTAATTACTATAAATACATAAGATGAGATACTTTATTAAATGAGCTGAGATACTCTATTAAATGCATATACATCTAAGTTAGAAATTTAGGTATATTTCTCTATACGAAATTACAAATAGGATTTAATGAAAATAACTATGATGCTTTATGGAGGAATGATAAAATGGGATAAATTTTATGCTTACCTTTTTAACAAAATTTTGGGTATTAAATATACCCCTCCTTATTTAAATTTCATCCTCAAAATTCATTATCTTAGTGGTCATTAAACAAATGAGGGAATTTCAATCTAGTGTCTTCTTCTTTCTCTTAGGTTGTCTCATTTTTTGGTCTGTATTTTCATTTCACTTTAACATAAGAGGTCTGACGGTTTCTGACTTGTTTACTGTTAGAAGTATAAGTCAGATTCTTTTGTAGATCAATTTCAACATGTGAAATTCTCTGATGGGCATCTGTAACCCATTTCCTTAGCAGTGACACATGAAAAACATTATGAATGCCTGACATGTCAGCTGGAAGAGCCAGCCTGTAAGCAACCTTACCAATATTTTCAATAACTTCAAAAGGTCCTATGTACCTAAAACTCAATTTGCCTCCTTAACCAAATTTATTTCTCTATATATCAAAATACTCGAAATTAAAAATAGGATTTAATGAAAATAACTTTGATGTGTTATAGAGGAATGATAAAATAGGATGAATTTTATGCTTACCTTTTTGACAAAATTTCAGATATTATACAATGAATGATGTTTTTCTCCATCATTAGTTGTTTTTGAACATTTCATTAAGGTTCGTCGCTCCCTTGGCTTGAGTGCTTACAATATCAACACCCACTCTCTCATAGTCTTTGGTTTTACCCTCTTATGGAACATAATATTCATCTACTTGAGTTCACATCTCCCATATGAATTCTTCCATCACTTCCAAAATCTCCTACACACCTCTCATCACTTCATTAACCCTTTCATCACATCCCTACATGTCATCCATACTCCATTCCTTAGTTGAACCCTTTTCGACTCATTTACACCACAAAATGCGTATTCCCTTTAATGGCTACCACTAGTCTATGGTTGGCAGTCAACCTGCCCATGTTTTCGACAAGCCCATGCCGTCTCTATAAGTCATCTAATGGACCAGTTGTGTCGGTCCAGCCAATCAACCCGACCCTAGTAGGGGGGGGGCTAATTTAGCTTGTGGACAAGAAGCCCTGTGGGCCCCACTAGTCTGGGCAGCGGGCAAGGAAAGAGGGGGGCTCAAAGGGGATTAATTCTACCTTTAATTATTTATCATAGAAAATCAAAATTTTGGGGGAATTAGGAAAGGTTTATTTAGGGAAAGAATGTTGATTTGAATTCAGATTTGGGAGGGAATTAGGAAGGTTTATGTAGGGAAACATGGCTGATTTGAATTCAAATTTGGAAGAAAATTAGTATGGTTTATTTAAGATTAATTATGTTATTTATTTTCATTATGGGATTTTGTGTTTTGCAATAATTTTCTTTGGAGTTGTTCGTAGCGGCACCTAGAGTTTGTGGAGAGTCAATCTACATTTCGAATAGTAGATTAATTTGTATCTTAGTTTATTGTGCCGATATCAATAAAATTTGCCCATAATCTCATTCTTTCTCATTGATTTCTGCTGTGTTTTCTTTTCGTTGTTTCTTTTCTTTTTTTTTTTTGCTGTGTGGAGATCGGATTCCTATGAAATTGGTATCAAAGCACCTTTTTAGGGACCTATGGCCGCTAAGAAGGTTGATGCATTGGGGGTGGGGGAAATTTGATGGGGAAGTTGAAATTTTGAAATATGAATTCGAAGAGCAAATTTCAATAATTGAGGGCAAATTTTTAAATCTAGAAGAGATGATGAAAAGGATGTTAGAGTTTCAAACCAAGATGGCATCATCGGAGGCAAGAGCATTATTGACCATACAAGGAAGTGGGGAAGATCCTAATATAGGAATGATGAGGGAGGATTGGGAGATGGAAATTTTGGGGGAAGAAGAGGAGATGCCACCTTTGGAGCCACTTCCAAGGAGGGGAATGGTGAAGGGTATGGCTGGCAAAGAAATTGGGTGGTGAAGATCAAAGAGCTGATTAAGGAGAGAGGGAAACATGGAGGGATCACAACATCCGCTACACTAGAGGAGGAAGACGCAATTGGGGTGGTGGCGATCCTAAGGTAAGAAAGTTGAAAATGCTAGTTTTTTAGGAAGAAAAAGCTCACAAGTGAATTTATCGGATGGAGCGATATTTTGCTATAAATGGGTTGACAGAAGATGAAAAACTCATCGCAGTTGCTCTATTTTTTGAGGGGAAGTCTCTGTCTTGGTACTAGTGGAGAGACTTGCGAGATCTGATCCAATCATGGAGGGAATTCAATGACTGTCTACTAGAAACGTTTTCGAACCAGTCGGGAAGGAGACTTCTATGAACAGTTCTTTGCTCTGGTGCAGGAGAGGACGGTGATTGAGTACCGAGAGAAGTTCAAGTACTTCTTAAGCCAATTGGGAAGGTTGTCAGAGATTATGCTAGATGTGAACTTTATGAAGGGGTTCAAGCCTGATATTCAAGTAGTTATTCGAGTACTGAGACCACGTGGCTTAAGGGAGGTTATGGAGTTAGCCCAGCTAGTGGAGGATAAGAACTCTTTGGAGAGGAATAGCCGTAGCAACAGTTCAGGAGTCTCCTATCATACAACCACTAATTTCTAACACCAAATGTGCATATGATGCCTATTTAGAGGAAGCTCTGAGGGATAAAGGTCAGGGAGTACGATCAAGGGGGGACTTCAAGAGATTGACTGAGTCAGAAATTCAAGAGAAGAGGACCAAGGTTTTATGCTTTAGGTGTGATGAGAAGTTCGCTCCAAGCCACCATTATAAAAACCATTTGTTATAGGTCCTAACAGTCTGTGATGAGGAAGAAGATGTTGCAGAGGAAGAAGTTGAGGAAGATGATCACCTACACTTAGATGTTGTAGAGGTATTCCTTAACTCAGTGGTCGAGTTCACACTGAACTACACCATGAAGGTTAAGGGGAAGATTGGACATCAGGAGGTGGTAGTACTGATGGATAGTGGAGCTACCTACAACTTCATTTCCAACATGATGGTGGATCAATTGGGACTGAAATTAGTGAACATGAGGGACTTTGGGGTTATGCTATAAACAAGAAAAGTAGAGAGGAGTTGAGGAATTTGCAAAGGGTGATCCTAATCCTTCCAGAGGTTCCGGTATTGGAAGATTTTCTGCCTTTGCATTTGGGGAGCACAGATATGATACTGGGAATGCAGTGTTTACAAAAGTTGGGGAAGACCAAAATTGATTGGAAGGCTTTAATGATGGAGTTTAAGGTCAAGGGGAGAAGAGTGGTTATTAGAGGGGATCTTAGCTTGTCCGAAACTATGGTTTCACTCAAAACCATGGTGAGGGCAATCTAGGGTGAAGGAATGAGATTTTTGGTGGAACTGTAGAGTTTAGAAGGAGAAGAGGATGGGGAGAAGATAAAAGCATCAGATATGGTTCATCCACTCCTATAGCAATATTGAGAGGTGTTCCAGTTAGTTCAAGGGTTGCTTCTTTTGCAGAAATATGAGTATGCTATCATCGTGAAGGAAAGAGTCTTACCTATCAGTGTTCGTTTATACCAACAACAACATCAAGCCTTTATCCCACTACGTGGGGTCGGCTACATGAATCCTTTTTCTCCATTGTGTCCTATTAAAAGTCAAATTCTCGTTTAAATCTAATAAAGAAAGATCATTTCTAATATTTTCTAACCAAGTCTTTTTAGGTCTACCTCTACCTTTCTTAACATAAGTCAAATCTAAGACCTCTACTTTCCTAACCGGGTCATCGGGAGGCCGCCGTTTTACGTGATCAAACCATCTAAGGCGACTCTCTCTAATCTTATCTTCCACTGGAGCTACTCCAACCTTTTCACGAATATGCTTTCTTAAAGGATTCATGTCATTATTATTCGACAAGTTTTACGCTGGCTGTCGACTACCTAACGCAACCCTCCACTTTTCTCATCCAGGACTTGGGACCTGGCAACGGCAGTGTTCGTTTATACCGTTATCCCAAAATCCAGAAGGATGAGATCAAGAGATTGATCAGGGAGATGTTGGAGTCAAGAATCATTTGACCTAATGTCAGTCCATTTTTCAATCAAGTACTATTAGGGAAAAAGAAAGATGATAGTTAGAGGTTTTGCGTGGACCATCTGGTGTTGAACAAGGAGATTGTGCCAGATAAATTTCCTATTCCAGTGATTGATGAGTTGTTGGATGGGCTTTATGGAGAGGTGTTTTTTCTTGAAGATTGATCTAAAGTCAGGGTACCATTAAATCTGGATGAGGGCTGAGGATGTTCCCAAGACGGCATTTTGGACTCATGAGGGATACTATGGGTTCGTAATGATTTCTTTTGGCCTCACTAATGCTCCAGTTACTTTACGGTCCCTAATGAACAAGGTATTCTAGACATATCTGCGAAGGATTGTGTTAGTCTTCTTTAATGATATTTTGATTTACAGCAGGACTGAGGAGGAGCACTTAGAACACTTGGGATTGGTGTTATCAACTTTGCGGGACCATCACTTGTTTGCCAATTTGAAGAAGTGCTCATTCGCCCAGCCTAAAGTAGAATATTTGGGGCACATGGTATCATAGGAAGGAGTAGCAGTTGATCAAAGCAAAATCGAGGCCATGCTGAGGTGACCAATACCTAAGAGCTTAAGGGAGTTGAGAGGGTTCTTGGGGCTTACAGGCTACTGCAGAAAGTTTGTAAAGGGATACAGCTCAATACCCTGACCTTTGATTGAACAACTAAAGAAGGATAATTTCAATTGGTGCGAAGTAGCTACCAAGGCCTTTGAGGAGTTGAGGAAGGCGATGAACAGTGTGTCAGTGTTAACCCTGTCAGACTTCAACCAACCTTTTGTGGTGGAGACGGATGCTTTGGGGTATTGGATAAGAGTTGTACTTATGTAGGGCCAGAGGCCAGTGGCATAGTTTAGTCAACTGTTGGCTGCTAGGGCAAGGCTCAAGTTAGTCTATGAGAGGGAGCTGATGGTGATTATGCTGGCCATATAGAAATGGCGACCCTACCTATTGGGGAAATACTTCATTGCCGGGACTGATCAAAGAAGCTTAAAGTTTCTTTTAGAGCAAAGGATGGTTACAAAAGAGCATCAGAGGTGGCTTTCAAAACTGATGGGTTATGATTTCGAGATCCAGTATCGATAGGGATAGAGAACAAGGCCGTAGATTGGTTATCCAGGTGTATGAGAGTCCCACGTGATGGTGTTGTCTGTTCCCTTAGTTGTGGACTGGGAGGCATTGAGGAGGGAAAGTTAGCAAGATGAAGGATTAGATAAAATCAAGAGAGATTTATTAGGGAACAAGGATAGCCATCGAGGCTATACCTTTGTCGATCAGATATTATTATACTAGGGGCAAATGGTGATACTGAGGATGTCGCCATATGTACCCCACTTACTGCGGGAGTTTCAGTGTAGTGCTATAGTAGGGCACTCGAGGTTACATAAGACCTATCATAGGCTGGCAACTGAATTGTATCGTGTTGGAATGCAAAAAGATGTGGAGTAGATAGTGACCAGTTGCTCAAATGCACAAATATATGGCAATGACTCCAGGAGGACTTCTACAACCTCTAACTCTGCCCGAGAAGGTGTGGGAAGATATAATCATGATTTCATTGAAGATTTGCCAAAATCAGAGGGGTTTTAGGTGATTTTAGTAATAGTGAATAGACTGAGCAAGTATGCTCACTTCATTTCCCTGCGACACCCATACATGACAGGTTCAGTGGCAGCAACATTTATTCGAGAGGTAGTCCCCCCATATGGAAATTATGGCGTTTATAGTGTCAGATAGAGACAAGGAGTTACTAAGCCACATCTGGAGAGAGCTATTTAGGATGCAGGGGACCTTTTTGAAGAGAAGTATAACATATCATCCACAAACTGATGGGTAGACTGAGGTGGTGAACAGGAGTGTGGAGACTTATTTGAGATGTTTGTATCAGAAATACCCAAGATCTTGGTGAAGTAGTTATCTTTGGTCGTGTACTAGTATCATACATCCTATCATAGTGCAGCACAAATTACACCCTTCAAAATCCTTTATCGTAATGACCCTCCTCACCTAATATACTACGAGACCAAGAGCGCTCCAGTTCCATTAGTGGAATAGCAGTTGGAGGAATGAAATAGGGGTATTGGGAGAGCTAAAGGGGCACTTATTGAGGGCATAACAAATTATGAAGAAGAAGACTGACGAGCATAGAAGGGATGTGCAGTTCGAGGTGGGTGATAAAATGTATTTGAAGCTTTAACCCTATAGACAGAAGACCTTGGCTCGAAGAAGAAATTAAAAGTTATCTCCATGGTATTATGGGCCTTATGAGGTTGTGGAGAGGATTGGTGTCGTGGCATATCGTTTGCAGGTACCTCCTACTTCTCCCATACACCCAGTATTCTATGTGTCCCAACTAAGGAAAATTATTGGTGACCACAATCCATCAGCGATGCTGCCGATGACCTTGACAGAAGAAATGGAGGTGATCCTGGAGCCAATGAAAGTAAAGAGGAATTCACTCGACAACCAGAGGAGCTAGAGAAGTGCTGATCAAGTGGACGAATCTATCCAACTATGAAGCAACTTGGGAACCGTACTAGATGATTCAACAGTAGTTTTCTTTGTTCCACCTTGAGGACAAGGTGACTCTTTGGAGGGGAGTATTGATGGACTAGCTGAGCCAGTCCAGCCAATCAACCCAGCCCCAGCAAGAGGGGCCGGTCTAGCTAGCTGGCAGAAGAGCCCTATGGGCCCCATTAATGTGTGGCGGGAATTAGGAATGTTTATTTAGGGAAAGTGGGCTGATTTGAGCAGATTTAGGAGGGAATTATAAATGTTTATTTAGGTTTAATTAGGTTGTTTTATTTTCATTATGGAATTTTGTGTTTTGCTGTAATTTTTTTAGAGCTGTTTCTAGCGGCACCTAGGATTCATGGAGAGTTGATCTACCTCGCAAATTATAGATTAACTTGTATCTTGGTTTGTTGTGTTGATATCAATAAAATTAGCCCATAATCTCATTTCTTTCTCGTTGATTTCTGCTGTGTTTTCTCTTCGTTATTGCTCTTTTTTTTTGCCGTGGAGATCGGATTCGTATCATCATCCTATATTATCCCCACTTGGTATCCACAAAGAGGGCCACATCCATTTCAAAATACCACCTTCCATCCTTCTTTAGGCTTTTAGTACCTTCCAAAAGGCCTCAAGAACCTCTCAGAGGTTTAATATAAAATCCGTCGAAAAAAGAAACATAATAAAAAACAGTTCAAATAAACACAAATCGTCGTTGAAGGTCATGATGTAATTGAGTTGCTTACCAAGGAGAAGGCGGAAGTCTTGTCATACATGAAAAGATGACAGAGGGAAGGAAGAACTCTTTAGTTATACTATTCAAGAAAAATAGTGTGAGATAAAACCTATTGTTGATCTTTATAACAATAGGAATCTTATATCAACATCTTTGATAAATAATCTAGAATTAACCACAATATCGCACTAAAAAACATAGGCTTTGGGTTGGATGATAAAGATAGTAAATTTATAGTAGATAAACAATATAATGGGAGATTTATCATTATTAGGCAATTCATTGATGAAGTTTTATGTGATGTGTTCACTACAAATAAATGACATGCAATCTTAGAGAACCCACACCTATGTGATGCATATGTTGCATAATTTAGCAGTGGAAAAAAATATTTTTTGTAAAAGCATGAAACAAATTTATGGTAAAAAATGCTATGATGCTAAAGAGTTTATGAAGGCCCAAAAGGTTAACATCGATCATAGCCCTCCAACAGTTTTAGAGGCGAAGACATAATAGAAAGAAACCCAAGAGAAGCAAGTATAAGAAAGAGTTGAACTAACCACAATCTAGCCAACGTAGTAGGAAGAAGCATCTTGCCGGCCCAAGCAAGGCTAGAAAGCATCATAATGGCAAGACCAAGCCAGACTAGATGCTAGAGCACAAGTATAATTTTGTTTATTTGTGCTTGCAAATGAATCATAGAAGGTTGAAGGGGTGCATGATCCAGGAGGCTTCTAATAATAAAACTAATGCTCCAATTTACAAGATTAAAGTTGAGAGATTTCTAGAATCTTTTAAGAGAGATTCCAAGAATGACCTAGGGCCTAAAGATCATCTCGGAGTTTTTTAGAAAAGTTCCACAAAGATTTCAAAATTGCCTATATAAACCTTCTAATAGGTTATAAAAGGGTCCAAAAAGTCTATAGATCAATCCAACATTGTTCTAATATGCCTAAGTAATATTTTAGAGGGTGAGCATAAAAATCAAAATTCAAAGTTCCCAAAAGGAGGGACATGCCATGCTATTAGAGCGTCAAATTAAATAGAGACATGTGAAGTAGAAATTAGATTCAAACATAAAAGAATGAAACCACCCTTTTTGCTCTCCTTGATCAGCTAATGAGAGAAGACTTCAATGGAATTTTATTTTAATTACTTATTTCTATGCTTGTTTCTTGATCTAGGGATTAGATCAAAGGGATGATTAGTCATATCATCCATGATCGTAATTTGGGCATGAAATCATAAAGAGTAAAAAAGGATTGTGATCACTAGAATTTTGACTATCAGGTCACTGCTAATTGTGTTAATTCTCAAATCATACAATTGTGATTGAAAACAAGATACTATGAGTTGATAGGTGGAGATGGATTTTTGATTGGACGCCTAAAATGATTAAGATTGTGAGGTAGAAAATTTGGATTATTGGATGACAACAAGAATAAAAGGATAATCATTACCCAAGCAACTTTATTTAATCGGCCACTTGAATGTTTTGATGGATTTTGAATATTTTTTATAACTTTATTATTTTGAATTTTATATTCAAGATATGGTTTCATTAAATTATGTAGTTTAGAATAAGAGAAATATCAAATTCAATTTAAATCATGCTATAATTTGCCCTATAAATAAGTATATTTCCCAAAATAAATTCAATTGTATTTTCTTCAAATTCTTTCCTCTCCTCTCACCCCCTTTCTTTATCTTAAGGTTGTCACTCCTATGGACTATCAACGCTTGGTCTGCTGCCAATAAACCTTATCATCACCTAGCGCCCTCCGAAATGGCTACAATTGCTGTGACATTGCCTCTTGCAGATCCCTAGTTGTTGGCCACCTGTTACCCCTCAATTGCTAGAGTCGCTACCTGATGCTGGTGGAACTGCATAAACAACAAAACAAAAATCTTAAATTACGATTCTAGCTATTCAAAATAAGGAAATAATACGTTCATCTTTTTGACTAAAATACTTGCTATCCTTGAGGATAAATCAAAATCAATAAACAAAATTTGTTGTACACAACAGGTAGACGACCAAATAAAAGGGAAAAATCCTCTACAACAAAAAAAAAAAATAGTTGAACAATTTTATTTCATTGTTAGATCATTAAGGGGTCTCCAAAAAGTTATCTTATTTTATTTTAGCATCTGTTTGTAGACTTATGTATTTTAGCGTTGAGAGATTAACATTGGATAATGTCTAAATTAATTTTAAATTCTAGCTAAGTTTGAAATCATCATAAAATATTCTTATTTCTTTATTTAGATTTAGTTGGTTGTAAATATGAATGATTGTAACTCTTTTATTTTTATTACAATTAACATGATTTCATCTTTAAAAACCCTAGCCATCCACCCTCTTATCCCTCTCTTCTATCTAGCTATGTGTCTATTCCTACCACTCTCTCTCTCTCTCTCTCTCTCTCTCTCTCTCTCTCTCTCTCTCACTATCTCCTTGATAGCCCATGGAAGAGAACTTTGTAAGGAGGATCCAAGAAAAGGAGGCAATTGCAAGGGAGAGCAAACAAGGAAGAAGACTGAAAGAAAAATAGATATATAGGAGTATGAGCCATTATGGGTTTAGTAATTTGGTATAATTTTCCCCTCTCATTATTTAGAAAGTCACTTTTATTATTTAGGCACTCTAGCTAACACATATATCACCCGCATTTGGGTTTTTTTCAACACCTATGCTTTGTGGGATTTGGAAAAATCCTAATTTTATTCAAGATTCCATTTACATATAATGGTTGTCTTACCAAAGAGCATTGGTTCAAGTAGTATACTCTTTGATTTTTAGTCTGGAGGTCTCAGGAACCAATCTCATCTGATGCAGATGTGATGAATTTTTCCTGAAGATCTAATATTAGTATTTGGTTTTGTGCCCATTTTATATTGTATTAGTTTTGGTCCTGCCTAATAAAAATTTGGGAAAGATATATATATATATATATATATATATATATATATATATATATATGTAGTTGTTCTCTTGTTTGTGTTGATATTTGACTTAAGAAAGTTCGATTTCAATTCTCTATTGATGATTCCTATCTTAGGTGTGTCCTTGTAACTCCACTACACTTATCAACCCAAGCACCACTTCGGTCTATTTCATTGGAAAGTCTTGACAGCACCCTATCTCAGTGAATTTGGGTTATGTGATCATCAGGATTTGGCTTTGATAGGCCTGGACTGGCTACAGGTTGCTGTGATCTAGCTGTGATCCAGCTGGACTGGCAGAACATGGTCATTTGATAGACCTGATCCCATTCCCCTTTTCAACACACATTTTCTACTCTCAATTGTCTTCTTTTTCTGCATTATGAGTTCTTCACTGGAGAAGGATCTCTTGTGCCATTTGGTTCTGAACACCCCGGTAAGGTTTATTTGGGGATTTCTGAGATTTGGTAGAATCTTGGAGGTGTTTCTTATCGTGATTCCTTAATACAAGATTCTTATTTTTTCCTATTAAATATTTCCCATGCTCTAAGCATCACATATACTTTTAACTAATAGATGCCGCTACATTACCAGGCTTTCTTGGAGGTAGATCCCTGGATTGTTTTATGATCTTAATCTCACAACTCATATTGGAGAATTAACGACTTATGTTAACCGAATGTTGGCAACAAAGAAAGTGTCCAACTAAGCTACAGTGGACCATTAGTGACACGAAGATACCCTGGTGATTTTCAAGAGAGGGTTGCTGTATTCGTATGGTTTAGTTGTATTGTTAGGTTTTAGAAAGGTTTAGCTTTACCTGTGTGGTTGTTTTCCTCAAATGCTTTGAAGCCATGCTGTGATGTTTAATTTGTTTAAAGCTTACATTCCTAACTTTGAAGCTGAAACTTCTTGCTTCACTTTGAAGCTTGAATAGATTATAACTTATCCTGTCTACATTTGATAAGGAAGTCACATGCCTACCATTTTGATGTTCATATTTTGCATATTCTTGGGTAGAAATCCCCATTTTTATTTTACATCTTTTTGCAATGTTTTTCTGATTAGCACATGCTTGCTTTTGTTATCAATAGATTTTCTATTAAAGTGGCATTTAAAATATGTTATTAGAAACTAATATGTACATTCCTTCTTACAATTTATATTTGTGAATCTCAAGTCCTCTATGAATAAGGGTAATGCATTTTACATTTTAATTTTGTTTCTTATGTCTTTCATTTTTGATATATTTTTGAGGTCGCTAAAGAGTTGTATCCAATTACTTTATTAATTCATTTCATATAGCTCTCGTTCTTTTTCTTAGAGTTTATAAATAATGTTCTGATGTTGATAGCTCTCGTTCTTTTTCTTCGAGTTTATAAATAAATAATGTTCTGATGTTGAACTATACTCTGTATCATCTATAGAAATAGACAGAGCTCATATTTTCAAGCAACATTATGTTTAACTTAATCTTTATTATGCCTCTTAAAGGATATATTTAATAGATCAGACAGTAAATATGATTTCATGATCTTTGATAAGGATTCAAGCACTTGGATTCATTCTTTGGCATTTTTAAGTGTTGCATGTAGTAATAAATATTATTGTAAGATGTTCTTAAATGTTGCAACAACAAACAACAAACAACAAAAACAACAACAATATCAAGCCTTTATCCCACTATGTGGGGTCGGCTGCATGAATCCTTTTTCTCCATTGTGTCATGTTAAAAGTTAAATTCTCATTTAAATCTAAAAAAGAAAGACCATTTCTAATATTTTCTAACCAAGTATTTTTTGGTCTACCTCTGCCTTTCTTTAACATAAGTCAAATCTAATACATCTACTTTCCTAACCGGGTCATTGGAAGGCCGCCATTTTATGTGACCAAACCATCAAAGGCGACTCTCTCTAATCTTATCTTCCACTGGAGCTACTCCAACCTTTTCACGTATATGCTCATTTCGTATTTTATCTCTAAAAGCCAAGCCACTCATCCACCTGAGCATCCTCATCTCTGCAACACTTAACTTAAAATTATGCTTCTCTTTTAATGGCCAACATTCTGCACCATAAAACATTGTAGGTCTAACCACCATCTTATAGAATTTTCCTTTAAGTTTGAGGGGGACTTTTCTATCACACAACAAGCCCGATGCATTCCTCCACTTCAACCATCCAGCTTGAATTCTACTAATAATATCCCCATCTATTTCACCATCACTTTGAACAATAGATCTAGGATATCTAAAACGTGTACTCTTATTAATTATTTGATCACCCAAAGTCACAATCTTCCCACTAGATCTATTATTACTAAAATTATACTCCAGATATTCAGTTTTAGATCTACTCAAACGAAAGCCTTTAAACTGTAAGGTTGACCTCTATAATTTAAGTTTACCTTCAACTCTCTTTCTAGTCTTATAAACAAGAAGAATATCATCAACAAAGAGCATACAACAGGGTACAACCTCTTGCAAAGGTCTAGTGAGAACATCCATGACTAAAGCAAAAAAGATATGGGCTTAACGTTGATCCTTGATGTAATCCAATTGAAATAGGAAACTACTTGGTCAAACCACCTTATGTTTGAACACAAATAATAGCTCTTGCATATATATCCTTAATGTCTTGAATATAAGCATTATTAACCCCTTTCTTTTCTACAACTCTTAATAGCACTTCTCTTGGAACTTTATCATATGCTTTCTCTAAATCAATAAATATCATTATAGATCCTCCTTATTCTCTCTATACTTCTCCATCAAACCTCTCAATAAATGTATAGGTTCCATTGTAGACTTACTCGGTATGAATCCAAATTGATTTTAAGAATCATTAGTATCACGCCACAACCTATGCTCCATAACTTTCTCCCATAATTTTAAAGTATGACACATTAACTTAATTCCTCTATAATTCACACAATATGTGCATCACTTTTATTCTTAAAAATAAGAATCAACATACTCATTCTCCACTCATCTGACATCTTTTTAGTCTTCAAAATAATATTAAAAAGTTTGTAAGCCAAGAAATTCCTCCATCTCCTAAGCATTTCCACACCTCTATTGGATCTTCAGATCCAACAGCTTTTCCACACTTCATTTTCTTTAAAGCCTCTCTAACTTCGGTTTTACTAATACGCCGATAAAAACAAAAATCTTTATTTTCATTTAGGGTGTTAAGGTTATTAAAGTCAATCGCATTCTCATAATCTTCATTGAAAAGTTTAGAAAAATATCTCATCCACCTTTATTGAATATCCTCTTCTAATAAATACATTTTTTTATCTTCATCCTTAATACACTTCACTTGAACTAAATCCTTATCACTCTTATCTTTTTGTTTGGCTAACTTATACATTTATCTTTCTCCCTCATTAGTATCTAATATATTATATAAATCATTAAAAGCTAAAATTTTTAGCTTAGACTCCTTACGAACCTCTTTATATCTTTTCCAATTATCAAAATTTTTACATCTAAAATAATTTTTATAACAAATCTTCTTATTTTTTATATTTTCTTGCACATTTTGATTTCACCACAAATTATTTGTACTATTAGGAGCTTTTTCCTTTGGGGTGTCAAAATTTGTAAAGTTGTAAATGGAGTTAGTAGTGTTGCTGTGGTGGGTACTTCTATTGTGAATGCAGACAACGTAACTGTGCCCGGTTCTCAAAGAGCTTTTGTTAACTCCTCTGTTATATCCAGCGACTTGGAGAAGGTTCGTCATTGTATCTCTGGGGAATTGAATTGTGAAAATCAAGTGTGTAATGAGGTTTCAGCGCCTGAAACAGTTAACAACATAGGGAAATTTTCAGCCCAATGCTTGGACTAGAAAATCTAATTTGAAAGTTGATAATTTGGACCTTGGATCCTTTCTGTCGAAGGATGGAAAATCTATTAAATTACACATGGGGAATGTGTTGGAAAACACTAAAAGATTGGAGAATGCTTTAGTCATCAAAGTCTTTGGTGACAACCCTTTTTATATAATCAATCTTGAGTTAAGAAGACAATGGAGGTGTTTTGGGAAATTCCAACTTACTATGTTGGGATTAGATTGGGTTCTTTGTTCATGTGATGATGCTAATGTTATGGAATCAATCTTAACTGAGGGACCTTGATTTGTTAAAGGTCATATAGTTGGTATTGATAAGTGGGCACCAACTTTTTCTCCAAATTCTTTGAAGGGTCTTTCTGCACCGGTGTGGATTAGATTGCCTAATTTACCATTGCAATGCTTGGATGAGATCAACATATGCAGGATTGCTTCTCAAGTGGGGAAGCCTTTTTTATTAGATGGAAACATGTTTCAATGGAATAGGAGGGAATTTGCTAGAGTTTGTGTTCAAATTATGCTGGATAAGCAACTTCCATTAGGTGTTTGGGTGGAAGGTGATTCTAATAGATTCTATCAAAAGATTGAATATGAGAAAGTTTTTAAACTTTTCTTTTAAGTGTGGCAAAATCGGTCACCTAATAAGCAATTGTCCTGAAAATAAAGTGGTGTTGAATGAAGAAGGGAGGGCTTCTTTTAAGCCTTCAGCTGCTACTGTTGCTGCTAATCATGAAGTGATAAATGTTGGGAATGTGGGCGATGCTGTTGTGGGTCAAGAGGAGATAGCTGAAAAAGGATATGGACCTTGGGTTCATGTCAAATATGAGAAAAAAAGGAGTAATGCTGCAAGAAGATATCAGTTTGCACCCAAATTGAATCGTTTTGCTGATAAAGGAAAGGTGCAAGTTGATCCTGTTGCTGATTCAATTCAAAAATGTGAAGTTGCTGTTGTTGAATGTAATGGAAATATTCCTGCTGGAATAATTGGAACGTCTGCTGCTGTTGAAGTTGTTGAGGTTAATAAAGATGGAGAGTTAACTATGGGCATTCAGAAATCGGTTCCAGTTGGGAATGCTGGTCCTAATTTAGATCGTGAAGTTATTGTTGCTGAATTTGATGGAGATTCTACTGAAATTAAGGAAGTCCCTGCTGCTATGTTAACTGGTAAAGTTATTGAAGATGGAGAAATAATTGAATGCATGCTAGAAAAAGTTGCTGAAGTTCCTGTGGGTGATGTTGACTCTAATTCAAGTAAGAATGGTATCTCAATTCCTTTCCCTGGTATTTTGAAGAAAAACATATTTGATGCTCTTAACAATTTAGAAGACGAGGTTATCAATGTTGTTCGTGATTTGGATGGGGAGATGGATGGTGATTGTAATATTATTCTAAGAATTATATTGATATGGCAAATGTTGAAGACATTAATAAATTGTTACTATTTCTGTCAAGAGAAAATTGGGTAAGGAGCTTAAAACACTTGGCCCAATTAAGCTAATGACTAGAAGTAGAAAGTTGGATGTGGAGAATAGAGGCAAGGTAGTTGGGATTTGCTCCCCCACCAATCAATGAATTCCATTGCTTTTTGGAATTGTAGAGGAGCTAGGAAAGTTCATGCTTCTCTATATCTTAAAGAGTTTGTGAAGGAGAATGGTGTGATTTTTGCTGGTTTGTTAGAAACAAAGGTTTCTTCCATGGAAAGAAAGGATATTAATTTACTCATTGGAGTAGATTGGAATTTTTTTCATCTTCCTTTTGATGGATTATCAGGAGGAATTTTGGTGCTTTTAAATACTAAGGTTGCTTCTTTTACTACCTTGTATTCTTCATATCAATGTGTGATTGGAGGTTTAGAGATTCACAATAAAGTCGTGTCGAGGATTTCTACAGTGTATGGAAATAAAGACATTTATAAAAGAAGGGAGCTTTGGAATCATTTGGAGGATTTTGCTTCCAAAGATAGACCATTGGTGGTGGGTGGTGATTTTAATTGCCTCTTGTCCAAAGATGATAAAAGGGGAGGGAAAAGGTTTGTCTTTTCCCAAGGACCAAAGGAAATGAAATTGTTTTTAACTAACAGTGATTATCATGAAGTGGAGTTTATTGGACCAAAATTCACTTGGTGTAATAACAAATTAGGGGGAGAACGTATTTTAGAAAGATTAGACAGATGCTTTGTCAATTCGGCGGTTGTTAATTCTTCTCCGTTATTGGTTGTTCGTCATCTTCCTAGAGTGGTGTTAGACCATTGCCCCATTGTGCTAAAGCTTTGGAATTGTTCTCCAAAATCAAACTTCAATATCAAATTTGAAGAAACTTGGCCTTCTCATTTTGCTTCAGCTACCATTGTTCAAAAATCATGGAACAAGAGTATTGTTGGAGATCATTCTGACATTCTAAACATCAAATTTAAGAGGGCTTTGAAAGCTCTTTACTATTGCAGCAAATCAAAGTTGAATGATCTTAATCAATTGAAGGAAACTCTTAAGAAGGAAATTTTAGAATTGCAAATGGAGGAAGCTTTTGCTGGAGGTCTTTCTGAGGAAAAGATTATGGTTCTCAGAGCAAAGGTAAATGAGCTCAACAGCACTCTAGCTCGGTTGAACACTTGGTGGAGGCAACGGCCTGTTGACCTCCATTCAAATTTTTTTTAAAAAAAATCTTCCAAAATCTGCCTCAAATCCCTGCACAACCATCCCTTATCCCTGTCAAAATCTGCTCAGGATCTCTGCCCAAAGGCTGCCACATCACCTAAAAATCCATGCCAAATCTCTCCAAACAGCAGCTGTCCATCACCTTATCCCACTGCTCTGTCCTGCTGTCAAAAAAGGCCTGCTGCCCCAGCTGCCTAAGTCATGTCAGCCACTGTCAGCCAGTGGATAAAAAAAAAAAAAGAAACTGAATACCTTATTATATACTCAGCCCCTTCCATTTGAACAGTTCCTCTCCACTACAATCTGTAACTCTCAACTCCCTTTCTACTCACAACTGAACACAACCATTTCACACTCCACAACACCATAGCAGCTTCCTCTCCAAACCAAACTTCACTCCTCAACACTAGAAGGCTGATTCCCCCACTTGGCCGTGAGATTCCTCTGCTTCACGCAAAGAAACCATCTCTCTGCCTCTCCTTCACAGCCACCAAGCAAAACAACTCATCCCCTCCAATCCACCACTACACTTCACACTTCCTACTACACAGCAGCCTCTAACTGTGCTTCCATCAAGCTGCTGCCATCCGGTCCACCTCCAACCACAGCAGCAGGCCTCTAGCACCTTTCCTCCCTAACCCAACTCTACCGGCTCAACCCCATCTCCCTACAGCCTCTTCTTGTTCCTTCCTCTCACCCTACTATAGAAACCCCTTGTAGTCCTCAACTACAGTAGCTCACATAACCCAACTCATCCATTCCTTCCTCTTTAAACAGCTGCCAACAACTTCTCCAGTCCCTACCTATAGCCAACACAAAGCAGCCCCTCCCACATCAAAGAAAATCAGCCCGTCATAAACCTAGCCTATTCACTCAAGACAACCCAATACAACACAACATTCCTTTGAGCTGCCAACTCAACCCCTCATTGTTGAGTAGTCATATTGGTCTGTCCAAACAGAACTTCCTTCATTTCAATTCAGCCCACATAGTCTTTATACTCCCACATTTACTCTAACTCATTGGTCCATTCAACTAGCTCATATCCCCACTTTGCTTTCTTTTTTATTAAACGGTAAGTTCTCCCTTGTTGCTTTATCTTATTTTATTAGTTAATGATAATGATCATTGTTAATTCAAAATAATGATCGCTATTGCTTGTAGTATTGTTATTGTTAATGTCAAAGTAATATGCATATGCGTGTGTATGTGAAAAAAAAGAAAAAAAAAGAAGAGTGAGATCTCCAAAGAAAAGAAAAAGAGAGGAGTGTAAAGCTCTTCTCTCTTGTGCCTTGATCCTCGTGCCACGAGCCTCCACCGCCGGTCCAACCACAGCAAAGGTATAATCTCTAAACTTAGATTCCCATTCTCGCCGTTAGCGGCGAGCCGGCAAACTCCCTACGCGTTCACGTAGCGTAGTAGGGAGGGAAGCTAGCGCGACGCCTACGATAAAGCGGGCAATCGCCTTAAACCCCGCCCTCGACGCTTGCGACGAACCGGTAAACCCCCTACGCGCTCACGTAGCGTAGTAGGGCGAGAAACCGGTGCGGCGCTCGCGACGAGACGGGTAATCCCCGGACCGCTCATGTAGCGCGAGGGGGACAAAAATTAAGTACCCACATGTGCGAAAATTTCTGTGTTTCTTTGCAACAGGTGCCCAAGACCCCTAAACGCTCATGTAGCGGGCGGGGATTGAAGAAATATTTGCTGTCGTGGTGTCTACGGACATCTACCTGAAGCGCGCACATCGCGTCGAGGGGAAGGCAGCCTCTTGGTTTTTCCCCTAAACGGGGGAGACGCCGGGAGGCTGCCGAAATTTCATCTGAAGCACGCAAAGACTTGAATAAATTGGACAATATGGGACTGTATTTGGACATTTACTGGAGTGCCAAATGAACTAAACTTAAATACAAATAAATGAGTAAAAGAATTTGGATTCAAATCAATTTGAACTTGAAGTGAATTTGAACTAGAACTTGATACAAATAACAAATGAACTTAAACTTCATCATGATTTAAATGTCATGAACTCAAATCAACTGTGGACAAATGATGATGATCTGAACAAGAGATTGAACTTGCAAGGACTTCTGAAAACTTTTGAACAAGAGCTCGAACTTGTACTTTAAACTCGAATGGTATAACGTCAAGTGAGACTTGGACAATTACAGGGGACTTGTGAGCTTGAATGAACTCAAAGGAATTTGAATCCAAACGAGTGACAATGAACCGTAGGAGACTATAATTGAACATGGATTCGAACTAAGCTTGAACCTTGTTCAATCATGACTTGGACACTTGAACAACAAAGAACTTGCAAACTTTGAACTCAAAGGGACAAGGATTTGAACTCAAGTTTAGCCAAAAAAAAAGAACTTGGTTTGAAGTTGGGCTCGAGAAGGGAACTCTAATTCAATTTGGACATTAATTGGACTCGTAAATTTTAGATTCGAGTCTGGACTAAAATGGAATAACAATGACTTAAACACAAATGGACTTAAACTCATTTTGAGTTTGATTTGAACTCAAATAAAATAAATTGAATATTAATTTAAGCTTGACTTGGGAAATAAAAGGACTTATGTTAAAATATCAATGAATATAATTTGCTCATGATCAAATAAAAAACTTATGTTGCAAACAACGTGTGGAGACAAAGAGTTCACAATTATAACATGTCTACAAGCAATGAACAATCATAAGGATGTGTGATCTAGTCACAAGTGGAGGCACATTGATATTCCACTGAACGTTGCAGCTCATATGCAAGGCGACTTATATAGAAGTAATGACACATTGATATTCCACTGAACGTTGCAGTTCATTCACAGGCAGCTGTAGGAAGCTTATAAGTATTTGTGAGTGATTGTGGGAGACAATGAAGGTTACTAAACATACAACATTTAAACCATTGCAAGTAGATACCTCGAGCAAAAGAGGAACTCTAGTGTACACAATGATCTATCCATGGGTAGCATAATGATACGATCATGAGTAAGGTTTGGAAATCTAATCATCGCTGCAAAGTATGGAGAATGCGTAATGCCTGCAATGCAACATCTATAAAGAGAGGGGGTTGATATGATCTGCATATGACCAATGTCTCCTAATTGTAATCAACAATGCTTCAACTTCAAGAGAACACATCAATTCTCCCAGTTTGTTAAGAAATGGTAATGTTGAAGGTATCACACATATGACAGTTATCCTACCAACACATCTAAGAAAACCATAACACCACCCTGCAATCAATATTAAGATGTAGATGTACACACAGCATGTCTCATGTGGATCTGCAGTACATATATACAAGGCACTAATGATTTGTTATGGCATCCTCGTATTCAATAAATCATACAATGGAAGTCGAATATATCGACTCTCATGCAGGCAAAGGCAATATGATTTCAATATATTCAAAGTACATACCATTCGCTGTAGCAAAGATACTATTGTCCGACATCAATCAAATACACCGGCCCTCCACAAGCAGAGGCCGATGATGACAATGGAAGAATTGTAGCATACACAGTAGTATACCTACTTGCGACAACCAACAGTAGATAATAAATGCAGTATATTCCTTGTAAATATATATGCAAGGAGTGCACATTGAATGCCACGACATGCTTATAATCAATATAGATGTAACTGATAGCTCACTCGCAAGTAACATTGATAGATATGCTATAGAAGTGATGGCTCCTCTGCAAACACAGGCATACACTCACACATTCAATCTATTATCTACGGGCAAGTACAGGAAGGACTATAACAAGTACAAGTTCCCTCAAGCAAAGTAAAAGAGGACTGTAGTAAATACAAATACCTACAGACCCTTATAGAAGACCCGTTGCATACCCAAAGTGGTGTTTATAAGCAAAAGGCCGAAACACTATGATAAATACAAGTTCCCGCGAACTATCGTAGGGGATCTATCATATCCCCAGAGTGCCATCCTCAAGCAAGTATAGCAGAGCCTCAACATGTGAAAAGCTCCTACGAGCCCAAAATAGGAGATTTGTTATTACACTACGATCTACCTGTAGAAAGCAAGTAGTGCACGACAGCCTACCTATGCAAAGCAGCGAATAACTTAGTCTAGAAGCTGCTATAATACGCCATCGGATCTGCAACATTCATGCAAGAAGACAGAAAGCGTTTACAAATATTTTAAAAAAATACCCCCGCACATGTGCACCTTAATTTGTATATACATAGGAACACAAAAGGGGTAAATACATGGGCCCTGGCGAGCGTGTTATTGGTACATACGTGACGTCTAGGGATGCTGCGCGGGTCAATAAGTGAATTCCAGTTCGAGCCCGCTCCTCCTATACGGGTAGATAGGAGTCGACACAGCTCGAAACATTAAATAAATATGCGGTCGCGAGATTGACCGGGATATTTATTTTATAGTTCATATTAGGCCTTCAAGGCCTATAATCAAGAGAATTCACTAACAAAGGTACAAAGCCTACGAAACTCGATCCTCTATCGACAGCCCGATAGAGTTGACAGGGTTCAACCCATAAATACAAAAGACCATAAAGTCACCCCGATGATGGCCGCGTTGAATGCAGATCTCAACCGGAGGGGTTAATTTCAAATATTTCTGAATGCCCTCAAATTTTCAAATCTCAAATATTTTCAGATGACTTCAAAACACCCCAATGATGGCCGTGTTGAATGTGAATCTCAACTGGAGGGGTCCATTCCAAATATTTCAAAATACCATCCAAATGCTCCAAAATCCAAAAAAATCCAAAAATCATCAAAATCCCAAACTCCAAAAATATTTAAAAATTGAAACTCATCCATCAAATCACTTAAAGCAAAATCCATCCACCCTCCGCAACAGTTTGCCGAGATGGACAGATATAAAAAAAATACTTCAGCTCACAAATAGCTAATGCCTGGTCGAAAATATCACTAGGATCCATTCTCAAATAATCTCCTGCCAGCAAGGACGTGGTACGAGTCCTCTAACAGGCAGTTTCGCTGCCAAATGGCACTGCAGGATATACGGTTATGACTCTGGGCCCTCTGAACCAGGTGGTCGCCGCCAAATGGCACCATTATATTATGGTTATGGCCAGAGCCCGTATGCTCCCCAATGGCATCAAATCCTTGAGATATGAATCAATAGGATATGATCGATAGGGTACAAAGCCCTCTGTTAGCTAAGGTGGATTCAAATTTGTCCCCTTAGACAAATACCCACCCCAGGTCTACAAGGTACCATTGGACGAAGCAACCCATTGTTGTCGACAAGGATCCTTCTGTCAGGTTGGGTCGACTACCTCCTTTGACTAAGTAAACCAGGGATCACGATGGCCCGGAATGACGGAACCATGGGATCTTGATCGGGTCTATCATCTATTCCCCCACTATCTGCTTTAAGTGCAAGATGGTGAAATTTCTAACTTTAAATATCAAATCTTCAAATTCTCTAATTTCTACAACCTATGTCTATGCTGCTACTATACACCAGATATCACGTTGCTCTACGTATCTGATTGACGACTAGCCTTAATCGAAAGTTCTCTCTCGTGATCGGGAGGGGTAATTAACTATAAGGGCTTGCGCCTATAGGAAACCAGAACTCAGATCATAAAGTCCTCGCAAAATGAGGGCGAAATCTCTGGGTAGTGTCTTATCTACAATCCATCTGCCTTCCAAAATTTACCCCAGAACTTAATTCCGTTAAAACTCCCCTCGAAGAAAGCAAAAGAGCGGGCGGAGGCTGGGGCCGAATTTTCGGAGCCCACAGATTTCTGGCGACTCCGCTGGGGACTGGTTTCTCTTTCCATCTTTGGCTAGTTATCTCAGTGCTATAGTAGCAGCTATTTTCAACCCAGATTCAAAATTCTGAATTTTCTAAAATAATCGTTTAAAGAATTTATATTCTGAATATTTCAAAGTGATCATTCAAACAAATCTATCAGGAAAACGTATTGAGCAGTATTTTAAATTTGTATTATTTGAATTTGCTCGCTAATGTTATCTGTTTTTGTTTCTATTCTGTGCGAGCCTCTGCATTTTTGAGAGTGTGGGGTGATGTATCAAATTTTGATCACTAACCCATCTTTCATTTATGCAGATGGATCTACAGAATACTTTAATGACTGTCCAGCTGGGACAAGGAGCCAGGATCCAACTGGCAAATGCTATCATCGAGACAGGGAATGCTGGAGCTACTATCCAGTTTGGTAGCGTTGACTTCCCTGCTGTTGTTGAAAGGACTACCGCCATTCCCACGAATGGCAGAAATGTTGAAGGGCCTGCTAGGAGGCCACACCCTACTGAAACTACTGCCCGTCGTGCGCATCTGCCAGCGCCACGACCTGCTGCTGAAAATCCTCGTGGGAGGATTTCTGTCTTTGAACGGCTGTCACAGCCAGAAGCCCCGGCCACCAAGAGGGTTGTAGCCGGAGGAAGGATCTCCGTGGTGACTGCAAACACCACACCTCTGCCAACCGGGTTACCTGTACCCGTGAAGAACACTTCTGAGGCTTCCTCATATGGAGGAAAACTAACGAGAAGGCAGAGGGGGAAACTGAATGCTGAGCTCCGGGCTCAGCAATAATTCTCAACTCATCCCTCCAATCTGTCGGCCCAAGAGCCAGAAGCGACCATTCCCACCCGGAATGGGTTCGCGAATCTGAAATGGGTGAAGAGAAACAGCTCAACTGGGGAGCTGAAGAAATAATTCTGGGACTGACAGCCTAATGTCCCAACCCCTCCAAAGAAGAAGGAGCCTGAAACTCTTTTAGCCCGGGTATATCGAGTTCTGAAGACCGTGAAGGAGAGAGAACTGAAAAAGAGAAGATATCAGCAACCGCTGATGGCCGAAGCCAGGAGAATTCCACCAAGAGAACGTTTGTCTCTTGCTGTGGAGAAAAGAGAAAGAAGATCTACCCCGCACGGTGAACATCGGGGCGTGACACCTGAACCTCGAGTTCAGGGATCCGCCGCCGAAAGGTCCCGGCGGAAAGGAAAGGAAATCTGGAGGCCAAAGCCTCGCAGAGAAGAAGATAATAGAAGAAAAAGAACTGATTTGGGCGTGACATCCGGTACAGCTTCCCGGAGATCCGCCCCTGTCAATAAACAACATCAAAAATGGGTCCAAAAGAAGGTCCACGATAGTGCTCCTCCCGACGGTAGACACCTTGGAGAATCCTCCAGGGGATCTCGTCGTTCTCTGACCCCTCCCAAGAATGAATCCAACTTCGATCGCTGCCCGCTGATCAAAGAGATCTTCCTACCAAACCAAGAACCGGAGATCCAGTGGCGCCGCTGCTCGGAGATCCGAGTGCTAGATGAGGAGGGAGAAGATATGGAGGAAGAATATATAGAAGATATTGAAGAAGAAAATATCAAAGAATATATTGAAGAGAACCTAGAATATGTAAATAACACCTTAGACATGGAAGTAGTCTACATGGTGAGACACATCAACGTTGATGATGAAGCTTACTACGACGAAGGTGAAGATGATGATGACCACTGGTAACCGCCGCCTAGACAAGTATATCGACGCCGTCGCGAAGATGGGTCCACCACTGGCGGAGGTGGTCACTGCCAAGGAGAGGATGAAGTTGAGGAGGTAGAAGGGAATCCCCCTGATGCCGAAAACATCACACTCGCTGATATGCGGCGACAGATGAGACGGCAAATGAGAGCCAAAGACAGAGAAATCTCTCAGTTCAATGAAAAGATGACGGAGATGATGACTCAAATGACAATGATGATGCAGATGATGCAAAGGAATGCTGCAGTTGGTTCTATGCCCAATCCTCCCCCTGATCCTCCAAACTTCCAAGCGCTGCAAGTATCAGGAGTACGTAGAACTCCTGAAGGTGGTAATGAAGTTAATAACATCACCCGTCAGCCTACTCCGCAGAATATTGCAAGCACCTCCGAGCCTGTGACTGCTGCGCAGCTTGAAGGGATTATCACTGAGAAGATCAAGGCTATTATAACTATTGATCAGGCAGAGAAATTGGTGGGTAATGGTCGCCCGTACCCGGCAGAGTATGATCAGGTGCCATACCCGAAGGGATATTTTGTGCCAAAGTTTAACACTTTTGACGGCCATAAAAATCCTAGATAGCACCTGGCGCAGTTCAAAGCCACCTGTGGGAACACTGGAGGAAATGATGCTCTACTCTTCCGACAATTCGTTAGCAGTTTGACGGCAGCTGCTTTCGAATGGTACGCTGAATTATCAAATGACTCTGTAAAGACATTTGTAGAGTTAGAAAATATGTTTGTGAAGAGTTTCGCCAGTGCGACCGAGAAAATAACGATCGCTGACCTTGCTCTGAATAAGAGAAAGAAGGAAGAATCAGTGACCAAATATATCACTCGCTGGCGCAACTTGGCATGAAATGTGAGCAGCAGCTTGAAGAAGAGCATGCCGTGCAGTTGTTAATGGGAAACATTGATGACAAGATGCAACCATTCCTGTGCATAGCTACTATCACCACATTTTAGGATCTACTGGATAGAGTGGCCAAGTTTGAGAAATTGAACTTGTCAAAATCAGATAACTATTCTGATAAGCCTAAGAAGACTAAAGCCTCAGCTGCTAGAAGAGGTGAGGCTGATTCCATATTTTTCTCCAGAGCTGATAAGGAGAAACATGTGGCGTATAATGTAGACAAAGGCAAGCAGCCGATGCAATATCAAGAAAAATTTAAGCAAGTCTACAACCCTAACCCCTACCCGAAGCTGATACTCGGGGGTAATGATAAACCACGAACCTATCAGGGTGGTGGAGAACGCCCGAGACAAACAACGGGAACTAGTGATCGAACGTTCCCCTCCCTCAAAGATAAAATAAACAAAGAATATTCATTTAAAAGGGAGAGTGTCGCCAAATTATTTCGACAGACGTTGAAAGCGGGTTTAGAATTGCCAGAGTGCAAGAGACCCGAGGAGTCAAAACATAGTGGCGACCCAAACTACTGCCCGTATCATCGGGTGATGAGTCATCCAATTGAAGATTGCTATGTCTTCAAAGATTGGCTTGAAAGAAAATATCAAAGAGGAGAGCTCACATTGTCCGACAATGTCCTGACTCACCCCAGAAAAGAGTCAACTCGGGTAGTTACGACTTCTTCCGTACCCCCGATTGAAGAAAAGAAAAATGAAAAGAAGCCAGCTCAAGAAGAGCAGTGGGAGACTGCGGTCTTCGAGAAAACTGTGAAAATGCTGAAACAGCTCGAAGGAGTTCCGGGTGTAAAATGAAAATCTCCTATGGAGCCAGTGTTAAATATGAAGGCATTGCCTGTGGCACAAGCGTCTGCTTCTAAATAATTTCCTAACCAAGCGGGCCCTTCAAGGTCTAGAAAGGTGAAGCCCTCCAAGAGGAAGACCAAACTGATGAAGCTCAAGGAGAAGAAGACTACAACTCAAAGGGTCATTGACAGTTTGGATGAATATTACCAAACTGCAAGGCGACCTATTAAGCTCGCTGATTTCATGACAGACATTAAAATAGAGGAAGCTGAAGAAAGCAGTGAAGACCCTCTTTTAGTAAAAGTATGTCGGGTTATTTCGGTAGCTTCAAATGCGCTGATAAATGAAGAATGTACTGAAGATATACCCTCTGAATCCTGTATGATGATGTCACCAATGGACTACAGTTCAGAGGAGGATCTGTATTTTCCAAAGACAGATGGGTCAGACCCTGACATAGCGTCGCAGATGGGACATGTAAATCTGGGAGGTGACTCTGAATCAACAGATGAATCTCTAGACGCGACGATGGCTGACTCGAAAGAAAACGCACCATCAAGCGAGTCTGAACAAGAGGAGATCGCTCAGGTGCAGCTAAGAAGTGGCAAGATACTACCACCTCCGCCAAAGAAGGAGACCTCCAATAAAGATAAAGGGAAGGAGATAGTTGTCAACGAAGACATTATCCCCAAGGACCCCAAGAAGAAAGATACTCCAGTCAAGGGGATAGATTATAATATCTTATCCCATCTGAGGAAGATCCCTGCCCAGCTCAGCATATACGACGCTCTGGTGATGTCTAAGGATCTTCGGGAGACTTTGATTCAGGCTCTCAAGGACCCCGAAAGATACGATGCGTATTTCGCTGAGCGCAACCTGACTGAGATTCTGCAAGCTCGAAATGAACCGTTCATCACTTTCACCGAGGATGACATGATGCTCGGGACTGCAGACCATAATCGACCTCTGTATGTCACTACAGAGAGTGACGATTTGGTAATTAGTCGAATTCTGATCGACCCTGGGTCCTCCATCAACCTTATGAGCTTAAAAGCACTAAGGTCGTTGTGCCTAAACGTGGAATACCTCGGGCCACATAAGCTTATGGTGCATGGTTTTAACGAGAAAGGGCAGAAAACCCTTGGATCGTTTATGCTACCTCTTGTATTTGGAGAATTCCATACAGAAGCTAAATTCCATATAATTGACGCGGACACTTCATTCAAGGCGCTATTAGGTCGCCCCTGGCTGCATGAATATGGCGTTGTCCCGTCAACACTACATCAGTGCATGAAGTATCTCAGGGATGGAGAGGAGTTCAGGATCTCTGGTGACATCCAGCCCTTTACAGTCCATGAAGCAACAGTCTATGAAGATGCGCAGTACTTCATGCCAAAGAAGCAAAAGTTATTAAGCTCTCTCGAAGCTAAAGTGTCAAATTCAAAGGCTGCAAACCAGCCTGGACAAGAAGTTAAAAAGAAGCAGGTGGGGAGAAAGAAGGCGACGCCGACTCTCCCCAAAGAAGCTACCACTGCTACTTCTAAAGGAAGGAAGCACGTACCTCACCTTGGGAGCGACACAAATGAAGATGATGTCACCCCTACAAAATCCCAGAGGGTATGTCATTCGATGGACGAATGGAGTAGGGAGGTCGCATATTCAAATGATGATTATGACTATGACTCTATCTACATGAATACGGTGAAAGATATATTCTCTAGAAGAATAGATAGCCTGTCAATCTCAGACAGCGTGCTTGTAGTCACACGTATTCCCCTACAGTACTTTAAAGAAATCACCCCACGAGAGGTGCATAAAGTTGAAGAACTCACGACCCGTTATCTGCCTCCGCTTGAAAAAGGGACTGAGCCAGGGAACATATTCTACTCCGTGGGAAAATTTGAAGAATTGAATCGTGACTGGTGCCACGTGCTCATCGATTCTGAAGAATTACTACCTACAAGGCTACCCAGGTTTAATACTAAAGGTATTCAAAGAATGTTGCGAAAACAGATCAATATCCCTACCTCCAAGCGACAGCTCCGTACATGCCTATGCCTCTAGTACGAAAGGAGACCGCGTCCCTTACGAAGGAAGGATATGGATGCATATAAAGGTGTCGGATTCATCTGGCGAAAATATCTTCAGAAGGAGACCTGCAGAGCAATCACATGCAGGGAAATTGAATCCGATAACAGTGGCACTAAAGAGGTCTATGAAGCTAATGATCACGACGATCAGCCTATAGAAGCCAAGCCAGCACCAGAAGAACTTGAAGATGGTGGACAGGCAGCCACTATGGACGAGCTAAAAGAAGTCAACTTGGGAATCGAGGATGATCCTCGCCCAACCTTCATTAGTTCCTTTCTGCCAGAAGATCAAGTGGAGAAGATAAAAGAACTCCTCTGTGAATTCAGGGACTGCTTTGCCTGGACATATGCTGAGATGCCCGGCTTATCCCCTGATGTAGCAGTTCACAGGTTGGCAATCAAACCAGATGTGACACCAGTCAAACAAGCTCCAAGGAGAATGAGATTGGAGATTGAAGAACAGGTGATTGCAGAAACAAAGAAACTCATAGAGGCGGGCTTTATCCGAAAAGAAAAATACGCCGATTGGATCGCCAACATTGTCCCCGTGAAGAAGAAGAACGGTCAGATACGTATCTGTATTGACTTTCGGGACCTCAACAAGGCGTGTCCAAAAGACGATTTTTCGCTGCCTGTATCCGAACTCCTTGTAGACAACACGTCAAACTATGACATGTTCTCATTTATGGATGGATCGTCAGGATACAATCAGATCAAGATGGTGCCCGAAGATGAAAAGCATACATCATTCAGAACGCCTATCGGTATTTTCTGCTACACGGTCATGCCCTTCGGCTTGAAGAATGCTGGTGCCACCTACCAACGGGCGATGACCCATATCTTTGATGAATTAATACATCAGAAGGTCGAGTGCTATGTAGACGACTTGGTCGTTAAGAGCATGGACCGAAAAGATATTTAAACGACCTGAGGATTGTATTTGAAAGAATCAGGAAGTTCGATCTAAAGATGAATCCCCTTAAGTGTGCTTTCGGGGTCTCCTCCGGTAAATTTCTTGGTTATGTCGTTCGTCATCGAGGCATAGAAGTTGATCCCAATAAAATCAAGGCGATTATAGAGATGCCACCGCCTAGAAGCCTCCGTCAACTCCGTTCCTTGCAAGGGCAACTGGCTTTCATTCGACGATTCATATCGAATCTGTCGGGTAGGTGCCAGCCATTTTCAAAATTGATGAAGAAGGATGTTCGCTTCAAATGGGATGCAGAATGCCAAGAAGCTTTTGATAGCATCAAAAGATACTTGTTGAATCCACCCATTCTCGCAGCGCCAATTCCGGGGAAGCCTCTTATGCTTTATACAGCTGCATTAGAAGAGTCCCTCGGAGCATTGCTAGCCCAGCACAATGAGGAAGGAAAAGAAAATGCACTCTACTATATCAGTCGGAGATTAATCGGAGCAGAGATACGTTACTCTCCGATTGAAAAGCATTGCCTAGCGCTGATTTTCGCAGTTCAGAAACTTCGCCACTATATGTTGTCTCACAAAATCACCTTGATATCAAAGATCGATCCGCTGAAGTTCTTGATGACAAGACTAGCGTTGACATGTCGTTTAGCAAGGTGGATAGTGCTATTACTGCAATTTGACATAGTGCACATGCCACAGAAAGCGGTAAAGGGACAAGCTTTGGCAGATTTCCTCGCCGCACATCCGATTCCTGCAGATTCCCCGCTCAATGATGATTTGCCAGATGAACAAATCATGCAGGTTGATGAAGAAGAAAAGCTATCATTTTGGGAGATGTACTTTGACGGGGCATCGTCTATCAAGTCTCCCAAACCTCCAAATCTTGCAAAGGCCCAAGCTGGCATCGGTCTTGTCTTTATAGAACCCGAGGGAGGTATCATGAGATTCTCGTTCAGTCTAACTGAACCTCAGACCAATAATGAAGCCGAATACAAAGCTCTAATAGCGGGACTGGAGATTGCAATTGGTGTCCAAATCACAGATCTCCAAATTTTTGGTGACTCTCAACTTGTGATAAATCAAGTCCTGGGCATTTACAAGATCTGCAAACTTGAATTGGCCCACTACCACCGACGAGCTCTAGAGCTTTTAAAACAAATACCGAATGTCAGGATAACTCAAGTTCCTCGAGGACAGAATGCAAAAGCAGATCGTCTAGCCAAACTGGCCAAAGAGCTTGCAAATGAAGATAAGAAGCCACCTATATTCATTGCAGTTGAAAATCGCCGGGTCTTAGAGCCAGCAATATTACAATTCCCGCAGGCAGAGGGAATACCAAATTCGAGCCAGCAGGATATAACCCCAGTTAATCCTCAACCTCCCCAACCAGTCGATCTTGAATATCAACATGAAGAAAATCAAGCTCGTAAAAGAAGACGTAAGGCCAGTCTAGCTTCAGAATCATGGTGGTATTGCTTAGATGTTGAAATCGAAGACGATTGGAGGCAACCATTCATCGATTACTTCAAAGAAAGCAAACTCCCAACAGATAAATCTCTGGCCGCACAAATTAGAAAAAGAGCATTGAGATACGCATTTGTCAATGATACGCTATATCGGCGGGCTTTTGACCAGATGTGACTACGATGCCTAGAGATCAAGGAAGCTGATAAAGTGGTAGCAGAAGTTCATGAAGGACTTTGTGGAGCACACCAGTCAGGTCCCAAGATGGCTGCTAAAATTAAAAGAATGAGTTATTACTAGCCTACGATGGTGAGAGATTGTATCAACCACGCTAAGAGGTGCCACGAGTGTCAGATTCATGGTGATGTTATTCATCAGCCGCCAAATCCTCTACACCCAACGATAGCATCCTGGCCGTTCGAATGTTGGGGCACTGATATAATCGGACCGATAGATCCACCGTCATCGGTGGGGCACCGCTTTATTCTGGCAGCAACAGACTATTTTTCAAAATGGGCAGAAGCAGCTCCATTTAGGGAAGTCACGTCCGAGCACGTGATCAACTTCTTCACCCACAATGTCGTTTACAGATTCGGTGTACCACGCCGCGTGATCTCAGACAATGGCACAGCATTCAAGAGTACAAAAATCTACAAGTTTGTGGATCGTCACAAGATCGATTGGCGATATTTGTCTATATACAATCCAAGGGCAAATGGTCTAGCAGAGGCCTTCAACAAGACGCTGGTGAAATTGTTGAAGAAGATCCTCACCAAGAATAAAAGAGAATGGCATACGGAGATGGCAGAGGCGTTGTGGGCGTATCGTACGACCTACAAAACACCAACCAAAGCCACTCCCTACTCACTAGTGTTCGGGGCTGAAGCCGTCTTGCCATTAGAAGTCGAACTACCATCTCTCCGAGTAGCAATCCAGAACAATCTCTCTCAAGAGCAAAATGCTCGGTTGAGAATGGAAGAGCTCGATGCACTCGATGAAGTCAGGTTGCAAGCCCAACAAAATCTTGAAATTTATCAAGGAAGGATGGCGAAATCATTTGATCGAATGGTACGTCCTCGATCCTTTAAAGAAGGGGAATTGGTCCTGGTGCTGAGAAGGCCAATCATCCCTCACCGAAAAATTGGTGGTAAATTTATATCCAATTGGGAGGGTCCTTTTGTTATCGAGAAGGTGTATCAAGGAGGAGCCTACCAGCTTATCGATCTGCACGGTTAGAGGCCCATGCCGCCGATCAACGGTCGACACCTGAAGAAGTACCATGCATAAGATTGCCCGAAGAAATGTTATGCTTAATGTACTGTGTATTTCATGCATGTTTATTAACATATATACTTTACATTTTTGAAATTCTCTTGTGTTGCAAGAATGCATTTCAAAATCACCCTGCAGGACAGGGGGCATTTTAAATATTTATTTGGGTTGACATCATGCTACGCGCCGAGATCATCAAATAAATATTTAAAATCACAAAATTTTAAATTTATTCTATTATGAAATGTCCCTGCGAGACAGGGGGCATTTTAAATATTTATTCGGGTCGACATCGCGCTGCATGCCGAGATCCCCGAATAAATATTTAAAATTATCCATGCAAATATTCTTTCATGCTAAAGAAAACAACAAATTCTTTTCAAAGTATATGCAGGTGAGCTTCAAAAGATCAAGACACCACCTCCTCCAACAACCAAGATTTCAAAGGTCAGAAAGAGACTTTTGCAACTACACACTCTAACAAATTGAGCCAGAACAACCTGAAGTCTTTCAGCAGCCTGAAGCTTAAGGTTCGAGTGGGTGTAAGAGGTCGGATCTAACACGCCCAAATATGGTCGGATCGCTGGCAGCTCCGTCTACTCAATACGCCATAAGAAAGGCCGTAGTAGAGGAACCCCCACTTCGTCAACCCGTTAGTAGGGACTGTAGGAAGTACGAAGGCAAATTTGACTCGACAAGTTCAAGTGATCGTAGTCCACCAAATTCTCCTAATTGATCGGAGAATCAAGGTTCCAGTGGGAAGGAGAAATCTCGAGCAACTACCGAATGTGCGTAGGCTCCAAATCTTCAACCACAAAGGAGAACTCTAAATCTACAACCTTCAGTAAAATCAGCATTGGGAAGCACAATTCCCATAGCTCAAGTCTGAAGCCTGAATGTGTGTAAAAGGTCGGATCCAACAAGCCCAAATATGGCCGGATCGCTGGCAGCTCCATCTACTCAATACGTCATAAGAAAGGCCGTAGTAGAGGAACCCCCATCTCAGCAACCAGAGGACGAAGAGCTGTCAAATCTCAGCTCGCCCAATCTGATGGACTCAAGTGACTTAGATTAAAGTCTCCTCAAGTGGTTAAGGATTAAGATACTACCTACACTTGGTATTATCAATCAAATCCGAAACCTGCAAAATCCTTCAATAAATCCATAAAGCACAAAGCTAGGATCGAAGGAATTCTTCTTCAACAAGTCCACCAAAGCACAAAGCAAAGGACCGAAGAAATCATCCCAAAGTTCATGAAAAGCTTAGAGCTGAACTAAGAGGATGCTATCATCAACAAGTCTGTTATGCACAAAGCTCTGGACCGATAACTTCTCGCCACTGACCTAAAACAAACCTAAAAGGTTTAGGTCACCGGCATCTACTCCTTCATCAAGCCCGCCAAAGCTAGAAGCATAGGGCAGAAAGTACAAAAACCACCTGACAAGTCAGTGAAGATAAATCAGGTAATTCTCCATCAATATCCGCAGCACAAAGCACAGGACAGAATAAACCAAAATCTTAGGGAAACTAAAGCTACAAAAAGAAGTATCCTGAATGACTTCTACAAATGTCCCTAAAGACTAGGGGCATTTTAAATATTTATTTGGGTCGACATCGCGCCGCGTGCCGAGATCCCCAAATAAATATTTAAAATTGTGCCAAGATACAACCAGATGAGAGAAGAATGTGGAAGAGCCTCCATAAATTGAGAGTGCCGTCACCAAAAAAGTATAATCTGAGCAAGATACAATCAGTGTTAGAGAGAGCAAAGTCCCGTTAGCTGATCTGCAAAGTTCAGACAAATTCCAGATGATGCCTGCAACTACATGCAGAAATTTTGCATCTATGCATGACTGCGGCAAAGAAGAATATTGAACATATACAGGAAGTCAATAAATTAAAGTGATAGTGGCGTTAAAAGAGAATGAATGATGGTGATTCTATCCACCATCGTCAATCTACAAAGTGATGATCTAGAGACCTAAGTATAAAGTGTTCTGTCATTATTCCATGGATCTCTACTTGACCAAAGCAAACATATCAACTATACTGAAGATTACCAGTGCATCTAAAGATCAATGAAGACACCGAGATAGACTCTTGGAGATCTACAGAATGAAAATCTTAGTGTGACACCCAAGCAAACTCTTGGAGATCCACTAAATGGAAGCCCTGGTGTGACATCCAGAGCAAATATCTGGAGATCCACATGATCAATTAGCATTCAATAAACGTGATTCGCTCTAGACGCGAACCATATTTGTTGGGGGGCATTTGTTGACCTCCATTCAAATTTTTTAAAAAAATATCTTCCAAAATCTGCCTCAAATCCCTGCACAACCATCCCTTATCCCTGTCAAAATCTGCTCAGGATCTCTGCCCAAAGGCTGCCACTAGGGGTGTCAAGTTTTGACACGACACGAAAACCCGACTCGAACCCGACCCGGAATTTTCGGGTTTGACCCGACCCGTTTCTCAAACGGGTCGGGTTCGGGTTGCGAAAATTGACCCGTTTGAAAAACGGGTCGGGTTCGGGTTGACCCGGCGGGTTGCCGGGTCAACCCGATAACCCGTTTAATTTAAAAAAAAAATAAAATTTCCCGCTTCCCGCCCGCTGCCCGCTGCCCGCGCGCCCGCTGCCCCGCCCGATCGAGCCCGCTGCCCCGCGCCGACGCACGCGCCGCGTGTCCGCTGCGCCGCTGCCCCGCACTCGCTGCCCCGCGCCCACGCCTGCTGCCCCGCTGCCCGCAGCCCGCGCCCCCGCGCAGCCCCGCTGCCACGTGTCCGCCCCGCGCTGCCCCGCTGCCGCGTGTCCGCTCCGCGCTGCCCCGCCGGCGACCGCCTCCGCCTCGCGCTGCCCCGCCGGCGACCGCCTCCGCCCCGCCTTCCCGTGTCGGGTCGGGTCAACCTGGCAACCCGCCGGGTCGGGTTCGGGTTCGGATTTCCGACCCGTTTTTCTACCCGGGTCGGGTTAGGGTCGACCCGTTTGTAACGCGGGTCATTCCGGGTTCGACCCGAACCCGACCCGTGACCCGAAATTGACACCCCTAGCTGCCACATCACCTAAAAATCCATGTCAAATCTCTCCAAACAGCAACTGTCCATTTCCTTATCCCACTGCTCTGTCCTGCTGTCAAAAAAGGCCTGTTGCCCCAGCTGCCTAAGTCATGTCAGCCACTGTCAGCCAGTGGATAAAAAAAAAAAAAAAAGAAACTGAATACCTTATTATATACTCAACCCCTTCCATTTGAACAGTTCCTCTCCACTACAATCTGTAACTCTCAACTCCCTTTCTCCTCACAACTGAACACAGCCATTTCACACTCCACAACACCATAGCAGCTTCCTCTCCAAACCAAACTTCACTCCTCAACACTAGCAGGCTGATTCCCCCACTTGGCCGTGAGATTCCTCTGCTTCACGCAAAGAAACCAGCTCTCTTCCTCTCCTTCACAGCCACCAAGCAAAACAACTCATCCCCTCCAATCCACCACTACACTTCACACTTCCTACTACACAGCAGCCTCTAACTGTGCTTCCATCAAGCTGCTGCCATTCGGTCCACCTCCAACCACAGCAGCAGGCCTCTAGCACCTTTCCTCCCTAACCCAACTCTACCGGCTCAACCCCATCTCCCTACAGCCTCTTCTTGTTCCTTCCTCTCACCCTACTATAGAAACCCCTTGTAGTCCTCAACTACAGTAGCTCACATAACCCAACTCATCCATTCCTTCCTCTTTAAACAGCTGCCAACAACTTCTCCAATCCCTACCTACAGCCAACACAAAGCAGCCCCTCCCACATCAAAGAAAATCAGCCCGTCATAAACCTAGCCTATTCACTCAAGACAACCCAATACAACACAACATTCCTTTGAGCTGCCAACTCAACCCCTCATTGTTGAGTAGTCATATTGGTCTGTCCAAACAGAACTTCCTTCATTTCAATTCAGCCCACATAGTCTTTATACTCCCACATTTACTCTAACTCATTGGTCCATTCAACTAGCTCATATCCCCACTTTGCTTTCTTTTTTATTAAACGGTAAGTTCTCCCTTGTTGCTTTATCTTATTTTATTAGTTAATGATAATGATCATTGTTAATTCAAAATAATGATCGCTATTGCTTGTAGTATTGTTATTGTTAATGTCAAAGTAATATGCATATGCGTGTGTATGTGAAAAAAAAAGAAAAAAAAAGAAGAGTGAGATCTCCAAAGAAAAGAAAAAGAGAGGAGTGTAAAGCTCTTCTCTCTTGTGCCTTGATCCTCGTGCCACGAGCCTCCACCGTCGGTCCAACCACAGCAAAGGTATAATCTCTAAATTTAGATTCCCATTCTCGCCGTTAGCGGCGAGCTGGCAAACCCCCTACGCGCTCACGTAGCGTAGTAGGGAGGGAAGCTAGCGCGACGCCTACGATAAAGCGGGCAATCGCCTTAAACCCCGACCTCGCCGCTTGCGACGAACCGGTAAAACCCCTACGCGCTCACGTAGCGTAGTAGGGCGGGAAACCGGTGCGGTGTCCGCGACGAGACGGGTAATCCCCGGACCGCTCATGTAGCGCGAGGGGAACAAAAATTAAGTACCCACATGTGGGGAAATTTCTGTGTTTCTTTGCAACAGGTGCCCAAGACCCCTAAACGCTCATGTAGCGGGCGGGGATTGAAGAAAAATTTGCTGTCGTGGTGTCTACGGACATCTACCTGAAGCGCGCACGTCGCGTCGAGGGGAAGGCAGCCTCTTGGTTTTTCCCCTAAACGGGGGAGAAGCCGGGAGGCTGCCGAAATTTCATCTGAAACACGCAAAGACTTGAATAAATTGGACAATATGGGACTGTATTTGGACATTTACTGGAGTGCCAAATGAACTAAACTTAAATACAAATAAATGAGTAAAAGAATTTGGATTCAAATCAATTTGAACTTGAAGTGAATTTGAACTAGAACTTGATACAAATAACAAATGAACTTAAACTTCATCATGATTTAAATGTCATGAACTCAAATCAACCGTGGACAAATGATGATGATCTGAACAAGAGATTGAACTTGCAAGGACTTCAGAAAACTTTTGAACAAGAGCTCGAACTTGTACTTTAAACTTGAATGGTATAACGTCAAGTGAGACTTGGACAATTACAGGGGACTTGTGAGCTTGAATGAACTCAAAGGAATTTGAATCCAAACGAGTGACAATGAACCGTAGGAGACTATAATTGAACATGGATTCGAACTAAGCTTGAACCTTGTTCAATCATGACTTGGACACTTGAACAACAAAGAACTTGCAAACTTTGAACTCAAAGGGACAAGGATTTGAACTCAAGTTTAGCCAAAAAAAAAGAACTTCGTTTGAAGTTGGGCTCGAGAAGGGAACTCTAATTCAATTTGGACATTAATTGGACTCGTAAATTTTAGATTCGAGTCTGGAATAAAATGGAATAACAATGACTTAAACACAAATGGACTTAAACTCATTTTGAGTTTGATTTGAACTCAAATAAAATAAATTGAATATTAATTTAAGCTTGACTTGGGCAATAAAAGGACTTATGTTAAAATATCAATGAATATAATTTGCTCATGATCAAATAAAAAACATATGTTGCAAACAACGTGTGGAGACAAAGAGTTCACAATTATAACATGTCTACAAGCAATGAACAATCATAAGGATGTGTGATCTAGTCACAAGTGGAGGCACATTGATATTCCACTGAACGTTGCAGCTCATATGCAAGGCGGCTTATATAGAAGTAATGACACATTGATATTCCACTGAACGTTGCAGTTCATTCACAGGTAGCTGTAGGAAGCTTATAAGTATTTGTGAGTGATTGTGGGAGACAATGAAGGTTACTAAACATACAACATTTAAACCATTGCAAGTAGATACCTCGAGCAAAAGAGGAACTCTAGTGTACACAATGATCTATCCATGGGTAGCATAATGATACGATCATGAGTAAGGTTTGGAAATCTAATCATCGCTGCAAAGTATGGAGAATGCGTAATGCATGCAATGCAACATCTATAAAGAGAGGGGGTTGATACGATCTGCATATGACCAATGTCTCCTAATTGTAATCAACAATGCTTCAACTTCAAGAGAACACATCAATTCTCCCAGTTTGTTAAGAAATGGTAATGTTGGAGGTATCACACATATGACAGTTATCCTACCAACACATCTAAGAAAACCATAACACCACCCTGCAATCAATATTAAGATGTAGATGTACACACAGCATGTCTCATATGGATCTGCAGTACATATATACAAGGCACTAATGATTTGTTATGGCATCCTCGTATTCAATAAATCATACAATGGAAGTCGAATATATCGACTCTCATGCAGGCAAAGGCAATATGATTTCAATATATTCAAAGTACATACCATTCGCTGTAGCAAAGATACTATTGTCCGACATCAATCAAATACACCGGCCCTCCACAAGCAGAGGCCGATGATGACAATGGAAGAATTGTAGCATACACAGTAGTATACCTACTTGCGACAACCAACAGTAGATAATAAATGCAGTATATTCCTTGTAAATATATATGCAATGAGTGCACATTGAATGCCACGACATGCTTATAATCAATATAGATGTAACTGATAGCTCACTCGCAAGCAACATTGATAGATATGTTGTAGAAGTGATGGCTCCTCTGCAAACACAGGCATACACTCACACATTCAATCTTTTATCTACGGGCAAGTACAGGAAGGACTATAACAAGTACAAGTTCCCTCAAGCAAAGTGAAAGAGGACTGTAGTAAATACAAATACCTACAGACCCTTATAGAAGACCCGTTGCATACCCAAAGTGGTGTTCATAAGCAAAAGGCCGAAACACTACGATAAATACAAGTTCCCGCGAACTATCGTAGGGGATCTATCATGTCCCCAGAGTGCCATCCTCAAGCAAGTATAGCAGAGCCTCAACATGTGAAAAGCTCCTACGAGCCCAAAACAGGAGATTCGTTATTACACTACGATCTACCTGTAGAAAGCAAGTAGTGCACGACAGCCTACCTGTGCAAAGCAGCGAATAACTCAGTCTAGAAGCTGCTATAATACGCTATCGGATCTGCAACATTCGTGCAAGTAGACAGAAAGCGTTTACAAATATTTTAAAAAAGTACCCCCGCACATGTGCACCTTAATTTGTATACACATAGGAACACAAAAGGGGTAAATACAATCAAAACCCGCATGGGCCCCGACGAGCGTGTTATTGGTACACACGTGACGTCTAAGGATGCTGCGCGGGTCAATAAGTGAATCCCAGTTCGAGCCCGCTCCTCCTATACAGGTAGATAGGAGTCGACACGGCTCGAACCATTAAATAAATATGCGGTCGCGAGATTAACCAGGATATTTATTTTATAGTTCATAATAGGCCTTCAAGGCCTATAATCAAGAGAATTCACTAACAAAGGTACAAAGCCTACGAAACTCGATCCTCTATCGACAGACCGATAGAGTTGACAGGGTTCAACCCATAAATACAAAGGACCATAAAGTCACCCCAATGATGGCCGCATTGAATGCAGATCTCAACCGGAGGGGTTAATTTCAAATATTTCAGAATGCCCTCAAATTTTCAAATCTCAAATATTTTCAGATGACTTCAAAGCACCCCGATGATGGCTGTGTTGAATGTGAATCTCAACCGGAGGGGTCCATTCCAAATATTTCAAAATACCACCCAAATGCTCCAAAATCCAAAAAAATTCAAAAATCATCAAAATCCCAAACTCCAAAAATATTTAAAAATTGAAACTCATCCATCAAATCACTTAAAGCAAAATTCATCCACCCTCCGCAACAGTTTACCGAGGTGGACAGATATAAAAAAAATACTTCAGCTCACAAAGAGCTAATGCCTGGTCGAAAATATCACTAGGATCCATTCTCAAATAAACTCCTGCCAGCAAGGACGTGGTACGAGTCCTCTAACCAGCAGTTTCGCCGCCAAATGGCACTGCAGGATAAACGGTTATGACTCGGGGCCCTCTAAACCAGGTGGTGGTCGCCGCCAAATGGCACCATTATATTATGGTTATGGCCAGAGCCCGTATGCTCCCCAATGGCATCAAATCCTTGAGATATGAATCAATAGGATATGATCGATAGGGTACAAAGCCCTCTGTTAGCTAAGGTGGATTCAAATTTGTCCCCTTAGACAAATACCCACCCCAGGTCTACAAGGTACCATTGGACGAAGCAACCCATGGTTGCCGACAAGGATCCTTCTGTCAAGTTGGGTCGACTACCTCCTCTGACTAAGTAGACCAGGGATCACGATGGCCCGGGATGACGGAACCATGGGATCTTGATCGAGTCTATCATCTATTCCCCCACTATCCGCTTTAAGTGCAAGATGGTGAAATTTCTAACTTTAAATATCAAATCTCCAAATTCTCTAATTTCTACAACCCATATCTATGTTGCTACTATACACCAGATATCACGTTGCTCTACGTATCTGATTGACGACTAGCCTTAATCGAAAGTTCTCTCTCGTGATCTGGAGGGGTAATTAACTATAGGGGCTTGCGCCTATAGGAAACCAGAACTCAGATCATAAAGTCCTCGCAAAATGAGGGCGAAATCTCTAGGTAGTATCTTATCTACAATCCATCTGCCTTCCAAAATTTACCCTAGAACTTAATTCCGTTAAAACTCCCCTCGAAGAAAGCAAAAGAGCGGGCGGAGGCTGGGGCCGAATTTTCGGAGCCCACACGGGCAAAGGTAAAATGGATCAAAGATGGCGATTTTAATTCTAAATTTTTTCATTCTTTTGCAAGTGCTAGAAGGAATGATAAACACATTTTCAAAATCAAGGATTAAAATGGATTGTTAGTAGAGGATCAAGATCAGATTGAAGGTATCTTTTACAAATTCTTTGAAACCAAGTGGGAGCCTAGATCTTACTCTTTGAATAACTGGCCTTCTCCGAGATGTGTTCTGAATGATAATGACAGGGATATCCTAAATACCGAGCTATCCATGGAGGAAGTTTTCAGAGCTGTCAACCAACTTGGGGGAGGAGTTTCACCAGGTGTTGATGGTATTACTCACTCTTTTGTTAAAACTTATTGGTCCATTATTAAAATTGACCTTTGGAATGGTTTAAAGCATTTCTTTTCTACTGGGATAATGGATGCCAATTGGAAAGATAATTTAGTTGTGCTCATTCCAAAGGTGGATAAGCCAATGATTCCTTCAAATTTTAAGCCAATAAGTTTACGTAAAACCATTTATAAGCTTGTTGCTAAGATCAAATTTTAAGCTCTCAATAGATTTGTTTCTATTCTTTCGAAACTAATTTCAGAAAATCAATCAGCTTTCATTAAGGGCCGCTCTTTATCAGATCATGTCTTAATTGCTCAAGAAATTTTCATAAATTCAGATATTCAAAATCATCAAAAGGATTGGTTTTATTCAAGATAAATATGGAACAAGCATATTACAGTATGTCTTGGAGAACTCTGGAACAGATTTTGAAATATTTTGGCTTTCCTTTACATTTCTCTAATCTTATTATGGAATGTATAGAAAATCCTAGATTTTCTATTTTAATCAATGGGAATTCTTCAAATTGGATCTGTGCTCGCAGTGGATTTCGTCAAGGTTGTCCCTTATCTCCTTTTCTCTTTGTTTTATGTTCCCAACTTTTATCAAATGCTTTAATTCAAGGAGAGAATTAGATAGGGATTAAAGTTCATCCAAATGCTCCTAGGATCTCTCATCTGTTTTATGCAGATAATATTTTGATTTTGCTGAAGCTAATGTAAAGTTGGTAAAGAAGATTAGGAGGATTCTTTTGGATTATTGTAATTGGTCGGGCCAGAAGATTAATTCTACAAAATCTTCTATACTTTTTGGTAAAGCGGTGAAGAAAAGAAGAAAGAAGAGTATTGCTCGGGTAATGGGATTTAAAATTGTTAAAGAATTCAATTACTTGGGTGTGAAGATTTCTTTGAGGAGAATTGTGGCATCGGATTTCAAGTTCATGTTGGATAAAGTTATTGGAAAACTGAATACTTGGGGAAACAAATTTATTTCTCTGTCAGGAAGATTTATCCTTACTAAATCTATTATTCTTTCAATCCAGGTGTTTCATTGCACTTATTCTCTTATGCGGGTTGGTATTTTGGCTGAAATTGATAAAGCGTGTAGGGATTTTATTTGGCATAAAAATGATAGTGGAAGTTGATTACATTATGTATGCTGGGAATCTTTGTGCAAGCCAATTCATTTGGGGGGCCGTGGTCTTCATTCTTGTGTTAAGAAGGTGGATGTTTTAACAGCAAAGATTGCATGGAAGTTTATTAATGATGATGATTCGATGTTGCGTAAAGCTTTGGAACCTAAATATGGTCTGTCGTGTTGGAATCCAGATTTGAAGCAGAACATGTCAAATGCTTGGAAGATCATTTTGAGTGGTGCAAAGGCTCTTAAACCAATTGTTAGATGAAAGATTTCCATTGGGGAAACTGTTAATATGATGGAAGATGTTTGGGTATTGGATAAAGCTTTAAACAAGTGGCCTACTTTTCTTTCTAATCTACATAGTAATGTTCTAACCGTGGATCACTTTATTAATAATAGAGTTTGGGATTTGGAGAAGCTGAATCAGGTCTTTGGAGAGGAATTGATCAAGATTATATGCAATATTCAGATTGATCCGAATTGTAACAAGGATCAAATCGAGCTTTTGTATCAGGTTTCAGGGAAATCGTTGTCGGCTATAGCATTTGAACCTGTTGGGAGCAATTCAGATATGCATATGTATTGGCCTTGGATGTAGAAAATCAAACTCAATCCAAGGGTTGAAGTATTCTGGTGGAGACTACATCACAAGGCCATTCCTACATTCCAATTTTTGGAATATAGAAGATTAAAGGAAGGAAATTTATGTCCTAGAGGATGTATGAAAATAGAAGATAATGAACATGTGGCGGCAACTTGTTCTAAGCTGATTCAGATTGTTAATATTTTGAATCGGTGGGGTTTTCAAATATCGGTGTTTGATAATTTTGCTGAATGTTGTAGCTGGCTGGAACGCAATGCTTCTACAAAGACTTTTCTTGCTAATATTTATTGTTCATCGGTTTTTCTATGTTGGAAATCCAGAAATAAGCTTATTCATGAAGGTAAGGAAGATAGCAACATGAATATTGCAGCTAATGCTCTTGGAGTAGCTTCCATTTCTATGGTAAATAAAAATAATTCGGGCTCATGCGATGCTAATCAACCGGTTCGGTTGTTAAAAAATTTTTGGCATCCTACTCCACCCGATTGGATCAAAGTCAATGTTGATGCTGCTTTGTTAACGTCATATAAAGCTGGAATTGGAGCTGTGTTCCGGGACCATAAAGGAAGGTTTCTTTTTGCATTTTGTTTCAATGGTGTTCATTGGGACATCTCTCGGTTAGAAATGGAAGCTATTTTTTCTTTAAAAGGTGTTGTCAAAGAATGGATAATACATTACAAAGGTATCATAATTGAAGGGGACAATGCAAATGTGATTAAAAGCATTCAAAATAATATCAAGAGGATGGACATGCATAAACCGGAGTTTGGATTAGAATTTTTTTCTTTTATTAAAGAGTTTAATCATGTTATTTTCAATTGTGTGAATAGGGATTGCAATAAGTTAGCGGATGTTTGTGCTAACTATGTTCTTAGTGGTAATTTTGTTTGGGATGATATTAGTTTGGAGCATATTCCTCCTTTTTTTCATTTGTTAAAGGCGGAATGTGATGCTATTAGTTTGTATTAGGTATCTTTTTTTTTTAATGCTATTGCTTTATGCATCCTTCAAAAAAAAAGATTTTTTTATCCATTAGGAAGTCATTTTAACATGAAACAACTAGTAACAATTTTTTACATCTATTTTCAAACCCAAACCGAGTATCTATATTGAATTTAAATATTATTGCTTCATTAATCTTCTAGGTTTCCATTATTTTGAATTATAGTTTACCATGCAGCATGAATCAAGTGCCTAGTGTAGCACATATAAGAAATTGTAAGTCATCCAGATATTTGATTGCATTGTTTAGGTTGTACATGGACATAATTTGAGGCTTGATGTTCAATATTGAGATTAAATGCTGATACACAACGAATTGTATCGATATCTTAAATTTTCAATTGATTGACATTAATTTGCAATTCTATAGTTTTGATTATTGAATATTTACTCAATACTCATTAACTTCTGATATAGCATTGTATGTGTGATGACCATTATTTTCAAACCGCATTATTTGGGGCTCGTTTGGGGCATGCCTATACGTGGTTGGCCAAACTTTCCCCAGGATAGTCAAGTGAAACACTGGTGTTGCCCTTGACACCATTTGCATCCTGTTTGTGGGATGATAGCCTCGTGATATAAATTAGATTATAAAATTATAAAATTTAAGCCTTTTATGAATAACTTTTCTACATATTTAATTGTAAATATAAATGAAAAAAATTATCTGCTTTTTAATTTCTAAGCCCTCTCAAACTATTCATCTCTTGCAAACCCACAAGAAACATCAAATTTCTATGCTCGAGTCTTGACTCACCGATCATTTTCCCTCGCATGTCATGTTATTCTCCCTCGCTTACCAATGATTCCCACCACTTTTGATCTTTGTTTGACTTTATATTTTTTGTCAATTACATTTTGGAGTTAGAATATTAATCATTCAGTTATGAAGTTTAGATTTTGGAATGTATTTCAATTTTTTATTATCATCATTTTTAAATTTTTTTTATTTATTTTTAAATTATTGAAAATGTTGAATTCATGAGATTTATACCCTGTTTCTGTGAGATAAAACTCCTCACCTTATGCTTGAATTTTAGTGACAACCAAGATATTTAAATCATTTTAAACGTTATCTCTAAATTTTGTGGACAGTAATGTTGTAGAAATATGCAAATTTGACCTGACTAATTTAAATACTTTAAAATAAACTTCACATTTTATCCCGTAGTTTTATTGTGCTGTCAAGGACAGCTTCTTTCTACATAGACTAATATTTGTGCAAAAGCTATATTCTTGGATCATTTCCAAATCTCTAATACCTTAAATTCTGTTGCACTGACTTGTATGGGTAAACTTCCTACTGCAGCCAACGACAAGAATGTTTATTATTTAAATTTCTAATGTTAGACTATTATTTGAACTCCCACTCTTGGTCATGACCAGTTTGCAATTAATTTTTGTTTTGACAGCTATGGATAGCTTTATGTATTGCTACAAATAGTAGTGCATGGTTAGGTACTGGTGTCCTTGTAACAAACATGAGAAACTTCCCTTACAGTAGAGGTACAGTTGCTGGCATTCTGAAGGGTTACATTGGCCTTAGTGCTGCTGTATATACTCTAATTTACACAGGGGTGCTTGATCACTCTCCCTCCAAGTTGTTGCTGCTCCTTACTCTTGGTCTGCCTGCTGTTTGCCTCGCAATGATGTATTTTGTGCGTCCCTGCTCTCCAGCTTCAGAAGATGACTCATCAGAGCATGGTCATTTCTTGTTCACCCAGATTGTTAGTGTCTTTTTGGGCCTCTACTTGTTAACTGCAACGTTACTTGACAATGTTCTCTCGCCAGGTGGTTTAGTTACCTATATATTTTTTGGTATAATGGTATTGTTGCTCCTTTCTCCCCTTGCAATCCCATTGAAGATGACTTTGTACCCAAATAAGAAAAAGAAATCTGGCATTGACACTCCATCCAGCTCTTCTGATCAACTATCTCAGCTGGACCAAGATGCAACGGAACCATTGCTTGCTGTGTCTTCATCTGCTACAAATCTTAGCAGCTTTCAAGAGTCAGATGATTCTTCTGATGTGGATATACTTTTGGCTGAAGGAGAAGGTGCAATATATATGAAGAAGAAGAGAAAACCTAAGAGGGGGGAAGATTTTAGATTTCGTGAAGCCTTGATCAAGGCTGATTTCTGGCTTTTATTTCTGGGTTATTTCCTAGGGGTTGGTTCAGGTGTTACAGTGCTAAATAACCTGGCACAAATAGGAATCGCAGCAGGTGTTACTGATACAACCATATTATTGTGCCTATTCAGCTTTTGCAATTTTATTGGCCGTCTTGGAGGTGGTTCCGTCTCTGAGTACTATGTAAGGTAACACATTTTTGTTTTATCTTAATGTTCTCTTGCAACTGATGCAACTCTTAGACAATAAGATTGTGTTGCTATTTCTTGTACAGATCAAAAATGCTTCCACGGTCCATATGGATGGCCTTCACTCAAATGATCATGGTCCTTACTTACCTCCTCTTTGCATTGGGCCTTAACGGTACTCTGTTTATTTCAACTGCGCTACTTGGTATCTGCTATGGGGTTCAATTCTCTGTCATGGTACCAACCGCATCTGAACTATTTGGTTTAAAGCACTTTGGAATCATTTACAATTTCATGCTGTTGGGAAATCCTTTTGGGGCGCTCTTGCTCTCAGCTATACTTGCAGGGTATGTCTATGATAATGAAGCAGAGAAGCAGGGTGGAACTACCTGCCTTGGACCTAGTTGTTTTGGGCTAACTTTCTTTGTTCTAGCTGGAGTTTGTGCATTGGGATCTGTGTTGAGTGTCATCTTGACAGTTAGAATTAGGCCCGTATATCAGATGCTTTATTCAAGTGGCTCATTTCGCCTTCCTTCAAGTTCACAACATTAGAAACTTCCTTTACCATTTGTTTGCATATCTTCATTTTGGTTATGGTTAAACTTTTGTTGTAACTAATTTCTTGCGAACTTATTCCATAAGAAATATCTGCCTCCGGTGGATGATATACGAAACTTTATGCAGCTGATTATTCTGTAGTACATTTTACATAAGAGAACTATTGAAGAATGCCTGCTGTTGTTGGTGAGTTGCAAACTTACATGCGCAGTTTGTATGATGTGTTGGAAGTGTTGTTGTGGAGCAACCATGTTTGATATTTGAGCTTGATATGAAAAGGTATCTATTTAATAAATTTTTGTGAGATTGATATCATTGTCATGGGGTACTTGCTCTGCAATTTTTTATGGTCATGCTTTTGTTCTACCTTTTCCCTGATTTATTGTGGCTTTTTGAAGACAGCTTACTTCTTGTTGTTCCTTTTAGTGATCATATAGATGATTTTTGAGTTAATTAAGACAAATTCACATGCAGATCACATATCCAGGCTTCGAACTAAGATCTCTTATTTGATAGCCAAAGCTTCCAAACAACAGATCAAGATGAGTTGCATCGCATAGATTTGTTTTCTAGAATTTTAGAAACGCAAGCCATTTCAGCTGAGAATATATGGATTCAAGAGTAACACTAAGTGGCCGTTTGGAAACACTTCATGTTTCTTATTTTTTATTTGAATTATTTATTATTTTATTTGAAATAAAATATATTTAATATATATATATATATATATATATATATATATATATATATATATATATATATATATATATATATTAATTTTTTTTAATATTTTAAAAAATATATGATATTTTTTTATTTTTATTAAATATTGAATAAGTTAATTTATATGATGATGATAACAGTAACTAGCACTTGCAGGCACAATTCTTGGTAAGGGAGTTTTAGGAGGGAGTGGTTGTTGGTGGGTAGCTGCTATTCGTTGTGGTTTTATAAAAAAAAAAACACTTAAACAGTTGTTTGCGTTTTTTTAAATTTAACTGATTTGTTTTTAAAAGCAAAGTATAAAAGATTAACAGTTATTATAAACCAATATGTTTTCTTAAAAAAAAAAATAATGTCAAACACCTCCTAAATAACCAAGGACAAGAGAGAGATTTACAGTGTTCTTCCTTGCAACCCTTATTCATTGTCACATATATATAAGATCTGCATAGCAATATGTCACGATGGCTTGATGAAGTACCAGTAAATGCATATGATGGCAGTCTTCCCTAAGAGACAAAAAAACACGCACTACAAAATTGAGTGGTTGCCAGAAGTCTTGGTCTATCAGTCTGGAATTTATAGCTTTACCAATTGCCATTCCCTCCTAAAGCACCATCCCATCACAAAAGCACATAAATTTTCTGCAATAACTCGGACCACAACTTCTATCTTATGTTCTTACACTCACAGTTTCAGCATAAGTGAATCTACAAAGAGATGAGAGCTTCAAACGCTTATGTTGGCTTCAAATCCTGGAACATGGAGTCCCATCTGACTTCTGCATAGGCTCTACCGCCCTTGTTGCTATAATCATGAACTGCTGGGTTGCCATTTGTGATCATTAGCCTCCCTTGCTTTTCTGTCAGTTGCTTCCTGTCACTTGTCATTGTGCTCACCCTCCACTGTCTTGCTGCCTTCGGAACAGCCACAATTGCTGAGCTGCTACTGTTAGTCAGCATCCAAACATAGTTCGACACACGCTTGCTGAGTTTCTTCACTGCAGAAATGATCCCCTTCCTCTCTTTCCTTGCTAGCTTGAGAATCTCTAACCTGTGCTTGCCTATCGATATGCCCATGCTTAAGAGGAACTCATGATCCAAGTGCTTGATGTCGTCCTCCTCGAGCTCATTATCAGATAAAAGAAGGCCATATTCATGGACTAGTGATGGATGAAGGCTGGATTTGGAGAGCCAGGCAGACCAATCCATTGGTGAAGAGGAAGAATTCTGCAGCAGATTATTCAAAGTTTTGCTTGAAGTAGAGGGCATGAGGTGATAGTGGGCCTTCCATGATAATGATGTCTTTGTCTATATGCAATGGTGTAGCTTGAAGACATGGGCATGGGAATCTCTTCATGTGGATGCTATGTTTGCAATGAATGTTGTAACTGAAAGCAGCAGTGAAACTGTAAAACTTTCTGTTTCATGAAACTGAATTTAGGGAAAGTTAGCTTTTCCTCCGCCCCTTCTAACCATTAACATACATCAGTGTATTAATGAGATGCATTATTGTGATGGCAAATTTGAACCGTCTCTGGCTGTGCAGTTGTTACTGATTGTGACAGAGCTTTGAAGTCTCGACTTCCCAATCAAGAAACCTAGCTCTTTTTAGTTTTTTTTTAAGTGTGTTGAGCGAATTTATTCATAAATTTTAGACTAAAAAGTGCTTGAAATTTTACCTCTGCAGTGACAACATGACCTACAACCATCAAATCATTGATCCTTACATATTTGCGCCCTTTTTTTCATGTTCAGGCAGTTTCATACATTCAATATCTTCTGATCAAGTAGACAGTTCATTTTTTTAATAGTCCACCTTTTTTTGGGACATTAGGTCAATTAAGACAAACTCACACACACATCACATACACAAGACTCAAACCGAAAATCTCTTCATTAGTAGCCAAAGCTCCCAACCAACAGGCCAAGTTAAGTTGCATTAATAGTGCACATGAATTTAAGAGATTCAATGCTTTTCTTGGGTTAAACTGTCATAATCTTTATATTTAGAACAATAATTGATGGTTCCAAATGGAAAGCCTAGACTAGAGGTAGGAATTTTTCAAAAAATTAGAAAACTGGATGAGAGAGACTTTTCATCTCCATTTCAATGCTAAGGGGACAATGAAAAGGACAAGTGCCAAAGATGATCTGTTTTATATGCAGAAATCATCAATTTTTTAAGTTGCTTCATGGGCATTATTTGATAGGTACAAATGTGATAATAAATGACTCTTGGTTGGTGGAGGTCAACTAATTTAGTTGGCAAAATTTTCGAAAATTGTTGCTTAGGTCTTAGAATTATATCATGCATATCAAATTTCTGCTCAGTTAACCCAAAAAATAAAAAAAAAAACTTGGCATATTTTGATATTTTTGTTAAAAACACTACTTGAAACATCCACTAAGCATTTGGTGTACATAGAACAATGTGGCATTAAGTGCCAAATTATATATAATGAGCTATTTATTATATTTTTCTTTGTATATAATATATTTTTCTAATATTTTATAAATAATAATGCATGGCAATACACAATAATAATGGATAAAATGCACGAAGTATAACACGTGTTTGAATAACATAATAACTTGTCATCGAGGAGTTTGTCTATAGTTAGTTCGTTTTATAGGTGTTGTGTGCAAGAAGAAATTTAAATTGATTGAGATAAAACGATTTACAATCATCTTAACTTTAGAAATTTAGTGTAGGTGTTTAGTAGAATCCTAGCATTCCAAAGTACTTACATTATTGAGATACTCTATCAAGAAATATTATCAGTATTTGCAGGAGAAAATTTTATATTGTATATCATATTTTCTTTTAAAAGTGTGGGGCTTAAAATACTTTGAACGTAAACCCATAGAGAAAATTTAAGGAACACTTATGCCCATAAAGAGAACATGCTTTTATAATTTTTTGGGAAGTTAACTCAATCAAAATGACAAAAGAGATATCCAAAGCATGACATATTATACTTATTAGGTATTATCCAATCCTAGCTAATATAAAGGTTATATGTATCGTAGGGATACTATTGCAAATCAAGCAAAAACCTACCATAAACTTTTGGTTTACTCCCCTCCTGGTTTGGATGCCAATCTACCCCTCCTAAAAATATTTTCAAATCATGTCATTTAGATAAGGTATTATATGCAAGATTGGGTGTGATGTTATTTACAAAGATTTGGGTTTTATACTTTGGATGAAATCAAAGCAAACCTTGGACTTTCCCATAAGCAAAGTCGAAAAGAAAGGGATGGGGTTATAATGTCAATGGCATTACCCAAATAGGAAGACTAGGTTTTATAATGCCATTGGTACTACCCAATGCATATGATGGGCATGAAATGCTTTATATGCAAATTGTTGTCTAGATTTTGTGCTAAATAAGGCCTACATATGGTATGTGTCAACTAGATTTATTGCTAACTAGTAACTCTTATATCGCCAAAGTATTTTGCTAACTTTCATCACACCCATTTTAAAACAAAAAGAGGCCAAGAGCAATTAATTTATTTAGAAAGGTATCTTAGAGAGAGGATAATGTTGATTTTGTCAATTTTGCTTGGTAGATTTTACCTTTGTAAAAGATTTACTCGTAAACTCTAATCATTAAGTAAAAGTAGTTGTAGTTGAATCACAATTATTGAATGAAAAAAAAAAAAGAAATAATTACAAGTATGTAAGTAAGCAACCGTAAAGAAATAACTTCACAATGACTCAAATGATCTAATATAGTTGGGTTTTGCAATTCTCCTTAAAAAAATAAAAATCCTTTAGACTCTCTCTCTCTCTCTCTTTATATATATATACACACACACACAACATTTTTCTTATATCTATTAACAAATGAACAAAGTTGATGTAAAACATAGAGCTAATCAAGAAAAGTTAGGTCAAATTACAAGATCTAAGGCTACAAGGGCTTCAGTAGAGCAAGGACTCAATAATGAGAATATCTTATTATTGTCTTTATGTGAATGTATTGTATTGTTTCATATGGGAAGTTTCTTTGTAAGTGTTATGTTGTTTATGTGTTGTGTTAGCCTTTTTAAGTGTTATTGTGTTTATGTATTGTGATATCCATTTTAATTTACTTTATTAAATAGATAAATTGAAGTGGAGTGATCAACCTATGCATGGAAGTACTGGCCAACTATGTAATGCATTGCTTGGAGGAATGATACTGATTATATGTTGGTTACATTTATTTATCAGCCCCCTTCCCTCACTTTTTTAGTTTTAAAATCTTTCACTAATGTTATGTCATATTAAATAATTCTAATCAATGGAATTAAAAATCTGTTGATGTTTTGTGACAAAAATTGAAAAAAAAAAATCCTTTGGCTAGAGCTTGGTGGTCAGCTAAACTAGAAAGAGTTTGGTGATCTTCACTAAGACTACTACTTTGGTGAGTAGTAGAGTTTCTATGCTTTGATTTTTATAATTTTATGTTGTTGTGTTATATTCATCAACCCCCACTTCTAAAAATTCAAACCCTAATTTTCCTAGCAATCTAAACCATCCATTTAAGGCTTTTGGGAGAATCGACCAAATTAGGTCAAAACATACCTAGTTGTGGATTTGCTTTTAATTGAGTGACCTAAACTTCTCCAAAAAAAATCACTAAAAGCTTTAGATCCACAGTAAACAACCTAAATTTTTATTTTTATATATTTATTATGGTTCTTTCTTACAAATATCTGTAGTTCTAGAACCCCTAAATTCAGTTCAACTTAAAACTAGAGAGGAAAATTCTCATACCAGCCTAAGAAAATATTCAAGAAAAATATCAGACTCCACCAAAATTCACCAAACTTTTATATTTTAACTAGAAATATTTCCCCCTCAATTTATTTTTTATTTCAAAACATTTTGACATATGTAGAGGAAGTTATAGTGGGCAGAACCAAGGCATCAAGATCCTAGCTAGTTGTTAAAATTTGGTTGGCCTACCACTAACTTTTTCCCAGCCTTAATTTTTATGAGATTCTTTGAGTTGGGTTTATGGGCATTTGGTTTGACATTTGGTCAAACCAATATAAAGTCCCCAATTAACCCTAGAATCCATAGGAATATTTGATTCTTCAACCAAATAACCATATGATCAGCCTAAAAACTCTATGGTATGTTTAGGTTATCAACCAATAGATGGTTTTACTATAGTTGGCTATTGAAATAAACTACACCCCTTGAAACATTAGCTAGCCCAATAGGACCATATTAGGTCAGTATCAACCTAAGCACAAAATTGGAAGAATTTTCCATGCCCAACAACTTAAATAGATCATAATAGGCTATTAATAAAATCTTAAAGGCAAATTTACCTTTGATGAATTCTAATCAGACCCTTTAACCTACTTATACATAAATTAACCTATTTGCATAAACAGAACTAATCATATCAATTTTAATCAACTTGGTAAAATTGATTGCTTCAATTACCTTAGGCAAGTTCTATTAAGTCAACGATAGGTGCCTAACCCCAAGGCTAGTTGGTTCATCTGCTTATTTTGACCTTATTTAATCCCTTAAGGCTAGTTTGACTAATTTTAATTTCCTAGCCAAATTAAGCATAATCAATCCTTGGAAACCATTTTAAATAAATAAATATAGATGACTTGAGCTCAATTAACTCTTGATCAAGCCTAATTTAGCTAATTAGCCCATATGGCCCAAATTAATCCAAACAGGCTATAAGAATAAAAATGGCCAATTTAAACAAATTGATTAAAATTAAAGATATAAAATTATTTGAATAAGTTCCCTATGAATAATTTAACCTCATTTGCTTCTAGGTTAGGCCAATTGACCTAACTCAACCCAATTTAGGCTATAAGGATCATTAAACCATTTTGACCAATTGTACCACATTTGATCAAAATCATAGGACAAATCACCTTGGACTGTTAATTAAACTTTATTAAGCTAATTAATCATTATATTGACCAAAAAGATCTTTTAATTAAACTTTATTAAGCTAATTAATAATTAGATTGACCAAAAAGATACATTGAACCCTTCTCCTAAGGTGTTCCATGACTCTTAAGAAATTTTACCCTTTTGAACCATATTGGATTAATTCCAATTAAATTGAGACATTTAATTCAAATTGAACCCTTCTTGGATCTCTATAAGAGATTAATGCATGATTGAACCCTTAAGATCCTTTAAATTTTTCCTTGTTAGCCCCCTTGACCAAGAAAAGTTAAAGCCCAGCCCTAATAAATACCCTTAACAAAATTAAATCAAAACTATTTAATTGACCTAGCTAATAAAGCTTACAGATTCCTTAGAATGTCTAAGTATTAGCTAGTAAAAGTGCTTTGATGCTAATTAAAAATGTATGTCACACCCAAGAGGGGGGGGGGGGGGGGGGGGGGGGGGGGGTGGGAATTGTTTGTGTATTTTAAAAAATTTCTAATTGTGCAAAAGCTTTTATAAATAAAAATATCTTTTTTTAATAAGAGTGAGGTAATAGAGCAAGAATAATGGCAATAATGATTTAATTTTTTCTTTAAGATAACAAAAATAAACTATCATAAGAAATTAACATATTTTTCTTTAACTTAAAATGAATCTCTAATAATGATATCACAAATAAGCATATAACAAAAAAATTATAAGAAAAAAAAAATAAAAGTAAGAAGAGGTAAACCAAATTTATAGTGATTTGGGGTCATGCAAGCAACCTCCATATTTATTTATCATGTACAATATGAATTGTACTGCATAACTTTTTTTCCAAATTTGACTCCTTGGTTTTTCAAGCCTAAATTAGGTTAATTTTTTAAATATTCATATAGTACAAAGTATTTTATATAGTACAATTAGTTTAAATTTAAATTTATCTATTTTTGAAAAAAAAATATACGATGGGTTTACTTTAAAATACAAGTTATACAAAATGATATTAATCATACAATATGATTTTATATACAATATTAATTAATTAATATCACTTACCTATCTGATTTATAATAAATTCATGTATTATTGTATAGTATGATTTGTCAAAGGATCAAGTGTTTTGATTAACCTTCAATTTTTTTAATTTAATTTATTTTGCACTAATTTGTGAGTGCGCATAGTTACTTAGCTAACTATATTCCTATACACAAAAAAGAAGACTTAATAAAATTAAAAAAAATTGTAAATGGACACTTTAATTTTTGAGATCTTCTTATCTTGACAGCTTCACTTTAAGTTCAAGCAATTTTTCTTACTAATTCTCATCTCGTGTGCTATATATCACCTTATCTATTGTCTTTTCTTATACTTGAAACATTAGTTTTAAGGAAACAACCTACACACTTATATATAATTTTGAATCAACATACTTAATAATATTTGTGATCATTAAAACCTTACTCTATATACCAAGCTCATGGGATCCAACAATCTCCCCTTTTGCATGATAGCATAAGTTATATGTTGAAGTTTTATCTCAAAAAGATTTTAATTAGAAAATTTAATTATTATATCAAACTGCATCCCCCCCCCCCCCCCCCCCCACCCAAAAAAAAAAAAAAAATTTGCCTCCAATAACTATAATGTGGGAAAAAAATGAAATGATACCTAAAATGCGATAAGAACACTTCTTTCCTTTAATTTTTCATTTATCAAAAGCTAAAATAAGTACAAAAAGTGTAAGTAAAAAAAAACAATACAGTACAAGTACGTCAACTAAATACATTACTTTACGTCTCAAAAAGTTGAGTAAATATTATACAAACAAACACCAAAATAAGAAAAAATACAACAAATTTAAAAATCTGACAATCCTTGATCAGCTAGCGATGGATGTGGGTGAAAATTGTCGTAGAGGAGAGAGAATTATTATTCTTGAAACAAGGTGTGATCCCCCTCATGATGTCTATGCATTTGTTCCCACAGCTAGGTCTCTTCCCAAATGTAATCATCAATTTTAAGTTCCAGGCAAGAAAAATTCTCAGTCCACTTGTCTTATTATGGCTGACGAGGGGTTTGAGCTGATATGCATTTGTCTTACACCTCTTAATCACCTCCATGTGTTGGCCTATGACACCCACTATAAATAAAACGGAAGGATTTGTATGTAAAGTGAGAGGGTATGTCATAGTGCAAGGTTTTACTTGCGATGAGCTCTAGGACTCTAAATGGTGGTCAAAGTTTATTATACCAAATTAAAGGATTTGCTAAATTAAATTGGACTTTGGGCATGCAATAATAAGAAACTATGGATAAAAGATGTGTAATATTAACCCTATCACTAGATTTTAGGATAATGTTGTGTTAAAGTATATGGGCTCCAAAAATTTGTGCCTCGACCTCTCTGTGCTAGCTTTTTATTGAGGATGAGCATTTTAACAGATTTTGGTTCCAAGGTAAACTCTCAGATGGCATATTAGGTTTAGATAAGACACCACCCAAAGATTTCATCCTCATTTTGTGAGGACTTTATGATCTGAGTTCTGCTTTTCCATAGGCACAAGCCCATTTTGGTTAATTACCCCTCCCTATAATGAGAAAGAACTTTCAATTAAGGCAAGTCATTAAATAGGTCGTAATAAGGACCTAGCATATAATAACAGTAATATTAGGGTTTAAATTTTAGAGTTTATGATTTAAAATTTATCATCGTATACTTAAAATGGGTGATGGGGGAATGAAGACAAGCTCAATCAAGATCTCATGGTTTTGTCATCTTGGGCTATCATAGTCCCTGGTCCACTTAGTCAGAGAAGATAGTCGACCCAACCTGAAAGAAGAAACCTTATCTACATATATGGGTTTCTTCATCCAAGAATACCTCATAGACCTGGGGTGGATGTTTGCCTAAAGTGATGAATTTAAGTCAACCTTAGCTAACAGACAGCTTTATATCTTATAAAAAGCACCTTATAATTCATTACTCAAGGAACTTTTAACCATTCGGGAATATATGGGCTGTAGCTATGACCATAATATAGTGGTATCATTTTGTACAAAAACTACCTGATCAAAAGGCATGTACCACATCTCTACTGGTGATGAATTAACTAAAAATGAATTATAGTAACGCATTCCACAAAATATCTACTCTTTGTGAGCTGAAGTTATTCTTCAATTCATCATCCTCGCCAAACAAATACAAAGAGCGGATGGATTTTAGCTTTAAGTTTATGGGGATTAAGTTTCCATTTAAATATTTAAACTTTAGTAGATATTGGATTTTGAAATTTTAATAGGCTTTGAGAAAACCCTCTAATTGATATGTATATTCAACACGGCCATCATCGAGGTGATATTACAACCACTTTAAAGATTTATATTTTGCATCGCGGTTTGAATATTTTGAAAATAGGGTCCCCTCTGATTGAGATTTTCTAACAACACATCCATCATTATGGATTTAAATAATTAGTTATTTGAACCTTTTTAACTATGTTCACCCACTAATAGAGGATCAGATTTAAAATTTGATAATTATGAGAATACAAAAATTGAGATCTTATATTTTATGATGAGTTTAATCTAAAGAGCCTTTGAAATCCTAATGTGGACTTTAAACTAAATATCCCAGTAGATTTGTGATTAAGCATTCATTTGTTCAATGCAAGTCAAGTTGACTCCAGTCCTTTCAAGGAGGAGGATGAAACTTGAATATTTGACCTGCATAATATTCTCGTACCTTTAAATTTAGGAATCAAATGTGATGATCAGAGCACATGCAAGATATATTTTAACATAGTTGCATAATGAATTTAACACGTTGATTATTGCTTAAACATTTATGCATAATGTATTTTGCATTTTAGCACTTCCATAATCTGTGTGTTTTTGTCTATGCATGATACATTTGCCTTTTGATTGATACGCCGACATAATACATCATACTTGTATTTTATTCACTATTCTTGCATAATGCATTACACATATCAAACTTTGGGAGTTGAAATCAATGAAGAAATCCTTTAACTTGGAAGTTTAATGAGGAAAGTCATTTTCTTGATTTTGGTCAAATAAATGAAAGTACTAGTAATGGAGCCCTATACTTGGAATCATTTGTTGAATTTTAGGCCAAACAAATAGAGGAAAATTCAAGATTATGACTCTAAAATAGGTTAACACTAATCCATAATCCTTTCTAAATCATTAGAGAACCTTTATATATGACTTAAAAAGAGTGCTACAACAAAGCACATGTCTAGGAAGTGTTTGAATTGGATTAAGTTCAATCCAAACCAAGTCAAACATAAGTTTCTATAAGATTGCTTGATTTCTAGGAGGGTCCAAAACAAATGCTAAGATTCTTTTGAAAGTCATTACAATATCTTAGAAAACATTCGAATAGAGTTATGAAGAAAATTAATCAAGATGAATCCCCTTCAGGGAAGTTAGGTTTTAGTTTGACCTTTACACAACTCAAGCTATTTTAAAATTTGTTTCAAGGTAATAGAAGATTCTTAAGTGGATTCATGAAATACTGCCTATGCATATGACTTTGAGTTTCTTCAACTCTCAACCAGTGATAGAATATTTGGAAAGAAGATGAACCATTATCTTAAATAGAATTTGAAGTTTGATATCTAAAATTAGTTCCAACCATTTTTTTAAATTCAAAACACTTAAAAATAGTGTTAAGAGTATCAATATAAATGAGAGGAGAATTGAAAATGAAAAAGGACCTCCAAAAGTATATATCAATTCTTTAAATGAAGTGTAGGTCTTATAAGCATTATTATTATTATTTTAAATTTAATTAAGTGTGGAGATTCTATATCATTTTCAATTTTGCCAGCCTACCAGCATCCCCTCCCCGCGATGAGAGATTAGGACAGCACTTACCATTGTTCTTCTCAACCAAATCAAAGATACGGTGACCTGAGGTCTTCAAATCAAATTCCTTCCACTTGGATTAAAGATATAATGGCTTGAGGGATGAACATTAAATAATCTTGCCTTGGTCAAAGATATAATGACATAGGTCTTTAAGTTAATAGTAACTACTATTATATTTATTTTATTATTATTATTATTTTTATTTAAAATTTTTTCAAAAATTTGGCAGTCAGGAGCATTCCCGCCCCACAAAGGGAGGTTGGGATAGCACTTACTATTATTCTTCTTGCTCGGATAAAGATACGATAACGTGAGGTCTTCAAATCAAATTCTTCCCACCTAAATCAAAGATACAATGATGTGAGGTCTTCAAATTAAACATTTCTACCCATATAAAAGATATAATGGCATAGGTCTTCAAATTAATGATTCCTATTATTTTAGCAAGCCGAGAAGAAAAAAATTATACATTTTAGTACATAAAAGGTGTTGATGATGATATTGAATTTATCGAATTGGCTTGAAGGATATTTGGTCGATCGGGTGAAGTGTTAGATCAGGTTGAACATGTAGAGAGGGAGGCAAAATGGGCTGGAGATCGACATACAACTTTGCAGGTCTGGTCACAGCTAAGTAGGTAGATCAAGCCACCAAAAAAGGTGGGCAGATTATGCAGTGGGAATAGGTAGTCGACGTACTGAGCACGTGCATGCAGAATTATAGCGAGCCTTAATGTGGGACTTGGGTAAGATACGTGGAAGTAGTGAAGGCCACGGGTCATATTCGAGCTCAATCATGGGTCTTGTGTGCATATATACAAGAAGAAAGGGAGAGGGACATTGATGCCTCTTCCTATGTATGGTACTGGTTCTAGCATAGGAGGCTAGGATAGAGTCGTGTGTGGTAAAGGAGAATCAAGCTGGGGTCTTGATGCGGTAAAGGGAGATTAGGTGAGAGAGGGATCTTGTGCATCTTCCTTGTGTGCTGTTGAGGGAGACGAGAGGGATAGATTGAGAGTGCTCCACTCAGGATTCCTGTATGCATATAGAGAAAATGAGAGAGTAAGCGAGCAACTCCTCTGGACTTCTGTGTGCAAATCAAATGAGAAGGAGAGCGAGTTGGGGGATTTTGTGTGCCATAGGAGGGAGTTACATGAGTGGGGCAGTTTCTTGCATGCAGTTGCATTATTTGGGCAAACGTGTGTGAGGTGGGGCCAGTGGATGATTAGCGATCAATAAATGCCCTCCAATAAACATGATATGCACCCATAGTAGATCATGTTTATTACAAACAAGTTGACCTTACGGGTCTCTAAAATTATATTTTAGATTTAACACTGAGGGTTCTTACTTTGACGATTTCCAAGAGCCTGTTTGAATGTTGCGCTAGTGGTAAGTTAGTTCTAGCCGAGTAGGGACTTGTAGATAATAGTACCACTTTTGCTCTCTTTTATCACCACCATCATTTCCTACATTTTAATTATTGCTCAACACATTTCCTTCTTTGCTTGACTGATATTATATTTGTATGTGACCTTTTTAGCATATGAATACAAGTTGCATTCAAAGTCTCTTTGATCCTTATGATTAGTTAGGTAGCATGACACTATTAGTTCAGGTTTTTTTATAGGGGCTTTCATCAAAGAATGCTTTTACTTTTTATAGCTTTTACTTTATATCTGCATAACCCTCTCTCTCTCTCTCTCTCTCTCTCTCTCTCTTATTGATGCCTCTTTTACTTTTATGCAAGTTCCATAAGGAGAAGAATATCAGGTATTTGAAAGGAATGGAGTAAGATTATTGAAGTCAAGAAGCATCTATAAGCATAGGCTGAAACTGTTGGATTCTTCTTCAAAAATAGATCTCTTATAAAATAGACTTTAGTCCCTTATAATAGCTGAAGTACTTTTTTTGTAATGGTGTAAGCTTGTAAAATGTAATTCCAAACTTGTATACAATCTTTAGTTAATAAAATTTAAAAGTGGCATTCCTTCTTAGATGTTTACAAGACTTTTTTTTACTACTTTTTATAATTTATGCTATTATTATGCTTGTGGCTTTAAGCATTTTTAGAGTCAACAATTATATTTCTTTCATAACTATGTATATTTGCTAGCCTCAACCTTAAAGGGTACCTAAATTTTCTTGTTCAACTTGTCAAGATTTGAATATTCTTTCAACCCTAGCCTCCAATCTTAACTAGTTTGACAAAAGAATTTGCTTGATTTATCCTCTCAACTTATCAGAAGTATAATATGCTTTCTGCTCTAGCTTCATATTTTCATAAGCTTGGTGAAGGATGCATACCAATAACCAGCCTTTAAGGATTTTGTTTAGTCAATAGAAGATGGTCATTAGTGCAGATCTTTATGCATTAAAGACTTTATTCATAACAATATTCTCTTAGTTCAGCCTAGAGATTTGTAAGAACTGTGGCGATGACTTCGTTGGTCCTGAGCTCTTATGTTTTATTGGATATGTTGAAGAAAGAAGACCCTTCGATATTTATTTTGTGCTTGACAGACTCACTGAAGGGAACAATGCTTCTAATTTGATAAAGATATTGATTATGGCTTGTTTCCTTGAGTTGAATGAGACTCTTCTTCTCGACTCTAACTCAATTCATTTGTTAACTAAAAAAATATCTTGAATCTGAATTGCTCTGACTAGTCAAGTTTCATAAGTTTTAAATTGTTTAATATTTATCATAGGGCTAGATGACCACATTGATTTTTCTTACTATGACCTCTTATCATGGCTTATTGAATGGGTAAAGCTGCTAGTGACTTGTGGGCTCCGAAAATTCGGCCCCGGCCTCCGCCCGACTTGTGTTGCTTTAGAGGGGGGAGTTTTAACGAACTAAGTTCCGAGGTAAATTTTGGAAGGCAGATGAGATAGTAGATAAGACACTACCCAGAGATTTCGCCCTCATTTTGCGAGGACTTTATGATCTGAGTTCTGGTTTCCTATAGGCGCAAGCCCCTATAGTTAATTACCCCTCCCAGTAACGAGAGAGAACTTTCGATTAAGGCTAGTCGTCAATCAGATACGTAAAGATACGAATTATCTGGCATATAGTAGCAGCATTGGTTTAAGGTATAGGAAAGTTTGAAGACTTGATATTTAAAATTAAAATTTCACCCTATTGCACTTAAAGCAGATGGTGGGGGAATGGATGATAGACCCGATCAAGATCCCATGGTTCCGTCGTCCCGGGCCATCGTGGTCCCTGGTCTACTTAGTCAGAGGAGGTAGTCGACCCAACCTGACAGAAGGATCCTTGTCAGCAACCATGGGTTGCTTCGTCCAAGGGTACCTTGTAGACCCGGGGTGGGTATTTGTCTAAGGGGACAAATTTGAATCCACCTTAGCTAACAGAGGGCTTTGTGCCCTATCAATCATATCCTATTGATTCATATCTCAAGGATTTGATGCCATTGGGGAGCATACGGGCTCTGGCCATAACCATAATATAATGGTGCCATTTGGCGGCGACCACCTGGTTCAGAGGGCCCCGAGTCATAACCGTTTATCCTGCAGTGCCATTTGGCGGCGAAACTGCCGGTTAGAGGACTCGTACCACGTCCTTGCTGGCAGGAGATTGTTTGAGAATGGATCCTAGTGATATTTTTGACTAGGCATTGGCTCTTTGTGAGCTGAAGTAAATTTTAATTTGTCCACCTCGGCAAACTGTTGCGGAGGGTGGATGGATTTTGCTTTGGGTGATTGATGGATTAGATTTCAATTTTAAATGTCTTGGAATTGGGGTTTTCTGGAATTTGGAGTTTGGAATTTTAGATTTTGTGAGAATTTTCATGGAGTTTTGGATTTTGATGGAATTTGGGAGGTATTTGAAAGTGTTTGTGAACCCCTCCGGTTGATATTAGCGTTCAACACGGCCATCATCGGGGTGTATGGGGTCATTTATATTTATGGATTGAAACTTGTCTACTCTATCGAGCTGTCGACAGAGGATCGAGTTTCATAGGCTTTGTGCCTCTGTAAGTGGATTTTCTTGGTTGAAGGCCTTGAAGGCCTAATATGAATGTATAAAATAAATATCCCGGTCGACCTCGCGACCGTATATTTATTTAATAGTTCGAGCCGTGTCAACTCCTATCTACCTGAATAGAAGGATCGGGCTCGAACTTGAATTCACTTATTGACCCGCGCAGCATTCCTAGACGTCACATGTGTACCAATAACACGCTCGCCGGGGCCCATACGGGTGTTTGGGGGCATTTTGTAATTATTTGTTGAACCTTATCTACTCCTATCTGCTTGCATAGGAGGATCGGGTTCAAATTTATTGACCCGTGCAGCATCCCTAGATGTCACGTGTGTATCAATAACACGCTTCGTCGGGGCCCATACGGGTTTTGATTGCATTTACCCTTCTTGTGTTCCTACGTGTATACAAACTAAGGTGCACGTGTGGGGGTATTTTAGAAATATTTGTAAACGCCTTCTATCCGCTTGTAAGGATGTTGCGGATCCGGTGGCGTGGCGCTGGGATTACATTTGGGGATTTGTACGCCTTCTGTCTGCTCGCATAGGTGTTGCAGATTCGGTGGCGTGTTGTAGCAGCTTCTGGACTGAATTGTTCCCTGCTTTGCACAGGTAGACTGTCGTGCACTACTGGTTGCTTTTTGTAGATGAATTATAGTGCACCAACGAATCTCCTGCTTTCTTTCGCAAGAGCTTGGGTTTGTTATAGAGTTTCCATATTTTCTTCATATCCACCTTTTACCAGTCTCAGGTGGTTTAAAAGTGTTTATTTGCAAGGAGGGATCTTTCACCGTCAACAAGCATTGTAAGGACTGTTATAGGAGTCTATCACATTCTCTATTCGTGTGCATTAGAGTCTTGTAGTGTGACTGTTTGTACCCCGATGTTGGTGACGAGGATGTTGCAATATCCTTCCTACAAGAACTCGTGGGTGTTCGCATTTGTCGCATCTTAGTCATATTTACTTACAAGGATTAATATATTTCATCTAACATTGAGTCAAATATTCTTGTAGCTTGAGTTCCCTCGCATATGATTCAAGCTCTGAGTTTCTTGTATATGTTTGATTCTAAGTTCAGTTTCATTTAGACTTGACTTCATTCAAGTCTTCTACTGTCATATTGAGTTCATCCGGATTTGAATCTTATGCTTGCAGATTCAAATTTCGCTTGGCGTTATACAATTCAAGTTCAAATGCATAAGTTCTTGTTATTCACATCTTGCCCCATTTTGAGTTCAGAGTACATGTTCACAAGTATATTATTGACTTATCCAAGTCCTTGTTCAAATTCAATTGAAGTTCAAATCTGGTTCAAAAACTTGAGTACAAGTCTTGTTGTTCAAAATAAGCTTAAGTCCACATCTTGTAAGTTCTCTGTAGTCAAACTGAAAGTCTTTGTTGATCTTCATATCAAACTTGAACCTCATATAATATTATTCATTCCTGTTTGTTCAATGCCACTTTCCTTGAATCAAGCTCAGGTCCACAAGTCCAACTTGAGTCCAAGTTTAAGCCTCTTGAATTCATTTAAGTTTGAGTCCTTTGTTTTTCCAAAGTTCAAAGTCTTCTGAGGTCCCACTCAAGTCCTTGTGGTTCAAATGTTCGTTCAAATCAGTGTCATTTGTTACAAATCCTTTCAGATTCTGAGTCCAAGTGCAAGTTTAGTTCCATATGGTTCATTCAACTTCCTCGTATCCTTTCATATGAGTTCAAATTGAGTTCAAATCAAAGTCCCGTTCTAGTTCGAGTCCCCTGTTTGCTTGTTGATTTGAGTTCAAATCTTTACTATTTGGTTCAAGTTAAAGTCCAGATTTGAGTCTCTCGTTATCCAACATCATCTGATTTTGAACTTAATTTGATTTCTTCTCAAGTTATATTAAGGTTCACTTAAGTTCGAGTTCAAGTCCGGGTCCTCTATTGTCCAAATATTGTTCAAGTCAGGTCTTCTATTCACCCAAAATTTCGGCAGTCTCCCGGCGTCTCCCCCGTTTAGGGGAAACTACGAGAAAACTGGGCCTTTCCCACCACGCTAAGAAAAGCGTGTATGGTAGGTGCCCTCTTTCGAGGACACCGCGGCCGTGTAAAATCTTCAATCCCCCACCACGCTACGAAAAGCGTGTATGGGTCTTCGACAGCACCTGTTTGAAAAACACAGTTATTTCCCCGCGAGCGGGTACTTATGAATATCCCCTTCTCGCCATAGGCGCCGCACCGGGTTCCCTTCCCACCACGCTACGAAAAGCGTGTATAGGCGATTTGCCGGCGCGCCGCGAATGCCGAAAAAGAGATCTTAGGTGATCACCCACTTCGTCGTAGGCGCCGCACCGGGTTCCCTTCCCACCACGCTACGAAAAGCGTGTATAGGCGGTTTGCCGGTGCGTCGCAAGCGACGAAATGAGCTCTCGAAGTGATTACCCGATTCGTTGCAAGCCTCACGACGCACTTCCTCCCACCACGCTAAGAAAAGCGTGTATAGGTGGTCGTTTTGTCGCGCTGCGAGCCTCGAGGCGGGCTCTCGGAGTTTTAGGGTTTAGAGGACATACCTTGGCAATCGGACCGACGATGACAGTGATGAATGTGCAAAATATTCTCTCTTTTTTTTTATCACTTTTCTTTTCTTTTCTTTCTATTTTCTTTTCTTCTTCCTTCTTTTTTTTTTACAAACACACACATATATAAATATATATATACAATAAAAAAGGGATTAATAATATTAGTAATATAAATAATAATACTAATATTATTAATAAATGACATTAAAAAATCATAATATAAATAACTAAAACTAATATTAATACCAAAAAAAAATAAAAAATAAAATCAACCTAATCTATACCTTATAGAGATCGGGTTAGGGTATGCAAGACAGAAGGGTTTGCGGCTACTGTAGTTAAATGCCTGATCTTGATCGCAGAAGTTAAGGTAGAGGGACGGTCGGGGTTGGGGTCTCGGTCGAATGGGGTCGGATGACTGCTGGATTGGATCGGATAGGGTAAAGGAAGGTCGGCTGGCTTCGATTCGGCCAGGTGAGTTCTGCGAATGGAGGAAATGGGCTCGGCTAGGTCGGTTGGAGCTCGTGTGTGGATTGTGGTGCTCGATTCAGTGGAGAGGGGGCGTCGGGGCTTACTGCAGGCGGAAAGGCCGAATGGAGGTCGGTTGGAAGCTTGATTGAGGTAGGAGGAAAGCTCCCTTTCTCTCCCTCTCTCTCTCTCTCTCTCTCTCTCTCTCTCTCTCTCTCTCTCTCTCTTTCTTGGCTTACTGCTTGCGGCTATAGGGATTGGACAGGGAGGGGAAAGTCGGCAGCAAGCTGGAGGAGAAATGGAGGTTTAGACGGGGTCTCGTCGTCGGGATGGGTCCGAAGCAACAACGGGAGCTCTCTGCTAGGATGTGGAATCGGAAGAGTGTAGGAAGAAGGAGTCATTCGGTATGCTTTTAACAACGCTGAAGAGCAGCGATCGAGGACGGTTTGCGCAGAAATCCTGGAGCAGCGCCGAAGGAACAGTATTCTAGCGGGATTTGAGCTGGCTTTCGGCAGAGGTATGGCTTTTCTTTTGTTTCTTTCGGGTATTACACAGGGGTCAACAAATGCCCCCCAACAAATGTGGTTCTCGTCTAGAGAGAATCACGTTTGTTGTGAGCTGACTGACCCTGTGGATCTCTAGATATTTGCTCTAAATGTCACACTAAGGTCTCCCTTTAGTGGATCTCCAAAAATTTGCTTGGATGTCACACCAAGATTATCATCATGTAGATCTTCAAGAGTCTGTCTCGGTGTCTTCATAGATCTTTAGATGCACTTGTAATCAGTAAGAGGATTGACATGCTGGCTTTAGTTAGGTAGAGATCCAAAAGATACTGATAGAGCATTTTATACCCAACTCCCTAAAGTAGCACTTTGTAGGTTGATGATAGTATATAGTAATGCCAATCTCTGTTCTTCTTTTGACACTACTGCTTTCTTAATTTTCAGTTGTGATTTTATAACTGTACTGATAATTCTTTGTTTCCTGTGCAGGTCACTACAGAGATAGGATCCAGTCAGTCAGCTACCACTGGAGATTTGGTTCTGGTACGTTTTTTAGTTTGTTTGTTCTGTTTCTTTTCTTTCTTTGGCTGCTTACTGACCCTTGTTGCCTTGTGCAGGTTCCAGAAGTGCAGAGAACCTGGTCTTTGGAAGGAGCTGAGCAGAGCTGTTGACTTCCTCTTCAGGCATAGTTTAGGAGACAAATTTGTAGTCCTCTGTGAAGGACATTGTACTTTTCTCCTTTTTTTTGTTGATGTAAACTTGTAAAAGAGAACTGAGAATTTGTATATGGATTCTGAATTAATAAAATGAAGCATTTTTTGTGAATTCTACTGTTGACGAGCTCTCTTTTTACTGCTCCTGTGATTCCTGTGATTGTACTCCATATTATAGATGATTTTAAATATTTATTTGGGGATCTCGGCACGCAGCGCGATGTCGACCCAAATAAATATTTAAAATGCCCCCAGTCTCTAGGGACATTTGTAGATGTCATTCAGGATACCTCTTTTTATAGCTTTGGCTTGAGCTATGAAATCTTGATTTCTCCTGCCCTGTGCTTTGTGCTGCGGACATTTGATGGAGAATTACCTGATTTGTCTTTACTGACTTGTCAGGTGATTTTTTTTTGTACCTTCGGCCCTATGCTTCTTGCTTTGGCGGGCTTGATGAAGGAGTAGATGTCGGTGACCTAGACGTATTAGGTCGTTTTATGTCAGTGGCGAGAAGTCATCGGTCCAGTGCTTTGTGCATAGCGGACTTGTTGATGACGGAATCCTCTTAGTTCAGCTTTAAGCTTTTCATGAACTTTGGGATAATTTTCTTCGGTCCTTTGCTTTGTGCTTTGGTGGACTTGTTTGAAGAAAAAAAAAAAATTCCTTCGCTCCTAGCTTTGATGCTTTACGGATTTGCTGAAGGATTTGCAGGTTTTGGATTCAGTTGATAGTACCAATAATGAGTAGTATCTTGATCCTTAACCACTTGATAAGACTTTAGTCCGAATCAGTTGAGTTCATCAGATTGGGCGAGCTGAGATTTGACAGCTCTTCGTCCTCTGGTTGCTGAGATGGGGGTTCCTCTACTACGGCCTTTCTTATGGCTTGTTGAGTAGATGGAGCTGCCAGCAATCCGGCCATATTTGGGTTTGTTGGATCCGACCTCTTACACCCATTCAGGCTTCAGACTTGAGCTAGGGGAAATGTGCTTCCTAATGCTGATTTTGCTGAAGTTGATAGATTTGGAGTCTTCCTTCGTGGTTGAAGATTTAGAGCCTACGCGAATTTGGTAGTTGCTCGAGATTCCTTCTTCCTACTGGAACTTTGATTCTCCGGTCGATTAGGAGAATTTGATAGACTACGATCACTTGAACTTGTTGAGTCAAATTTGCCTTCGTACTTCCTACAGTCCCTACTGACGGGTTGACGAAGTGGGGGTTCCGCTACTACGGCCTTTCTTATGGCGTGTTGAGTAGACGGAGCTGCCAGCGATCCGGCCATATTTGGGCGTGTTGGATCCGACCTTTTTCACCCACTCGAACCTTAAGCTTCAGGCTGCTGAAAGACTTCAGGTTGTTCTGGCTCAATTTGTTAGAGTGTGTAGTTGCAAAAATCTCTTTATGATCTTTGAAATCTTGGTACGTTGGAGAAGGTGATGTCTCAGTCTTTTGAAGCTCACCTGCATATACTTTGAAAAGAATTCATTGTATTCTTCAGTATAAAAGAATATTTGCGTTGGTTATTTTAAATATTTATTCGGGGATATCGGCATGCAGCGCGATGTCGACCCGAATAAATATTTAAAATGCCCCCTGTCTCGCAGGGACATTTCAGAGTAGAATAAATTTGAGATTTTGTGATTTTAAATATTTATTTGGGGATCTCGGCGCGTAGCGCGATGTCAACCCAAATAAATATTTAAAATGCCCCCTGTCCTGTAGGGTGATTTTGAAATGCATTCTTGCAACACAAGAGAATTTCAAAATTGTAAAATATAAAGTGTATATAAATATGCATGAAATACACAGTACACTAAACATAATATTTCTTTGAGCAATTCTATGCATGGTACTTCTTTAGATGTCGACCGTTGATCGGCGGCATAGGCCTCTGACCGTACAGATCGATGAGCTGGTAGGCTCCTCCTTGATACACTTTCTTAATGACGAAGGGACCCTCCCAATTGGATACGAATTTGCCACCAATTTTTCGGTGAGGGATGATTGGCCTTCTCAGCACCAGGACCAATTCTCCTTCTTGAAAGGATCGAGGGCGAACCATCCGATCAAATGATTTTGCCATCCTTCCACGGTAGATCTGTAAGTTTTGTTGGGCTTGCAATCTAACATCGTCGAGTGCAACGAGCTCCTCTATTCTTAGGCGAGCATTCTGCTCTTGAGTAAGCTCATTCTGGATAGCGACCCGAAGGGACGGTAGTTCAACTTCTAGTGGCAAGACGGCTTCAGCCCCGAACACTAGTGAATAGGGAGTAGCTTTGGTCGGTGTTTTGTAGGTCGTACGATACGCCCACAATGCTTCTGCCATCTTTGTATGCCATTCTCTTTTATTCTTGGTGAGGATCTTCTTCAACAACTTCACTAACGTCTTATTGAAGGCCTCAGCCAGACCATTGGCTCTTGGGTTATATATAGACGAGTACCGCCAGTCAATCTTGTGACGATCTACAAACTTGTAGATTTTTGTGCTTTTGAACGCCGTGCCATTGTCTGAGATCACTCGGCGTGGTACACCGAATCTGTAGACGACATTATGGGTAAAGAAATTGATCACGTGCTCGGACGTGACTTCCCTGAATGGTGCCGCTTCCGCCTATTTCGAAAAGTAGTCTATTGCTGCAAGAATGAAGCGATGTCCGGCCGAAGACGGCGGATCTATTGGCCCAATTATGTCTGTGCCCCAACATTCAAATGGCCAGGATGCAATTGTTGGATGCAGTGGATTTGGTGGTTGATGAATGACATTACCGTGAATCTGACATTCGTGGCACTTCTTAGCGTGGTTGATACAATCTCTCACCATCGTAGGCCAGTAATAACCCATTCTTTTAATTTTAGCGGCCATCTTGGGACCTGACTGGTGTGCTCCACAGAGTCCTTCGTGAACTTCTGTCACCACTTTATCAGCTTCCTTAGTCCCTAGGCACCTTAGCCACATTTGATCAAAAGCTCGTCGGTACAACGTGTCATTGACAAACGCGTATCGTAATGCTCTTTTTCTAATTTGTGCGGCCAGAGATTTATCTGTTGGAAGTTTGCTTTCTTTGAAGTAGTCGATGAATGGTTGCCTCCAATCGTCTTCGACTTCAACATCTAGGCAATCCAACCACGACTCTGAGAATCTACCAGTTCTTCGTCTTTTTACTGCTGGACGTTCCCCTGGTTGATTTTTAATAGTGATTTGTTGGGGAGGTTGAGGATCAACCGGGGTTGCATCCTGTTGGCTTGAACCTGGTATTCCCTCTGCTTGCGGGAATTGTAGGGTTGCTGGCTCTAAGACCCGGCGGTTTTCAACCGCGATGAATATAGGTGGCCTCTTATCCTCATTTGCAAGCTCCTTGGCTAGTTTAGCTAGACAATCTGCTTTTGCATTCTGTCCTCGAGGAACTTGAGTTATCTTGACATTCGGTATTTGTTTTAGAAGCTCGAGAGCTCATCGGTGGTAGTGGGCCAATTCAAGTTTGCAGATCTTGTAAATGCCCAGGACTTGATTTATCACAAGTTGAGAATCACCAAAAATTTGAAGATCTGTGATTTGGATATCAATTGCAATCTCCAGTCCTGCTATTAGAGCTTCATATTCGGCTTCATTATTGGTCCGAGGTTCAGTTAGACTGAACGAGAATCTCATTATACCTCCCTCGGGTTCTATGAAGACGAGACCGATGCCGACTTGGGCCTTTGTAAGATTTCGAGGTTTGGGAGACTTGATAGACGATGCCCCATCAAAGTACATCTCCCAAAACGGTACCTTTTCTTCTTCATCAACTTGCATGATTTGTTCATCTGGCAAATCATCATTGAGCGGAGAGTCAGTTGGAATCGGATGTGCGGCGAGGAAGTCTGCCAAAGCTTGTCCCTTTACCGCCTTTTGTGGCATATACACTATATCAAATTGCAGTAATAGCACTGCCCACCTTGCCAAACGACCTGTCAACGCTGGTCTTGTCATCAAGAACTTCAGCGGATCGATCTTTGATATCAAGGTGATTTTGTGGGAGAGCATATAGTGGCGGAGCTTCTGGACTGCAAAAATCAGTGCCAGGCAATGCTTTTCAATCGGAGAATAACGTATCTCTGCTCCGATTAATCTCCGACTGATGTAGTAGAGTGCATTTTCTTTTCCTTTTTCATTGTGCTGGGCCAATAATGCTCCGAGGGACTCTTCTACTGCTGCCGTGTACAGTATAAGAGGCTTCCCCGGAATTGGCGCTGCGAGAATGGGCGGATTTAACAAGTATCTCTTGATGCTGTCAAACGCTTCCTGGCATTCTGCATCCCATTTGAAGCGGACATCCTTCTTCATTAGTTTGGAAAATGGTTGGCACCTACCCGACAGATTCGATATGAATCGTCGAATGAAAGCCAGTTGCCCTTGCAAGGAGCGGAGTTGACAGAGACTTCTTGGCGGTGGCATTTCTATAATCGCCTTGATTTTATTGGGATCAACTTCTATGCCTCGGTGACGAACGACATAGCCAAGAAATTTACCGGAGGAGACCGCGAAAGCACACTTGAGAGGATTCATCTTTAGGTCAAACTTCCTGATTCTTTCAAATACGATCCTCAGGTCGTTTAAGTGATCCTTTCGGTCTATGCTTTTGACAACAAGGTCATCTACATAGCATTCGACCTTCTGATGTATTAATTCATCAAAGATATGGGTCATCGCCCGTTGGTAGGTAGCACCAGCGTTCTTCAAGCCGAAGGGCATGACCGTGTAGCAGAAAATGCCGATGGGCGTTCTGAATGACGTATGCCTTTCATCCTCAGGAGCCATCTTGATCTGGTTGTAACCTGACGATCCATCCATAAACGAGAACATGTCATAATTTGACGCGTTGTCTACTAGGAGTTCGGATACAGGAAGTGGAAAGTCATCTTTTGGGCACGCCTTGTTGAGGTCCCTGAAATCAATACAGATACGAATTTGTCCATTCTTCTTCTTGACAGGGACAATATTGGCGATCCAGTCAGCATATTTCTCTTCACGGATGAAGCCCGCTTCTATGAGCTTTTTGGTTTCAGCAATCACCTGTTCTTCAATCTCCAATCTCATTCTCCTTGGAGCTTGTTTGACGGGTGCGACATCCAATTTGATTGCCAACCTGTGAACTGCTACGTCAGGGGATAAGCCAGGTATCTCAGCATATGTCCAGGCAAAGCAATCCCTGAATTCACAGAGGAGTTCTTTTATCTCTTCCACTTGATCTTCTGGCAGAAGGGAACTAATGAATGTTGGGCGAGGGTCATCCTCGGTTCCCAAGTTGACTTCTTTTAGCTCGTCCATAGTGGCTGCCTGTCCACCATTTTCAAGCTCTTCTGGTGCAGGCTTGGCCTCTAGAGGCTGATCATCGTAATCATCAACTTCATAGACCTCTTCATCAGACTCGTCATTGGGTTCAACTTCCCTGCAAGTGATAACTCGGCAAGTCTCCTTCCGGATGCATTTTCACCTGACGAATCCAATATTTTTATATGCATTCATCTCCTTCCGCCGCATTGGACGCGGATTCCTTCCATACCAGAGACTTAAACACATACGAAGTTGTCTTTTGGGGGTGGGAACATTGATCCACTTTCGCAACATTCTTTGAATACCTTTGGTATTAAACCTAGGTAGCCTCGTAGGTAGTAATTCTTCAGAATCGATGAAGACATGGTCCCAATCACGATTCACTTCTTCATCCTTTCCTACGGAGTAGAATATATTCCCTGACTCGATCCCCTTTCTGATTGGAGGCAGATAAAGGGTTACAAGTTCTTCAACTTTATGCACATCTCGTTGAATTATTTCTTTAAAATACTGTAGGGGAACGCGAGTGACTACAAGCACGCTGTCTGAGATTGACAGGCTATCTATTCTTCTAGAGACTACATCTTGCACAGTGTTCATATATATAGAATCGTAGTCGTAATCATCATTTGAATATGCGACCTCCCTACTCCATTCGTCCATCGAATGGCATACCTTCTGGGATTTTGTAGAGATGATATCCTCTTCATCTGTGTCGCTCCCAAGGTGAGGTACACGTTTCCTTTCTTTAGAAGTGGAAGTGGTAGCTTCTTTGGGAAGAGTCGGCGTTGCCTTCTTTCTCCCCACCTGCTTTTTCTCACTTTTTTGTTCAGGTCGCTTTGCACTCTCTGGGTTTGATGCTTGAGCCTTCAGAGAGTTTGACAGTCTCTGCTTCTTTGGCATGAAATACTGCGCATCTTCATAGACTGTTGCTTCATGGACTGTGAAGGGTTGGATATCACCAGAAATTCTGAATTCTTCTCCATCCCTGAGATACTTCATGCACTGATGTAATGTTGACGGGACAACGCCATATTCATGCAACCAGGGGCGACCCAGGAGCGCCTTGAATGAAGTATCCGTATCAATCACATGGAACTTGGCTTCTGTGTGAAATTCTCCAAACACAAGAGGTAGCATAAACGATCCAGGGGTTTTCTGCCCTTTTTCATTAAAACCATGTACCATAAGCTTATCTGGCCCGAGGTGTTCCACGTTGAGGCACAACGACCTTAGTGCTTTTAAGCTCATAAGGTTGATGGAGGACCCAGGGTCAATCAGAATTCGACTGATTACCAAATCATCACTCTCTGCAGTAACATATAGAGGTCGGTTGTGGTCTGCAGTCCCGAGCATCATGTCATCTTCGGTGAATGTGATGAACGGTTCGTTACGAGCTTGTAGGACCTCAGTCAGGTTGCGCTCAGTGAAGTACGCCTCATATCTTTCGGGGTCTTTGAGAGCCTGAATCAAAGTCTCCCGAAGATCCTTAGACATTACCAGAGCGTCGTATATGCTGAGCTGGGCAGGGATCTTCCTCAGATGGGATAAGATATTATAATCTATTCCCTTAACTGGAGTATGTTTCTTCTTGGGATCCTCGGAGATAATGTCTTCATTGATAACTATCTCTTTTCCCTTATCTTTATTAGATATTCCTTTCTTTGGCGGAGGTGGCAGTATCTTGCCGCTTCTCAATTACACTTGAGCGATCTCCTCTTGTTCAGACTCACCTGACGGTGCATTTTCTTCCGAGTCTGCCATCATCGCATCTAGAGATTCATCTGTTGATTCAGAGTCACCTCCCAGATTTACATGTCCCATCTGCGATGCTATGTCAGGGTCTGACCCATCTGTCTTTGGAAAATACAGATCCTCCTCTGAGCTGTAATCCATTGACGATGTTGCCAGACAGGTTTCAACGATCATCTCTCTGACATATTTTTCTCTTGTCAGAGTTATTGGTGTTACTGAAATGACTCGACAAACTTCTGTGGGAAGAGGGTTCTAGTCAGCTTCCTCTGTTTCGTCAATCTCGAGCTCTGACATAAAGTCGGCAAGCTTAACAGGACGCCTGGCGGTCTGGTAGTATTCATCCAGACTATCTATAACCCTTTGGGTCGCAGTCTTCTTCTCCTTGGGCTTCTTTAGTTTTGTCTTCTTCTTGGAGGACTTCTTCTTTCCAGACTTTAAAGTTCCAACTTGGTTGGGAAACTGTTTAGAAGCAGACACTTGTGCCACAGGTAGTGCCTTCAGATTTAACACTGGTTCCGTAGGGGATTTCCATTTTATACCCGGAACTCCTTCAAGCTGTTTCAGCATTTTCACAGTTTTCTTAGAGACCGCAGTCTCCCACTGTTCTTCCTGAGCTGGCTTCTTTTCATTTTTTCTTTCTTCAACCGGGGGTACGGAGGAAGTTGTAACTACCCGAGTTGATTCTTTTCTGGGATGAGTCAGCACATTGTCAGACAATGTGAGCTCTCCCCTTCGATATTTTCTTTCAAGCCAATCCTTGAAGACATAGCAATCTTCAATTGGGTGACTCATCACCCGATGATACGGGCAGTAGTTTGGGTCGCCACTATGTTTTGACTCCTCGGGTCTCTTGCACTCTGGCAGTTCTAAACCCGCTTTCAACGCCGGTCGAAATAACTTGGCGACACTTTCCCTCTTGAATGAATACTCCTTATTCATTTTGTCTTTGAGGGAGGGGAACGTTCGATCACCAGTTCCCGTTGTTTGCCTTGGGCGCTCTCCACCGCCCTGATAGGTTCATGGTTTATCATTCCCCCCAAGTATCAGCTTCGGCTGGGGGTTAGGGTTGTAGACTTGCTTAGACTTTTCTTGATATTGCATCGGCTGCTTGCCTTTGTCTACGTTGTACGTCATCTGCTTCTCCTTATCAGCTCTGGAGAAAAATATGGAGTCAGCCTCACCTCTTCTAACACCTGAGGCTTTAGTCTTCTTAGGCTTATCAGAATAGCTTTCTGATTTTGATAGGTTTAATTTCTCAAACTTCGCCACCCTATCCAGTAGGTCTTGAAATGTGGTGATTGTAGCCATTCACAGGAATGGTTGCATCTTGTCATCAATGTTTCCCATTAACAACTGTACGGCATGTTCTTCTTCTAGCTGCTGCTCACATTTCATGCTTAGATTGCGCCAGCGAGTGATGTATTTGGTCACTGATTCTTCCTTCTTTCTCTTATTCAGAGCAAGGTCAGCGATCGTTATTTTCTCGGTCGCACTGGCGAACCTCTTCACGAACATATTTTCTAACTCTGCAAATGTCTTTACAGAGTCATTTGGTAGTTCAGCATACCATTCGAAAGTAGCTGCTGTCAAACTGCTAACGAATTGTCGGAAGAGTAGAGCGTCATTCCCTCCAGTATTCCCGCAGGTGGCTTTGAACTACGCCAGGTGCTGTCTGGGATTTTTGTTGCCATCAAAAGTATTGAATTTTGGCACAGAATATCCCTTCGGATATGGCACCTGATCATACTCTGCCGGGTACGGGTGACCTTTACCCACTAATTTTTCTGCATGATCAAAAGCTATAATAGCCTTAATCTTCTCTGTAATGATCCCTTCAAGCTATGCAGCAGTCACAGGCTCGGAGGTACTTGCAATATTCTGCGGAGTGGGTTGGCGAGTGATGTTATTAACTTCATTACCACCTTCAGGAGTCCTACGCACTCCTGATACTTGCGGCGCTTGAAAGTTTGGAGGATCAGGGGGAGGATTGGGCATAGAACCAACTGCAGCATTCCTCTGCATCATCTGCATCATCATTGTCATTTGAGTCATCATCTCCGTCATCTTTTCATTCAACTGAGAGATTTCTCTATCTTTGGCTCTCATTTGCCGCCTCATCTATCGTCGCATATCAGCGAGTGTGATGTTTTCGGGATCAGGGGGATTTTCTTCTACTTCCTCCACTTCCTCTCCTTGAGAATGACCACCTCCGCCAGTGGTGGACCCAGCTTCATGGCGGCGCCGATATACTTGTCTAGGCGGCGGTTGCCAGCGGTCATCATCATCTTCACCTTCATCGTAGTAGGCTTCATCATCGACGTTGATATGCCTCACCATGTAGACCACTTCCATGTCTAAGGTGTTGTTTACATCTTCTAAGTTTTCTTCAATGTATTCTTCCAGATTTTCTTCTAGATTTTCTTCCAGATTTTCTTCCATGTATTCTTCAATATTTTCTTCTCCCATATCTTCTTCTTCTTCTTCTAGTACTCGGATCTCCGAGCGGCGGTGCCACTGGATCTCCGGTTCTTGGTTAGGCAGGAAGATCTCTTCAACCCGTGGGCTACGGTCGAAGTTAGATTCATTATTGGGAGGGGTTATAGAACGACGGGATCCCCTGGAAGACTCTCCAAGGTGTCTACCGTCAGAATTGGCATCATCATGGGTCTTCTTTTGGACCCATTTTTGATATTGTTTACTAGCGGGGGCGGATCTCCAGGAAGCTGTACCGGATGTCACGCCCAAGTCAGTTCTTTTTCTTCTATTGTCTTCTTCTCTGCGAGGCTTTGGCCTCCAGATTTCCTTTCCTTTCCGCCGGGACCTTTCGGCGGTGGATCCCTGAATGTGTGGTTCAGGTGTCACACCCCGATGTTCACCGCGTGGGGTTTGTTTTCTTCTTCTTTCGGCTATCAAATCATAAGACAGCCTTTCCCTCGGAGGGGTCCTTCTGGTCTCAATAACCAAAGGCCTTTGGAACTTCTTTTTCTTTAGTCCCTTTTCCTTTACAGTCTTTAGCACTCTGTACACCCGAGCTGATAGGGTTTCAGGTTCTTTCTTCCTTGGAGGAACTGGGACCTCAGGCCGTTGCTCCCAGAATGATTTCTTTAGCTCTCCAGAGGAGCTATTTCTTTTTACCCACTTCAGGTTCGCAAACCCGTTCCGGGTAGGAATTGTAGCTTCTGGCTCTTGAGCCGGCAAGTTGGATGGGTGGACAGAGAGTTGTTGTTGAGCTCGGAGCTCAGCATTCATCTTCCTTCTCTGCCTCCTAGTGGGCCTTCCTCCAGATGAGGAAGCTTCAGCAACGTTCCTCCCAGGTACAGATGATCCCATTGGCAGCGTAGTGGTCCTGGTAGGTACCACTGAGATTTTCCCATCAGTTACTATCCTTCTGGTGGTTGGGATCTCAGATTGAGAAAGTCGTTCAAACACAGAAATCCTCCTTTGAGGGTCTTTGACAGCAGGTCGTGGCGCTGACAGATGCACACGACGGGTAGCAGTTTCAGTGGAGTGAGGCCTCCTAGCATGCCCTTCAGATTCAATGCCGCATGGAGGAGTAGTGGCAGCCCTTGCAACGACTGGAGGAAAGTCAATGCTACCAAACTGGATGGTAGCTCCGGATCTTCCAGTGTTAATCAGAGTATTTGCTAGCTGGATGCTAGCACCACGTCCCAGCTGGACAGTAACAGAAGCATTCTGTAGATCCATCTGCATGAATGAAAGGTAAGGGTTAGTAATCAGAATCTGATACATCACCCCACACTTTCAAAATGCAGAGACTTGCACAGAACAGAAGATAAAAATAAAGCAGATAACGTTAGCAAGCAAATAAAATAAATATATAAATCTTGCTAAACATGTTATCTCGATGAATTTGTTGAATGATCATTTTGAGAGATTCAAAATTTTGATTCACTGAATGACCATTTTGAGAGATTCAAAATTTTAAATCTGCGTTGATTTGACTGCTACGATAGTACTGAGATGACTAGCCAAAGATGGAAAGAGAAACCAATCCCCAGCGGAGTCGCCAGAAATCTGTGGGCTCCGAAAATTCGGCCCCGGCCTCCGCCCGACTTTTTATGCTTTCTGAGGGGGGGAGTTTTAACGAACTAAGTTCCGGGGTAAATTTTGGAAGGCAGATGAGATAGTAGATTAGACACTACCCAGAGATTTCGCCCTCATTTAGCGAGGACTTTATGATCTGAGTTCTGGTTTCCTACAGGCGCAAGCCCCTATAGTTAATTACCCCTCCCGATAACGAGAGAGAACTTTCGATTAAGGCTAGTCGTCAATCAGATATGTAAAGATACGTGAGTCTGGCATATAGTAGCAGCAATATGTTTAGGGTATTGGAAAATTGAGGGATTTAATATTTAAAATAGAAATTTTCACCATCTTGCACTTAAAGCGGATGGTGGGGGAATGGATGATAGACCCGATCAAGATCCCATGGTTCCGTCATCCCGGGTCATCGTGATCCCTGGTCTACTTAGTCAGAGGAGGTAGTCGACCCAACCTGACAGAAGGATCCTTATCGGCAGCCATGGGTTGCTTCGTCCAAGGGTACCTTGTAGACCTGGGGGGGAATGTTTGTCAAAGGGGACAAATTTGAATCCACCTTAGCTAACAGAGGGCTTTGTGCCCTATTGATCATATCCTATTGATTCATATCTCAAGGATTTGATGCCATTGGGGAGCATACGGGCTCTGGCCATAACCATAATATAATGGTGCCATTTGACGGCGACCACCTGGTTCAGAGGGCCCCGAGTCATAACCGTTTATCCTGCAGTGCCATTTGGCGGCGAAACTGCCGGTTAGAGGACTCGTACCACGTCCTTACTGGCAGGAGATTGTTTGAGAATGGATCCTAGTGATATTTTCGACTAGGCATTAGCTCTATGTGAGCCGAAGTAGTTTTCATATTTATCCACCTCGGCAAACTGTTGCGGAAGGTGGACGGATTTGCTTTATGCGATTGATGATTGAATTTCCCTTTTTTTAAATATCCTTGGGATTTTGAGATTGTTTTTGGAGTTTTGGATATTTGGGTGGTATTTGTATGAGATTTTTGTGGACCCCTCCGGTTGAGATTAACATTCAACACGGCCATCATCGGGGTGTCTTTGGGGTCATTCGTATTTGTGGGTTGAACCTTGTCAACTCTATTTATCTGCTAACAGAGGATCGGGTTTTTGTAGGTTTTATACCATTGTTAGTGAATTCTCTTGATTGTAGGCCTTGAATACCTAATATGAACGAATAAAACAAATATCTCTGTCGACCTTGCGACCGTATATTTATTTAATAGTTCGAGCCGTGTCAACTCCTATCTACCTGAATAGAAGGATCGGGCTCGAACTTGAATTCACTTATTGACCCGCGCAGCATCCCTAGACGTCACGTGTGTACCAATAACACGCTCGCCGGGGCCCTTGCGGGTTATGATTATATTTTCCCCTTTTAGTGTACCTATGTGTATACAAATTAAAGTGTACACGTGCAAGGGTATTCTTGAAATATTTGTACACGCCTTCTGTCTGCTTGCATAGATATTGCAGATCCGGTGGCGTGGCGCTGGGATTACATTTGGGGATTTGTACGCCTTCTGTCTGCTCGCATAGGTGTTGCAGATTCGGTGGCGTGGCGCTGGGATTACATTTGGGGATTTGTACGCCTTCTGTCTGCTCGCATAGGTGTTGCAGATTCGGTGGCGTGTTGTAGCAGCTTCTGGACTGAATTGTTCCCTGCTTTGCACAGGTAGACTGTCGTGCACTACTGGTTGCTTTTTGTAGATGAATTATAGTGCACCAACGAATCTCTTGCTTTCTTTCGCAAGAGCTTGGGTTTGTTATAGAGTTTCCATATTTTCTTCATATCCACCTTTCACCAGTCTCAGGTGGTTTAAAAGTGTTTATTTGCAAGGAGGGATCTTTCACCGTCAACAAGCATTGTAAGGACTGTTATAGGAGTCTATCACATTCTCTGTTCGTGTGCATTAGAGTCTTGTAGTGTGACTGTTTGTACCCCGATGTTGGTGACGAGGATGTTGCAATATCCTTCCTACAAGAACTCGTGGGTGTTCGCATTTGTCACATCTTAGTCACATTTACTTACAAGGATTAATATATTTCATCTAACATTGAGTCAAATATTCTTGTAGCTTGAGTTCCCTCGCATATGATTCAAGCTCTGAGTTTCTTGTATATGTTTGATTCTAAGTTCAGTTTCATTTAGACTTGACTTCATTCAAGTCTTCTACTGTCATATTGAGTTCATCCGATTTGAATCTTATGCTTGCAGATTCAAATTTCGCTTGGCGTTATACAATTCAAGTTCAAATGCATAAGTTCTTGTTATTCACATCTTGCCCCATTTTGAGTTCAGAGTACATGTTCACAAGTATACTATTGACTTATCCAAGTCCTTGTTCAAATTCAATTGAAGTTCAAATCTGGTTCAAAAACTTGAGTACAAGTCTTGTTGTTCAAAATAAGCTTAAGTCCACATCTTGTAAGTTCTCTGTAGTCAAACTGAAAGTCTTTGTTGATCTTCATATCAAACTTGAACCTCATATAATATTATTCATTCCTGTTTGTTCAATGCCACTTTCCTTGAATCAAGCTCAGGTCCACAAGTCCAACTTGAGTCCAAGTTTAAGCCTCTTGAATTCATTTAAGTTTGAGTCCTTTGTTTGTCCAAAGTTCAAAGTCTTCTGAGCTCCCACTCAAGTCCTTGTGGTTCAAATGTTCGTTCAAATCAGTGTCATTTGTTACAAATCCTTTCAGATTCTGAGTCTAAGTGCAAGTTCAGTTCCATATGGTTCATTCAACTTCCTCGTATCCTTTCATATGAGTTCAAATTGAGTTCAAATCAAAGTCCCGTTCTAGTTCGAGTCCCCTGTTTGCTTGTTGATTTGAGTTCAAATCTTTACTATTTGGTTCAAGTTAAAGTCCAGATTTGAGTCTCTCGTTATCCAACATCATCTGATTTTGAACTTAATTTGATTTCTTCTCAAGTTATATTAAGGTTCACTTAAGTTCGAGTTCAAGTCCGGGTCCTCTATTGTCCAAATATTGTTCAAGTCAGGTCTTCTATTCACCCGAAATTTCGGCAGCCTCCCGGCGTCTCCCCCGTTTAGGGGAAACAACGAGAAAACTGGGCCTTTCCCACCACGCTAAGAAAAGCGTGTATGGTAGGTGCCCTCTTTCGAGGACACCGCGGCCGTGTAAAATCTTCAATCCCCCACCACGCTACGAAAAGCGTGTATGGGTCTTCGACAGCACCTGTTTGAAAAACACAGTTATTTCCCCGCGAGCGGGTACTTATGAATATCCCCTTCTCGCCATAGGCGCCGCACCGGGTTCCCTTCCCACCACGCTATGAAAAGCGTGTATAGGCGGTTTGCCGGCGCGCCGCGAATGCCGAAAAAGAGATCTTAGGTGATCACCCACTTCGTCGTAGGCGCCGCACCGGGTTCCCTTCCCACCACGCTACGAAAAGTGTGTATAGGCAGTTTGTCGGTGCGTCGCAAGCGACGAAATGAGCTCTCGAAGTGATTACCCGATTCGTTGCAAGCCTCGCGACGCACTTCCTCCCACCACGCTAAGAAAAGCGTGTATAGGTGGTCGTTTTGTCACGCTGCGAGCCTCGAGGCGGGCTCTCGGAGTTTTAGGGTTTAGAGGACATACCTTGGCAATCGGACCGACGATGACAGTGATGAATGTGCAAAATATTCTCTCTTTTTTTTTATCACTTTTCTTTTCTTTTCTTTCTATTTTCTTTTCTTCTTCCTTCTTTTTTTTTTTTACAAACACACACATATATAAATATATATATACAATAAAAAAGGGATTAATAATATTAGTAATATAAATAATAATACTAATATTATTAATAAATGACATTAAAAAATCATAATATAAATAACTAAAACTAATATTAATACCAAAAAAAAATAAAAAATAAAATCAACCTAATCTATACCTTATAGAGATCGGGTTAGGGTATGCAAGACAGAAGGGTTTGCGGCTACTGGAGTTAAATGCCTGATCTTGATCGCAGAAGTTAAGGTAGAGGGACGGTCGGGGTTGGGGTCTCGGTCGAATGGGGTCGGATGACTGCTGGATTGGATCGGATAGGGTAAAGGAAGGTCGGCTGGCTTTGATTCGGCCAGGTGAGTTCTGCGAATGGAGGAAATGGGCTCGGCTAGGTCGGTTGGAGCTCGTGTGTGGATTGTCGGTTTCGCGAGAGGAAGTAGGGAATTGGAGTTTGCGTGTGAGGAGAGGTCGGGGGATTTGCGAATGGAAGGAGTCGGAGAGCTGTGTGGTTTTCGTGGGTTGGAGAACGGGATGATACGCCAAAGGCTCGCTCTCCTCTTCCTTTTATCGGCCGAGTGCAGCGGTGTCGAGGCGAGCAAATCCCGGAACGGCGCCGAATGCACAGGTATTTCAGCGGGATATCCGGGTTCGGCAGTCTAAGGTACGAAACCCTAGCCTCCAATCTTAACTAGTTTGACAAAAGAATTTGCTTGATTTATCCTCTCAACTTATCAGAAGTATAATATGCTTTCTGCTCTAGCTTCATATTTTCATAGGCTTGGTGAAGGATGCATACCAATAACCAGCCTTTAAGGATTTTGTTTAGTCAATAGAAGATGGTCATTAGTGCAGATCTTTATGCATTAAAGACTTTATTCATAACAATATTCTCTTAGTTCAGCCTAGAGATTTGTAAGAACTGTGGCGATGACTTCGTTGGTCCTGAGCTCTTATGTTTTATTGGATATGTTGAAGAAAGAAGACCCTTTGATATTTATTTTGTGCTTGACAGACTCACTGAAGGGAACAATGCTTCTAATTTGATAAAGATATTGATTATGGCTTGTTTCCTTGAGTTGAATGAGACTCTTCTTCTCGACTCTAACTCAATTCATTTGTTAACTAAAAAAATATCTTGAATCTGAATTGCTCTGACTAGTCAAGTTTCATAAGTTTTAAATTGTTTAATATTTATCATAGGGCTAGATGACCACATTGATTTTTCTTACTATGACCTCTTATCATGGCTTATTGAATGGGTAAAGCTGCTAGTGACTCGGCCGAGTTTGGGCTTGTTGAATCTAACATTATACATGTTCGAGCATTAGACTTATACCAATATTGCTCATTCTTTCTAAACTTAATTTGTTGACGTTGTTAGACTAAAAAGCCTCCTCATCTGAACTTCAAGTTCTTGGCAAACTTGGAGATGACTCTTCAACCTTTATAATTATCACATATTTGCTTGCTTGAAGACATCAACTTCTACCTTGCACTTATATAGTGATATTGATAGCATTATTAGTAATTTTAAATATTTATTTATTTAGGGATCTCATTATGAAGCATAATGTCCACCCAAATAAATATTTAAAATACCCCCTATCTTGTTAGTGAGGGTCAAATAAATTTTTTAGAGGAGATTTTTATTTCATAATTTTAAATATTTATTTGAGGATCTCATGTGAAGCACAATATTGACCCAAATAAATATTTAAAATGCCCCTATCCTATAGAGAATTTTCAAATTATACTTGAAATGTTTTCTTGTACTATAAGATAATTTCAAGAAAATAAAGTACATATGATCATATGTCCCTAAAAAGTACTCTTTTTTAACTTTTACATGAGATTTTAAGTATAACATTTTCTTGGGTAGACTTTACATGTGATATTTCTTCAAATATTGACCATTGATTTGTGGCATGGGTTTTTGATCATTTAGATCAATAAGTTGGTAGGCTCCTCCGTGGTATACCTTCTCCATGACAAAAGGACCTTCCTAGTTAGGCTCAAATTTACCACCAATTCTCTAATATGGGATGTTTAGCCATCTTATCACCATGACCAATTCCTTTTCTTAAAATGCTGGATGGTGTACCATACGGTTAAAGGATTTTATCATTTTTACTTGATAATTTTAAAGTTCTGTTGAGCTTAGAGTCTGACATCATCTAGTGCATCGAGCTCTTCCATTTGTAAGTGAGCATTTTATTCTTTCGTGAGGTTATACTGAATAGATACTCAAAGTGATGGCAACTCATATTCAGGTGGCAGTATTACTTCACTCTTAACACTAATGCATAAGGAGTGGATTTGGTTGGCATTTTGTAAGTAGTTCAATTTTCCCATAACACTTCTATCATTTTGATATGCCATTCTCTTTTATTTTTTATGAGAATCTTCTTGAGTAATTTTACTAACATCTTATTGAAAGCTTCTGCTAATCCATTTGCCCTTGAATTATAGGTTGGTAAATATCGCCAATCATTTTGGGTCAATCAATGAATCTATAAATTTTGGCATTTTTAAAAGCTAAACCATTATAAAAAATTATACAGTGTGGTACACCATATCAATAAATAATGTTATGGCTAAAGAAGTTAATCATATGATTAGTGATAACTTATTTAAATAGAGCCGCTTCAACCCGCTTGGAAAAATAGTCTGTTGTTACTAATATAAAATGGTGTCCGACCAATGGTGGTGGATCAATTGGCCTAATTATATCAATACCCCAACATTCAAACAACTAAAATCCTACAATGGGATGCAACGGATGTGGCGATTGATGTATAATATCACCATGAATTTAATATTCATGATATTTATTAGGATGATTAATCCAATCTCTTTCTATTGATGGCTAGTAATAGCTCACTCTTTTAATTTTGATGGTCATTTTAGGACCTGATTGATGTGCACCACAGAGTTCTTCATGAACTTCAAGTTCAACTTTATTAGCCTCATATATCCCTAAACATCATAACCACATTTGATCAAAGTATCTTTGATATAAAGTGTTATTGACAAAATTCATATCATAGCATCCTTTTTCTGATTTGTGTAGCTAATGATTTGTTTATTAGGAGTTTACCCTCTTTGAAGTAATCGATGAAAAGCTGCCTCTAATCTTCTTACTCTTTAATTTTTAGGAATTCTAACTAGGATTCTGAGGCTCTACTAGACTTACACCTTCATATAACCATTTGAGGTTTATCTTAATCATTCTTAGGAAAAACTTATTGGGGAGGTTGAGAATCAATTGGAGTTGCATCCTACTGACTTGGATTTGATGACCCCTCTACTTGCGAGGAATATAGAATTACTAGATCAAGTACTCAACAAGTGTGGACCCAATCAATACATGCTCAATATTCATGCTTGCCATTTCTTTGGCTAATTTAGAGAAGGAGTCTACTTTACTATATTATGAGCTTGAGAGATTTGAATTAGTGTAACATTTTTAATTTTCTTCATGAGATTGAGAACTTTCTTATAATAGTAAGTCAGTCCAAGATTGCCAATTTTATAAACACCCAATACTTGATTTTTAACGAGTTAAGAGTCACAAAAAATTTTGAGGTTTTAAATTTCTATTGAAATGGCAATTTTAAGACCAGCTAGTAAGGCTTCATATTCAGCTTCATTATTAGTTTGGGGTTTAGTTAAACCAAATGAATATTCATTATTCCTCCATTAGATGCTATAATGAAAAGATCAATATCGGACAGGGCTTTATGAAGATTTAGAGGTAGGATAGGTTTAATTGATGATACTCCATCAAAATATATTTCTCAAATTTGTGATTTCTCTTTTTTAAGAAAACTAGAATTTGTTCATGAGGTAAATCGTCATTGAGTGGTGAATTTGTAGGGATAGGATGTATAATTAGAAAATTCACTAGTATTTGCCCTTTCACCGCTTTTTGAGGCACATATGTAATATCATACTATATTAACATAATTGCCTACCTGATAAGATGGCTTATCAACATTGGTCCTATCATTAAGAACTTCAACGGATCAACCTTTGATATTAAGTTAAGTGACTTTATGAGAAAGCATATAATGGAAAAGTTTCTGGACAACAAAAATTAAATCATATAATGACAAAGCCAAGCAATATTTCTCAATAGGAGAATACCACATTTCTTCTTTGATTAGCATTTGACTGATATAGTGGAGAGAATTCTCTTTACCCTCTTTATTATGCTATGCCAATAATTCTTTGAGAGACTTTTCTAATATAGTTGTGTGTAGAATGAGAGGCTTCCCTAAAATATATGCTTCAAGAATAGGCTAGCTAAACAAGTATCTCTTGATAATATCAAAAGCTTCTTTCCATTAATCATCCCATTTGAGATATACATCGTTCTTCATTAACCTTACAAATGGTTAACATCTGTCTGATAAATTTGAGCTAAATTGTCATATAAATGCAAGTTTTCCTTGTAAGGAACAAAGCTGATGAAGAATTTTTGTATGTGGCTTTACTATAAGTACCTTAATTTTGTTAGGATCAATCTCAATCCCTCTATGATGTACAACATACCCAAGAATCTTTCCTAAGAAAATTCCAAAATCACACTTGAGCAGGTTCATTTTGAGATTAAATTTTCTAATCCTTTCAAATGCAATTCTCAAGTCTTTGAGATGATCTTTTTTATCCATGCTTTTAACAAAGAGATCATTGATGTATAATTCAACTTTTTGCTGGATAAGCTAATCAAAGATATGTGTCATATCCCTCTGTTAAGTAGCCCAAGCATTCTTTAAACTAAATGGCATGATCGCATAACAAAATATGCTAGTAAGAGTTTTGAAAGATATACGTATTTCATGCTCAAGTGCCATTTTGATTTGACTATGTCCTGATGATTCATCCATAAATGAGAATATATCATGTTTAGAAGTATTATCAACTAGCAATTTTGATATTGGAAGTGGAAAGTCATCTTATGGACATGCTTTATGGAGACCTCAAAAATTAATACATATACAAATTTGACCATTCTTCTTTTTCACCAGAATAATATTGGCAATCCAATCAGCATATTTTTCTACTTGAATGAAACCTTCTTCAATAAGATTCTTTATTTCTATTGCCACTTGTTCTTCAATTTCTAGCTTCATCCATCGTGGAGCTTATTTAATAGGTATTGCATCTCATTTGATAGCTAATTTGTGAATGGCTATGTTAGGGGATAAGCAGGGAATTTTAGTATATGTCCAAGAAAATAGTCACTGAATTCATTGAGTAATACTTTCATCTCTTCAACTTTACTCTCAAAAAGAAGAGCACTGATAAAAGTCAGGTGATGTTCTTCATTAGTTCCCAAGATAATTTCTTTCAGCTCATCCATGGTAGTGGCCTGTCTACCATCTTCAAGCTCTTATGGTGTAGGTTTAGCTCCCATAACTTATTTTATTAAGAAATTAACTTCATAGAGATCCTCATTGTCTTCATTTTTATCTTCATTTTTAGTTGTCAGACACTTCCTAATTATCGCATAACACACATTTTTTGGAGTATATTCAGTTGTGATAAATCAAAGGCCTCTTGTAGAATGACTTTCAATCTTTAGTAATATTTGATACCACATTCTTTGAAAGGAATAGGCTCATTACCTAGTAATCCTAGTGTGAATTCCTTATTTTTGCATCTTTTTTGAGTTCTTTTAGGATATATCTAGGTATTTTCATAGGAATTATCTCTCCGTATTTGGTGAACTTGACCAACCAATCAAAATTCTCTTCTTGATACTCTCAAGATTTATAAAATAAACTTCCTGCCTCATTACTTCCACGTAGAGAAGGCACATAAAATATTTTAATCTCTTCACCATTATGAGCCTCATGAGGTGTAATTTCTATAAAATATTTTGGAGGGATAGGTGTAACTATAAAAGTATTTTCTAAATTGGTATATTATCATTCTCCTACAAAAGATGTGTCATACCCTATTTATATGATAAGATTCATAATCATAATAAACATTTGAGTATTAAGCTTTTATCTTTCCTTTAATCAAAGATTTGTAGGTATCTTTGGGTTTAACGAATATATCATCATCTTCTTCTATGTCACTCTCAAGATAAGGTATAATTGTATTTGGCATAAGCAAGGTATTGGATTTTTTAAGAAGATTTTTTATTATATTCTTCCTTCCTATTTTCTTTTTCTTAACTTCTTTGGTTTATTTTATAATCCTTGAGATTGATGTTTAGCTTCATGAGAATCTATTGGTTTCACTTCTTTTGAAATGAAGTATTTTGCATATTTATAGATTTTTACTCATGGACTGCAATGGGCTATATATCTCTCAAAACCCTGAATTCTTCGCCATTCTTTAAATATTTCATGCATTGATGCATAGTTGATGGAACCAGGCTATACTCATGGAGCCATTATTTACCAAAAAGTGCCTTGAATGAAGTGTCTGCATCAACAACATAAAATTTGACTTTTATATCATGTTTTTCAAAACTCAGGGGAATAAATGAATGACCCTATAATTTTTTATCCTTTATCGTTAAAGTCGTGCACCATAAGTTTATCTAGTATAAGATGTTCAATATCTAGAGATAATAATCTTAATGTGCACAACCTCATGAGATTTATTGAAGAGCCAAGATCACTTAGGATTCAACTTATTATGATACCATCATTTTCTGTCATAACATGTAGAGAATGATTATGCTCTAAAGTTCCTAACATGAGATCTTCTTCAGAGAATGTAATCAATAGTTCATTTTGGGCATGCAAAATCTCAATCATACAACGCTTAGTAAAATATGCTTCATATCTTTTGGATCTTTGAGAGCTTGAATCAAAGTCTCCTAGAGGTTATTTGATATTAGAAGAGCTTCATATATACTGAGTTATACTAGGATCTTTCTTAAATGAGAAATAATATTATAATATATTTCTTTATTTATAGTATGTTTCTTCTTAGAATCCTTAGGGGTGATTTCTTCATTGATGATTATATATTTTCCCTTATATTTATCTGATAACCCCTTTTTTGTCGGAGGTAGCAACAATTTACTTGTTCTTAAATGTACTTGAACCACTTCATTCGGCTCAATCTCATCCAATGAAATATTTTCTTTAGAATCAACCTTCCCTACTTTAGATGATTCTATTTTATATTCAGAGTCATCATTCAACCTTGTATGCTCCATTTGTGAAGCTATTTTTTTTTTTTTTCACTCATCATCATTTGGAAAGCATAAATCTTCTTCTGAGTTATTATCTATCTACAGCACCATCAAACATGACTCAAATATTGTTTGATCAGAATGCCCATTTTTTTATCAATCTAGCATTTTTAGATTCATCCCTTTTATTCATTTTCATTAGAGCCATTACCATTTGACTCCTATTATGAACTTTAAAAGGGGTTCTTTGATGCATACTTGATGCCACCGAGATGACTCAACCTATCTCCACATGGAGTGGTTCTTCATCTTCTTGCTCACCATCTTTTAGTTCTAATTGGTCAATTTATAGATTAAACATAAAATTTATAATCATTATAGGATGCCTCAATGATTGATGATAATCCTCCAAATTATCGATAATCTTTTGGAGTACATTCCTCTTCTTCTTTAACCTATTAGGCTTATTTAAGTTATTGAACTTTTTTTAGGTCTTAGAGAACTGTTTCTTATGTAGGGATGCACTGGCAAGATTAGAACATCCCCAACTAATGATCTGGAAGTGGATACACCAGAATTTACGTTTGTTTCCATTATAGAGACTCCTTCTAGTTATTTGATCATCTTCATTATTTTCTTTAAAGTTGTGATCTCCATTCTTCTTTCTATAGCATCATTTTTCCTTCATTTTGTCTCCTTTTTCAGTTAATGATATGAGAGAAGACACAACTACCCTTTTAGATTTTCTTTTTGGGTGAATTAAGGAACTATTTGATAGCATGAATTCACCATTTGGATATTTCATTAAAAGACAACCTTTGAAGACATAACAATCTTCAGTAGGGTGGCTAACTACTCAGTAATATAGATAATAATTTGGATCGTTAATTTTATCAGTCTCTTCGGGTCTTTTGCACTATAGTAATTCAAGTCTAGCATTAAGTGCCATCCTGAATAATTTATCCACACTTTCTCTTTTAAAAGAATATTCTTTATCTATTTTTTTCTTAAGGGATCTGATTCAATCACTAGTTCCTAACTTTGATCATTCTCCTCCATCACAAAAAGTCCGAGACTTTTCATTTCCTCCCAATACTAATTTTGGCTGGGGTTAGGATTCAGGGACTTCTTCCTTTTATCATTCTTATAAATGGATTATTTTTATTTGTCAAATTCTAAATATCGTGCAGCATGAACTTCACTCCTTCTCGTGCCTAGAGCTTTATTTCTTTTAAATTTATTTGAATGGTTTTTAGACTTGGATAAGTTTAACTTCTTAAACTTTTTGACTCTATCTAATACCTCCTGAAATATGGTGATAGAGGATATGCATAAGAATGGTAATATCTTATCATCAAGATTTCTCATTAATAATTAAATGAAGTGCTTTTCTTCCAGCTATTATTCACATTTCATACTCATATTACGCCGGCAAGCTATATACTTCGTCGCTGACTCATCTCTTCTTTATTTTTTTAATGTAAGATCAACAATAGTAATATTTTCAGTAGCACCAGTGAACCTTTTTATGAACATAGTTTCAAATTCTATAAATATCTTAATAGAATAATTGGGATGTTTGGTATACCATTTAAAAGAAGTCGAATTCAAACTACCAAAAAATTGGCGGAAAAATAGAGCATCAACACCTTCAATATTTCCATAGGTTATTTTAAATTGATCCAAGTGTTATTAAGGATTACCACTGCCATTAAAAATATTGAATTTTGGCACGTAGTAACCTTTCAAGTATGTCACTTGGTCATATTCAAATGGATATGGATGACCCTTCCACACTAGCTTCTCTACATGTTCTAAAGCAATGACAGCTTTAATTTTCTCATTAATAAGAGTTTCAAGTTTAGCTACTATCACAAGTTCAGATGTACTTGGAACATCTTGAGGAACTATTTGGAATACTATTAAATTTATTTCATTTTTCTCTTCACAAGTACTCATGCTCCAAAAATTTGAGGCGCAAAAATTGTCAGAGGGTTAATGGGAATACTGCTTGTAGATGGTTGATTAATTAGAGGGGTAATAATATGGCTTATAATGATATTTTTATGCATTAGCTACATTATTACATCCATTTGTGTCATCATCTTAGTCATTTTAGCATTTAATTGAGAGATTTCCTTGTCTTTTGCTTTTAGCTGCATTGAATTTACTTTTGTGATTCTACTAATGTAGTAGTATCAATAAAAACAAGGGATTTTCTTCAGAATCTACTCCCAAGTCATCTTCTGAGGAGGGATCTTGCTCTTCTACTGAGTCATTGTGCATATATTCTTCAGGAGGAGCAGAAGTTTCAATAACAACACCTACTTCATGAGAATATTGTTCCCTTAAGGATTACTAGTTGTTGCTCCACATTGTCGATGATAGACTTGAAGACCAGGCTACTCATTTATATGCCTTATAATATAGATTACTTCAACTTCTAGGGCTTTATTATCCTCGTCTCCTTGAACTTTAATTTTTTTAGCGATGTTTCTAATGAATCTCTAGCTCAACACATGGGGTGAAGATCTCTTCAATTGGAGGACTAAGGTAAAAATTAATCTTCTTCTAAGGGGATAAAATTGGTTGGCAATGGGATCCCTTTTACCCATTTCAAAATTGTGAATTTTTTTCAAGTAGGAACTCACATTTGGCTCCTGGGCCAACAGTCTGGATGGGTGGAAATGTAGCAACTGTGAAGCTCACAGCTCAGCATTCATCCTCCTTCTTTGCCTTTTAGATTGCCATCCTTCAAATGAGGAAGCCTCAATATTATATCTTTTGACTATGGATAGTCCAATCAGTAGAATAGTGGTGTTAGTGGATACCACAGAAATTTGCTTCCCAGCTAAAACACTTCTAATTACCAAGGCTTCAAAATTTGACAGCCTTTTAAAGATTGAGCCCTCTTTTGGTGGAACTCATTAATGGTAATAGATTTGGCTAATTATGGTTATTATGCTGGCAGGTGCACACCACGAGTAATAACTTTAGTAGTGTGAGGCTCACTAGTAGACCCATCAGTATCCATGTCACATACAGGAATGGAAGTTACCCTTGCAGTTGCAGCAAAGAATTGTAGCCCACCAAATTGAATAGTGGCTCTAGAGTTTCCAGTGTTAATGGCAGTATTTATTAGATAAATACTGGCACTATGTCCTAATTGGATGATGAAAGCAATATTCTGGAGGTCCATTCTGCACAAAATGAAAGATGGGAATCAGGAATAAAAATCTGATATGTTACTCCATACTTTCAAAGCATAGAGACTCGATAGAATAAAATAACAAAAACTTATGATTTTTGTAATTTCAAAATATTGTATAAGAATTTTAATAAGTTTAACTAAGAAAATTGATATTAGATTTTACTGTTATAACTTAAATGTACAACCAACTAAAAATGGAAAGATAAATAAATCTCCAGTACAGTTACTAGAAATATGTGCGCTCCAAAAATTGGCACCCTAGCCTCTCCATGCTTGCTTTTGTTGATGGGGAGAGTTTTAACGGATTTAGATTATGGGGTAAACTTTTAGAAGACATATTAGATTTTAGATAAGGCATTACCCAGAGATTTTGCTCTGATTTTGTGAGGATTTATGATATGAGTTCTGGTTCCTAATAGCTATAAGCCCCTATAGTTAATTAGCCCTCCCAATAATAAGAGAGAGATTTTGATTAAGGCTAGTCGTTAAACAGGTTGCAATAAGAACCTAGCATATCATAACATAAATTTTAGGGTTTGAATTTTGGAGATCATGATTTAAAATTTATCACCGTATACTTAAAATGGGCTAGGGAGAAATGAAGATGGGCCCGATCAAGATATTATGGTTCCATCATCTCGGGTTGTCATAATCTCTGGTTACTTAGTTAGAGGAGGTAGTTGACCCAATGTGATAAAGGAATCTTGTGAATAGTAATGGGTTGCTTTGCCCAAGGATACCTTGTATATGTGGGATGGATGTTTACCTAAGATGATGAATTTAAGTCAACCTTAGCTAATAGAGGGCTTTACATCTTATAGAGTGCACACTATAATTCATTATTTAAGGGGCTTTTAACCATTAGGGAATATATGAGCTTTGGTTGTGACCGTAAATAAGGGAGTCATTTTGTAACAAAATCACTTGGTCAGAGAGCACATGCCATATCCCTGCTGGCGATGTATCAACTAAGAATGAATTATAGTAAACATCTGCTCTTTGTGAGCTGAAGTTATTCTTCAAATTATTATCCTCACTAAACCATTACAAAGCATAAATGGATTGTAGTTTTAATTTTGTGTTATTAAGTTTTCATTTAAATGTTTAAAATTTAGTAAATATTAAATTTTAAAATTTTAATAGGCTTTGAGAATTGACTCCTCTGATTGATATTTACATCCAATACGGGCATCATCGAGGTAATAATATACTCAATTTAAAAGATTTATATTTTGCATTGGGGTTTGAATATTTTGAAGATAGGGTTCCCTCCGGTTGAGATTTTCTATCAACATGGCCATCATCGAAGTTTCAAATAATTAGTTATTTGAACATTGCTAACTTTATTCACCCACTAAAAGAGGATCAGATTTAACACTTCATGATTATATGAGTGCTAAAATTGTGAGCTTATATTTATTAATGAGTTTCATCCATAGAGGTTTTGAAGTTCTAATGTGGACTTTAAACTAAATACCCTTATAGATTTGTGATTAGACATTCATTTGTTAATTCAAATCATATCGACTCTATTCCATTCAAGGAAGAGGATGAAACTTGAATATTTGACCTATGTAGCATTCTTGGACCTTTGGATTTAGGAATCAAATGCGACGATTGGAGTGCATGCGGGATATATTTTAACATATTTGCATAATAAATTTAAGACACTAAGTAATGCTTTCATATATGAATAATGTATTTTACATTTTTACACTTGCATAATTTGTTTGTATTTATTTATGCATGATGCATTTGCCTTTTGATTGATATGCTGACATAATGAAAGTTCGAAAGGGATGTTAAGCCCTAGTGAACTAGTCCCGAGGCTAACCAAGAGGGGGGGTGAATTGGTTATTTAAAAATTTCACGATAACTATGAAAAATCTTTTCGATACTTAGCAGCGGAAACACGTAAACAATAACGAAAAGATCAACCAACGATATTCACCCAAGCAGTTTATATTGAAAAGTAAAATGCAAAACTGAATCAGAAAAAGCAAACAGATTTTATAGTGGTTCGGTCAACTTGACCTACGTCCACTCCCCGGAGCCCTCCCTCCGGGGTATTGCACTAAACGAAAGTGACTCTCCTTTTTGCTCCCACAGCAAGGCGGAGAAGCCTGAACAAAACACCTCCTTTTCACCACACGGTGAGGCAGAGAACCTGACCTCCTTTCGCTTCCTCCTGAAGCAGGCAGAGAACCCTCAAACTCCTTTTGCTTCCACCTGAAGCGGGCAGAGAACCCACGAACTCCTTTCGCTTCCTCCTGAAGCGGGCAGAGAACCCGGATCTTCTTGCGAACGATCCTCCCACGAAGAACACCGACTAGACGACAGACGACGAGCGGAGAGGACGACTCTGATCCGTGCTTGGAGCAACCTTAGTGAATCCCTCACTAACTCCCCCTCACAAGATCACTTCTCTCTCTCCCAACTCTCTCTCTCTCTAGGATTTCTCAGGGAAGGAAGGCAGCAAAAGATTTTTCCAAATCTAGAAAAAGTTCTTTTAAAGGAGGGCTTAAAATTTGCCCTAAATCTCAACTTGTCGGCCTAGATCGTCCAGGACGATCGGTAGATCGTCCTGTACGATCAGTTCATATTCAGCTGTTTCAGCCTGGACGATCTGGCTCTTCTGGACGATCAATAGAAAAAGTTGTTCATATCGTCTCGTACGATCCTGCGATCGTCCGGGACGATTAGTTCAAATTGAAGGGAAATCGTCCAGAAGACAGTTCGGGTCGTCCAGAGAAATCTGTGCTGGACGACCAAAAAATGACTTGATCGTCCGGACGATAGCGTAATCGTCCGGTACGATTAGTTCAAAAAGGCCCCAAATCGTCCAGTACATAGTTTCTGGACGTACAGCTGAAATGCACAAGACGATCACGATCGTCCGGGACGATCCTGCGATCGTCCAGGACGATGTGATCGTATCAATTAAACATTAATTACTTTCCTTAATTACCAGACTAATTTAGGCATGATTGTAGTGAATCGTCCAGGACGATACACGTATCGTCCGGGACGATCAGACCAAAATACTTAAAATAAAACTTGCCTAACTTAATCTGGCGGCTGAGAATTTCTGATTTGGGCATATCGTCCCGTACGATCCGTAGATCGTCCAGGACGATCGGCTCAATCAGACCCTCTTAACTTAGTCGCCCTAATTAGGGTTTCTGTTTTAACTGGATCGTCCAGGACGATGTGGATATCATCCAGGATGATCTGAACAAAATTGCAACAGAAACTCTAATTCACTCAATCTCTCCCCTGAGTGTGTGTGTGCAAGGTTACTTAGCTAGGGAATCAGTTACATTACAATTGACTCAATAAAAGGAAAAATCATACATTTGACACACTTGGACCCGATCTTGAGTTGGCTTGAGTGGCTCGCGGTCTTTTGTGCCTGAAACAGATTAGCCAAGCAAAACACATTGGAAACATGTTTGTCATCATCAAAACCAGATTTGCAACAATCTCCCCCTTTTTTGATGATGGAAAATATTTGTAAAGTAGTCTGAAAACCAAGGTAAACTAGGAGATCAACAAAACAAACATTTTTTTTTTTTTAATTTTCATTTAACAGCTCAAACAATACAGAAAACATGAAACAGAAAATAGAAACAGACACGACACGACTACAACTCTGACTACAACTCTGACTCCCCCTTTTGACATCACAAAAAGGAGGAGGGAAAAAACATAACACGGAAATAAAATATAAAATAAAACATATTGATGTTAGATTCAAAAACCAATGACAGGACAATTGACAGCGCTGAAATCCAAAAAAGGTTGGAAATAATCAACTTTCGTAACTCCGACCCTGGGCACCTTATCGATGCAAACCTCTTTCAACACAAAAATCCGATTCAGAATAAAAGACATTAGATTTGAAAAGAAATCCTTTCAAGTCTCGTTCCAGAAAAATATCTGATATAATAGTGTTACAAAGTAAAAATCAGAAATCAGGATTTTCAAGACTCAAGCTTTTGAAAATATTAAGTGGCGCACAGATTTTTCTAAGACATTTAATAATCTGAAAGGAAAGAAAGCTTGTGTTGGGCTCATTTTGTGCCTCTTTTTCAAATTGGTTGGCGCTTTGCGCATCTTTTGATTTTTGATACACTTTGTGTATCCAATTTGGCAATTTCGCATCTTTTCAGTTTTGGGCTCATTTTATGCCTCTTTTTCAAATTATCTGGCGCACTGCGCATCTTTTGTAAGCTTTCTCCTTTTCATAATCATTAAAGAGTCTCAGCTGTGAGATTATCTTCCAGACATAGGAGATGACTCTCCGCAGTAAGGAAGAACGATTCACAAAACAAAATCCATACAACATATGATAAATGCAATCACTTGGTTTAGAAAATCAAACTAATGACTCAAGACTTTGAAAAACACTATTGATATGAGGCAGATTACTGTAGGAAGATAAAATAATCTCTATTTCAAAAACTAACATTTTAATTTTGAAAAGGATTTTTATTCAAAAGAAACTACACACCAGTAAAGGAGTTAGAGGAAGAGAAACAATTATCAATGTTTCTTCCCTTTAACAGATTCAGCGAAGTCAATCACTGCTTATCAGCTTCCAAACCAAAACAAGGTAAAAACTCTCAGTCAAAAATTCAGATCACCAGAAGTAGTGAGCGGTGATCAGATCTTGAAAAGCATAAAAACAGGTAGAAAATCATAGCAAAGTAAATACTTAAATCAAACTAACAAAAAGGGTAACACAGAAATCAGCAGAAGAAATAAAATCAACTGAAAGCAAATAATCAAACCAAAACTAACTAACAGAAATCAGAAATCGGAATATGAAAACTAACTAACAGAAGTCAGAAAACAGAATACAAAAAACTAACTAACAGAAATCAGAATACCAATCATAACAATCATAAATCAGCAGTCATCAGAATCAAGCATTTATATCAATCACTCCTAATCTAGTTCTCAAAATGCTGAATGAGTCAAAGGCCAGTGGTTTAGTGAATATGTCAGCCAGCTGATTTTTAATTGCAACGTGGTGTAGCTCAATGTCCCCTTTTGTAATATGGTCCCTAATGAAGTGATGCCTAATGTCAATGTGTTTGGTCCTAGAATGTTGGATTGGATTCTTAGAGATACAGATGGCACTAGTATTATCACACAGAACAGAAATTGTGCCAACAGGTACTCCTAAATCCAAGACTTGCTGCTTCAACCAAGAACTTGGGCCACACAACTCCCTAAGGCAATGTACTCAGCTTCAGCAGTGGAAAGTGCAACTGAGTTCTATTTTCTACTGGACCAGGAGACTAACGACTGTCCTATAAATTGACAAGTCCCAGAAGTACTCTTCCTATCCACCCTACACCCCGCAAAGTCAGAATCAGAATATCCAATGATCTCAAAGGAGGTGCTGTGCCTAGGGTACCAAATTCCTAGGTTTGGGGTCCCTAAAAGATATCTAAGAATTCTCTTAACAGCAGTCAGGTGGGACTCTTTAGGATCAGCCTGAAACCTAGCACAAAGACAGACACTAAACATGATATCAGGTCGGCTAGCAGTCAGGTAAAGCAGTGACCCTATTATCCCTCTATACTTCTTCTGATCAACAGATTTTCCATTTGAATCCTTATCTAACTGAACTGAGGAGGGCATGGGAGTATTGATTGGCTTGGCTTTGTCCATTTCATATTTCTTCAAAATGTCCTTAGTGTATTTTGATTGATTGAGAAAGGTTCCATCATCCGTTTGCCTTATGCTAAACCCCAAAAAGTAGGACAATTCTCCCATCATACTCATCTCAAACTCTTTACTCATTATTTTAGAAAACTCTTCACATAAGTATTTATCAGAAGATCCAAAAATTATATCATCAATATAGATCTGGACAATGAGTAAGTCATCTCCTAATCTCCTCAGAAAAAGGGTGGTGTCTACGCTCCCCTTAACAAACTCTCTTTCTAACAGGAATGTGCTAAGCCTCTCATACCAAGCTCTGGGTGCCTGTTTCAATCCATATAAGGCCTTTTTTAATTTATAGACATGACTTGGATATTGGGAACTCTCAAACCTGGGGGTTGTTCTACAAAAACATCTTCTTTAATTACCCCATTTAAAAAGGCACTCTTGACATCCATTTGAAACAGCTTAAATCCCTTATAACAGGCAAAGACTAGTAGCACTCTAATGGCTTCCAATCTAGCTACAGGGGCAAAAGTCTCCTCAAAATCAATCCCTTTTATCTGATTATACCCCTTAGCCACCAATCTTGCCTTATTTCTCACCACCACACCAGAATCATTCATCTTATTTTTAAAGACCCACTTGGTTCCCACAATACTTTGGTTTCTAGGTCTTTCTACTAACTCCCAAACATCATTCCTTACAAATTGATTCAATTCTTCATGCATAGCTAAAATCCAAAACTCATCCGACAAGGTTTGATTGATGTTGGTGGGTTTAGTCATTGAGATAAAGGCAGAATGGTTTACTTCCTTCCTAAGTCCATGCCTAGTCCTAACACCTTCAGAAGGGTCTCCTAAGATCAGTTCTTTAGGATGACTCGAAGAATATCTCCAATCTCTAGGCAGTGGGGTTTGAGGTTCTACCCTTTCCACCAAATTTGTATTTCCAACTCCTTGGGTAACCTCAATAATCTCTTCATCTTCTACTTCAGATCTAGACTCCTTAGGATCAGATTTATCAAACACTACATGGGTTGTTTCTTCCACCACCAAAGTCCTCCTATTGAACACCCTAAAGGATTTCCCCACACTTGAATATCCTAAGAACACTCCTTCATCAGATTTGGGGTCAAATTTTCCTAAGGGTGACTTCCCGTTGTTCAGAATGAAAACCTTACAGCCAAAGACATGGAGGTGGGACAGATTTGGTGTTCTACCCTTAATGATCTCATAAGGTGTCTTGTTCAGTTTGACTCTCACATTCACCCTATTCAGCACATAACAAGCAGTATTCACCGCTTCAGCCCAAAAGTATTTTGGAAGTGAATACTCGGCAAGCATGGCTCTAGCGGCTTCCACTAAGGTCATGTTCTTCCTTTCAGCTACCCCGTTCTGCTGAGGGGTCCTAGGAGCTGAAAAATTGTGACTAATCCCATGATTCTCACAAAAACTTCCAAATCTTTCATTTTCAAACTCCCCTCCGTGATCACTATGGATGCTAATAATCTCACATCCTAACTTCTTCTGAATCCAAGTAGAGAAAGATCTAAACTCATCAAATGACTCAGATTTGTGTGACAAAAACTTAACCCAAGTGAACCTTGAATAATCATCAACAATCACAAAACCATAGACTCTCCCCCCTAAGCTGGCAGTGCTAATGGGTCCAAAGAGGTCCATATGAAGAACTTCTAAAGGTCTAGAGGTGCTAATATCCTTAACTGAGTGAAAAGAGGACTGGACTTGCTTCCCCAACTGACAGGCATCACACAGGTGATCCTTAGTGAACTTAAGCTTGGGCACACCTCTAACTAAGTCCTTTTGGGTGACTCTCCTAAGGGTTTTCATACTGGCATGACACAATCTCCTATGCCATAACCAAGACTCATCAGCAGCAGTTTTTAAGCAAATTGAATTATCAGATTTAATACTACTTACATCCAGCTTGTAGATGTTGTTGATCCTTTGCCCCTGCAAAACAACTTCATCATTTAAGCTTAAAATGCAGCCAGTGGGCAGGAATTTGATGCTGTATCCCTTGTCACAGAGTTGACTGATGCTCAGCAGGTTGTGTTTCAGTCCATCTACAAGCAAAATATTATCAATCATAAAGTTCTTTGAATCACCAATTATACCTGTGCCTACCACCTTCCTGGTGGTGTTATCTCCAAGTGTAACCTTGCCTCCAGCTCTGGCCTCCAGCGAAATGAACTGATTTGCATCTCCAGTCATATGTCTAGAACATCCGCTGTCCAGGTACCACATGCTCTCATGAGGTCTTGTGTGAGAGCACACCTACAAAATCATCAAATGTCAGTCTTAAGAACCCAAACAGGTTTGGGTTCCTTCTTATGAAAAGAAGAATGCGATGCATGCGTGCTGTGCTGTGCAACAGGCAGTTTGGGTCTCCACACCCAATGTGTACTACGGTGAACAGTACAAGTGTGTGATATGTGTCCTAACATGCCACATGAAAAACATCTAACACCAGGAAAAGGATTAACTAAACGTCGTGAGTGATAGTGCCTCTTCCTAGTAGTGTATGAAACATTCTTTGATGAACTTGCAACATAATTTTTAAAAGGTGGCGGTGCATAAAATTGTTCAAAAGTAGGCGGTATTTTGTTATTTTCAAAAGCACTGATTTTCACTTTCAAAAACTCAATGTGTTTGTTTAAACTTCCAATTTCAAACATTTTTGCACTTTCAATACTTTCTAACTCAGATGCCAAATCATTCACTTTCTTAAAAGTAAGTTCTAATTCACCATGCGATATTTTTAACAAGTTATGCTCAACAATTAAATCAGAATGCTTTTTATTCAGTTCATCAAACTCATCTAGTAAAGACATGTGATTGCTATCAATGGTGGAATGATCCTTAATCAACACTTCATGCTCTTTTTGCAAAGTCAGATAATCTAGTTTCAAACTAGCATGGGTTTTCTTAAGTTTCCTATACGATGTATGAATCTTTTTAGAAACTTCAAATAACTGATCGTAAGTAAGCTCACATACCTCTTCCTGGTCCGACTGACCAGGGTGATCATCCGCCATCAGACACAAGTTTGTTTCCTCCTCTCCAGCTTCAGTCTCAGAAGAGTCGGATGCAGAGTCTGCCCGGAACGCCTTCTGAATCCGCTTCTTGTCCTTTCTGAACTTTGGTTTCTCCTCACCCTTCTCTTTGCTTGGGTGAGCTTTAAGTGTTGGACAATCAGCCTTAATGTGTCCAGGCTTCCTGCATTCAAAACAAACCGATTCAGATGAACCCTTAAAGTTTTTATTGAACTTACCCTTGTTCCACTTCTGATAGTTCTTATGTTTCTTCCTTAGAAAGCTTTTGAATTGCCTTGTGATTAAGGCAACTTCATCGCTATCAGACCCGGAAGTGCTAGCATCTGAATCTTTGGCCTTTAGTGCCACGGTCTTCTCTTTCTTGCGTTCTCCTGCATCAAGTTGCCTTTGGTTCACCCCTTGCTCGTAAGCAATGAGTGATCCAAGTAAGCTGTCAATAGAGTAAGTATTTAAATCTTTGGATTCAGTAATAGCAGTAATCTTAGCATCATAAGAAGCAGGCAAACATCTAAGAATCTTGTTCACTCTTTCGTAGTTGGTAAGTTCTCTACCTAAAACATGCAAAGAGGTAACAATCTGAGTGAACCTTGTGTACATTTCTGAAATAGTCTCACTAGGTCTCATGTGAAAAAGTTCGTAATCATGTAACAAGATGTTTAACCTAGATTGTTTGACTTCAGTTGTACCTTCGTATGTTATACATAACCTATCCCAGATTTCCTTTCCCGTTGTACAAGTAGAAACACGCATATAGTCTTCAGATTTCAAAGCACAAAAGAAACAGTTCAAACATTTTGCATTCAACTGTGCTAAATCACGATCATCAAACGTCCAATCAGCAAATGGCAATTCAGTTTTCACATTGTTAATCATTCGAAAAGGTGGTTCGTATCCGTCCTTAACTAACATCCACATGCGATAATCAATAGATTGCAGAAAAGTAGACATGCGTGTTTTCCAAAAATCAAAAGGAATATTGTCAAACAACGGTGGTCTAGTAATAGAATAACCTTCAGCAGTATTACGATTGTTACAATTAGCCATTGGATCAAATTCAAAAGTTTTTAAACAGAAATTTTGAATCCCGCTCTGATACCACTTGAAAGTTCGAAAGGGATGTTAAGCCCTAGTGAACTAGTCCCGAGGCTAACCAAGAGGGGGGGGTGAATTGGTTATTTAAAAATTTCACGATAACTATGAAAATCTTTTCGATACTTAGCAGCGGAAACAAGTAAACAATAACGAAAAGATCAACCAACGATATTCACCCAAGCAGTTTATATTGAAAAGTAAAATGCAAAACTGAATCAAAAAAACAAACCAGATTTTATAGTGGTTCGGTCAACTTGACCTACGTCCACTCCCCGGAGCCTCCCCTCTGGGTATTGCACTAAACGAAAGTGACTCTCCTTTTGCTCCCACAGCAAGGCGGAGAAGCCTGTACAAAACACCTCCTTCTCACCACACGGTGAGGCAGAGAACCTGACCTCCTTTCGCTTCCTCCTGAAGCAGGCAGAGAACCTTCGAACTCCTTTTGCTTCTACCTGAAGCGGGCAGAGAACCCACGAACTCCTTTCGCTTCCTCCTGAAGCGGGCAGAGAACCCGGATCTTCTTGCGAACGATCCTCCCACGAAGAACACCGACTAGACGACAGACGACGAGCGGAGAAGACGACTCTGATCCGTGCTTGGAGCAACCTTAGTGAATCTCTCACTAACTCCCCCTCACAAGATCTCTTCTCTCTCTCCCAACTCTCTCTCTCTCTAGGATTTCTCAGGGAAGAAAGGCAGCAAAAGATTTCTCCCAATCTAGGAAAAAGTCCTTTTAAAGGAGGGCTTAAAATTTGCCCTAAATCTCAACTTGTCGGCCAAGATCGTCCAGGACGATCGGTAGATCGTCCTGTACGATCAGTTCAAATTCAGCTGTTTCAGCCTGGACGATCTGGCTCTTCTGGACGATCAGTAGAAAAAGTTGTTCATATTATCCCGTACGATCCTGCGATCGTCCGAGACGATTAGTTCAAATTGAAGGAAATCGTCCAGAAGACAGTTCGGGTCGTCCAGAGAAATCTGTGCTGGACGACCAAAAAATGACTTGATCGTCCCGGACGATAGGGTAATCGTCCGGTACGATTAGTTCAAAAAGGCCCCAAATCATCCTGTAAATAGTTCTGGACGTACAGCTGGAATGCACAAGACGATCACGATCGTCCGGGACGATCCTGTGATCGTCCTAGATGATGTGATCGTATCAATTAAACATTTATTGCTTTCTTTAATTACCAGACTAATTTAGGCATGATTGTAGTGAATCGTCCAGGACGATACACGTATCGTCCAGGACGATCAGACCAAAATACTTAAAATAAAACTTGCCTAACTTAATCTGGCGGCTGAGAATTTCTGATTTGGGCATATCGTCCCGTACGATCCGTAGATCGTCCAGGACGATCGGCTCAATCAGACCCTCTTAACTTAGTCGCCCTAATTAGGGTTTCTATTTTAACTGGATCGTCCAGGACGATGTGGATATCGTCCAGGACGATCTGAACAAAATTGCAACAGAAACTCTAATTCACTCAATCTCTCCCCCTGAGTGTGTGTGTGCAAGGTTACTTAGCTAGGGAATCAGTTACATTACAATTGACTCAATAAAAGGAAAAATCATACATTTGACACACTTGGACCCGATCTTGAGTTGGCTTGAGTGGCTCGCGGTCTTTTGTGCCTGAAACAGATTAGCCAAGCAAAACACACTGGAAACATGTTTGTCATCATCAAAACCAGATTTGCAACATGGGATTCTTAACTCCCTCTGATTTTTGTTTCTTTATACATGGGTCAACAAATGCCCCCCAACAAATATGGTTCACGTCTAGAGCGAAACACGTTTGTTGCATGCTGATTGACCCTGTGGATCTCTAGATATCTATTCTAGATGTCACATAGAGGTCTTCATTTAGTGGATCTCCAAGGGTTTGCTTAGATGTCACACTAAAGTTTTTACTTAGTGGATCTCCAAAAATTTGCTTGGATGTCACACTAAGATTTTCATTTAGTGGATCTCCAAAAGTTTGTTTGGATGTCACACTAAGAATATCATTCTGTAGCTATTCAAGAGTCTATCTCTGTATCTTCATAGATCTTTAGATGCACTTGTAATCAACAATATGATTGATATGTTGGCTCTTGTTAAGTAGAGATCCATAGGATAGTGACATAACACTTCAAATTCACATCCCTGAGTTGTTACTTTATAGATAAATAGCATCTCCACTTTCTGTTCTTCTCCTGCCACCACTTGCCACATTAGTTTCTAGCAATTTAGTAATTGCTCAACATTTCTAAATTCATCAGTTGGTGGGACTTCGCAGCCTCTTGTACTGATTATATCTTGCCCAAATTATACTTCTTGCTGATGACACATCCAGTTCATGGAGGATCTTCCATTCTTCTCTCCTTTAACTGTATTTAGGCAAGAAATTTTAAATATTTATTTGGGGATCTTGGCATGCGGCACGATGTCGACCCAAATGAATATTTAAAATGCCCCCAGTCTTTAGGGACATTTATAGAAGTCATTCAGGATACTTCTTTTCATAGCTTTAGCTTTCCTGAGATTTTGGTTCCTTCTGTCCTGTGCTTTGTGCTGTGGACATTGACGGAGAATTATCTGATTTGTCTTTACTGACTTGTCAGGTGATTTGTGCCTTCTGCCCTATGCTTCTTGCTTTGGCGGGCTTGATGAAGGAGTAGATGCCGGTGACCTAAAACCTTTTAGGATTGTATTAGGTCGTTGGAAAAAAGTCATTGGTCCAGAGCTTTGTGCATAACGGACTTGTTGATGACGGAATCCTTTTAGTTCAGCTTTAAGCTTTTCATGAACTTTGGGATAAATTTCTTCGGTCCTTTGCTTTGTGCTTTGGTGGACTTGTTGAAGAAAAATTCCTTCGAACCTAGCTTTGTGCTTTATGGATTTGTTGAAGGATTTGCAGGTTTTAGATTCATTTGATAGTACCAAATATTGGTAGTATCTTAATCCTTAACCACTTGAGGAGACTTTAATCTGAGTCACATGAGTTCATCAGATCAGGAGAGCTGAGATTTGACAGCCCTTCGTCCTCTAGTTGCTGAGATGGAGGTTCCTCTACTACGGCCTTTCGTATGGCGTGTTGAGTAGATGGAGCTTCCAGCGATCCGGCCATATTTGGGCGTGTTGGATCCGACCTCTTACACCCATTCAGGCTTCAGACTTGAGCTAGGGGAAATGTGCTTCCCAATGCTGATTTTGCTGAAGTTGGTAGATTTGGAGTTCTCCTTTGTGGTTGAAGATTTGGAGCCTACGCACATTCGGTAGTTGCTCGAGATTTCTCCTTCCCACTGGAACCTTGATTCTTCGGTCAATTAGGAGAATTTAGTAGACTACGATCACTTGAACTTGTCGAGTCAAATTTGCCTTCGTACTTCCTACAGTCCCTACTGACGGGTTGACGAAGTGGGGGTTCCGCTACTACGGCCTTTCTTGTGGCATGTTGAGTAGACGGATCTGCCAGCGATCCGGCCATATTTGGGCATGTTGGATCCGACCTCTTACACCCACTCGAACCTTAAGCTTCAGGCTGCTGAAAGACTTCAGGTTATTCTGGCTCAATTTGTTAGAGTGTGAAGTTGTGAAAGTCTCTTTCTGACCTTTGAAATCTTAGTTTATTGGAGGAGGTGGTGTCTCGATCTTTTGAAGCTCACCTGCATATACTTTGAAAAGAATTCATTGTATTCTTTAGTATAAAAGAATATTTGCGTTGGTTATTTTAAATATTTATTCGGAGATCTCGGCATGCAGCGCGATGTCGACCCGAATAAATATTTAAAATGCCCCCTGTCTCGCAGGGACATTTCATAATGGAGTAAATTTAAAATTTTGTGGTTTTTAAATATTTATTTGGGGACTCGGCATGCGGCGCGATGTCGACCCAAATAAATATTTAAAATGCCCCATGTCCTGCAGGGAGATTTTGAAATGCATTCTTGCAACACAAGAGAATTTTAAAATGTAAAAATATAAAATGTATATAGATACGCATGAAATACACAGTACATCAAGCATGACATTTCTTCGGGCAATCTTATGCATGGTACTTCTTCAGATGTCGACCGTTGATCGGCGGCATAGGCCTCTGACCGTGCAGATCGATAAGCTGGTAGGCTCCTCCTTGGTACACCTTCTCGATGATGAATGGGCCTTCCCAGTTGGATACGAACTTGCCACCAATTCTTCGGTGAGGGATGATTGGCCTTCTCAGCACCAGGACCAATTCTCCTTCTTGAAAGGACCGAGGGCGCACCATCCGATCAAATGATTTCGCCATCCTTCCCCGGTAGATTTCTAGGTTTTATTGAGCTTGCAATCTAACTTCATCGAGTGCATCGAGCTCCTCCATTCTTAGGCGAGCATTCTGCTCTTGAGTAAGCTCATTCTGGATAGCGATCCGAAGAGACGGTAGTTCGACTTCTAGTGGCAAGATAGCTTCAGCCCCGAACACTAGTGAGTAGGGAGTGGCTTTGGTTGGTGTTTTAGAGGTCGTACGATATGCCCACAACGCCTCTGCCATCTTCGTATGCCGTTCTCTTTTGTTCTTGGTGAGGATCTTTTTTAACAATTTCACCAGCGTCTTGTTGAAGGCTTCAGCCAAACCATTGGCTCTTGGGTTGTATATAGACGAGTACCGCCAGTCAATCTTGTGACGATCTACAAACTTGTAGATTTTTATACTTTTGAATGCTGTGCCATTGTCTGAGATCACGTGGCGTGGTACACCGAATCTGTAGACGACATTATGGGTGAAGAAATTGATCACGTGCTCGGACGTAACTTCCCTGAATGGAGCTGCTTGTGCCCATTTTGAAAAATAGTCTGTTGCTGCCAGAATAAAGCGATGTCCGGCCGATGACGGCGGATCTATTGGCCCAATTATATCTGTGCCCCAACATTCGAATGGCCAGGACGCAATCGTTGGGTGCAGTGGATTTGACGGTTGATGAATAACATCACCGTGAATTTGACATTCGGTTGATGAATAACATCACTGAATTAGACATATATTTTTATGTGTTTTTTGGACAAATTTATCTATTTGTTGTTTGAACATGGTTAGTTATTTATTTATGACACTTTCCTTATCTCGTTGATGCTCTTCTGGTTTGTGTAATTGTTGATTTTGTGGAATATATATGTTGTTGCAATTTTTTGTATGCAGGTTTAAATGTGGAAATCACTTTTCAAAGTGAGGAAGGTTTTTTTTTTCTGCTACAGGTTTCCGGCGGATTATCCGCCGGTAACCTTGACGGAAATTCGATATGACGAATTTTCCGGTGGCATATGCGACGGAACTACCGAAAGATATTGCGACGGTAATATCCGCCGGTAATACTAGGCATCGCTTTTTATAGTGACGGAATATCCGCCGGAACTTCCAGCGGCAATTTCCGCCGGTATTTCCGGCGGTTATTACGCCGGAACACTGCCACAAAAAAGGCGTCGATTTGTCAAATATATCCGCCGGTTATCCGCCGGAACATCCGCCAGAAATAGTTCCGGCGGAAAAAATGCGACAGAATTTTTTTTTCGACGCGCGTTTTACCGTCGGATCAAATTCCGCCGGTAATCCGCCGGAAACCGATAATTTCTGTCGCATTTTTTACTTTACCGGTGAATTTTGTCCGCCGGTAATAGCTGTTTTTCCTGCAGTGTAACCGGCAGTTTCTCCACCAAATGGCATTGCAGGATAAACGGTTATGACCCGGGGCCCTCTAAATCGAGTGGTTTTGCCACCAAATGGCACCACATGATACCGGTTATGGCCAGAGCCAATACGTTCCTTATTGACATCAAATCCTTAAGATATGAATCAATATGATATGATCGATAGGGCATAAAGCCTTCCGTTAGCTAAGGTGGATTCAAATTTGTCCTCTTAGAGAAACACTCCCCCAAGGTCTACAAGGTTCCCTTGGACGAAGCAACCCATGGATGCCGACAAGGATCCTTCTATCAGGTTGGGTCGACTACCTCCTCTGACTAAGTAGACCAGGGACCACGATGGCTCGGGATGACGGAATCATGGGATCTTGATCGGGTCTATCATCCATTCCCCCACCATCCGTGTTAAGTGCAAGATGGTGACATTTTCAATTTTAAATATTAATTTTCCAAAATCTCAATTTATGCTGCTACTATATGCCAGATGCGCGTGTCTCTACGTATTTGATCGACGACTAGCCTTAATCGAAAGTTCTCTCTCGTGATCGGGAGGGGTAATTAACTATAGGGGCTTGCGCCTATAGGAAACCAGAACTCAGATTATAAAGTCCTCGCAAAATGAGGGCGAAATCTCTGGGTAGTGTCTTATCTACAAACTCATTTGCCTTCCAAAATTTACCCCGGAACCTAATTCGTTAAAACTCCTCCCGTAGAAAATAAAACGGGTGGAGGCCGGGGCCGAATTTTCGGAGCCCACAAGGATATTTAATTTCCTCTTTTTTTTCTCAATATTATGCCTTATTTGACAATTAACTTGGCCACAGAGGTAAGGATTTTGAGAGGTGTAATAATGATTTGGTATGAGAGTTTTTCTTCTTTTTTTTTTGAACATTTTGTTGATTTAGATAAAAATATGCTTTTTATTAGTCTGCTTTAGCTTGCTTATTCTATTTAGCTCTTTTTTTTTTTTTTTTATCAAATTCCTCTGTGTGTTTTCTTTTGTATGTGCTTTATTGTTTAATACATAAGTTTAATCTTAAACTTTACATGTATGTTATTCCTATGTATGGTTGTTCCTACATTGTTGTGGCTGATCACACTTCCTGGCGTCTCTTCTTTGGCATTGCAATGCTTTCATTTCCGAGTGGTGGTATTTTTCTCATTTTCAATTGGTTTTCAATTTTTATATATTTCAAGTTTCTGCTAACTTTTGCTAGTTTTATCCCAAACCTATGTCAATGTCTTATGTAATTTTGGTTTGTAGATTTTAATTAAACTTGTTTGACTATATCAATATTTGGCTGAAAATGTGAAGATTTGTGTAGTCTAATTCAAGGATGGAACGAATGATAATTATTATGATCAATAAGATTAGTTAATCCTTAATCATTTTATGATTATTTTGTTGTAGGATTTGTTTTCAAGCCTATGAGAGAAGTAGGAAACCAATTGTAATACAAAAGTTGTGTACCTGCAGGACATGCATGCTTCAGTTTCCACATAAGTATTAGCAGCTGACATTAAAAAAACATGCGAATTTCAGCATTAATTGAATTAAAAATAGTTTGAACTCATTAGAAAAAAATTCTTAAAATCTACATTAACAAATGTCAGCAAAATTTACTAAGGCCCTCAAACTTTACATTACAGTGGCCTACAAATTTTTTGCGAAGATTCGTAATAATTACTATTAACAATTCAGAATATCTGTTTGTTTATGAACTTTCATAAATGTTACAAAAACTTTAAGATGATCTGCAGATTTTTTTGGAGATCTGATAAGTCTGAAAAATATATTACTAACTGCATTTATTTAATTATGCAAATTATTTTTTTATTTTTGCTATCTTTTAAATATGCCGTACATCGATTTCTAAAATAAGCTAGCGGTCCATTATCACATTGCTCCACGTCTCAAAAGAATCGGTTTTAAGTTTTAACTGTCTGGCTTCCCGTGCAAACAAAATCTTTTATTTCCACACCTATAGAAGGAGATCAACAGCAAACTATTTTTATCGCTTCTTTACTCTCTCTCTCTCTTTCTCTATCCCCTTCCTTTTTCCTCTTCCTCTTACGCTCACACCTAAATAATTCCCCATAGTCCTCACCGACGACGAAGTGGAAATCGCACGAGAGCTTGCCGCCGGAGAAGCCATTGACTATCAATAAATTTGAAACGGTAAGAAAATTTCTTCTTGTTATATTAAAAATATGATTCCCGTAAGGATTTTTCAAATTATGGATTGAAATTCATATAGATTTGAACAGGTTATTGATTTATGATGAAATTACTTGATCTTCGTTGTATTTTTTAAAAAGGAAATATATACATAAACTAATCAGTTGATTTTCTTTGTCTAACTGTCCAAATCTTCGTGATATTGATTTTCGGATTTTGAATGGTTGAAATATAAAACAATTTATGAAGATAACTAATTTTTAGAAATATTCTGAACATGTTTTGTGGGTTGTTTATGCGTTTCAATGCTACGTTTGCTCAAATCAGAAAAGAGATTTGGCTTATTTTTCTTCATCATTGTATTATAAAACTCAAAATAATTAGATTGATATTATTTTTCATTTATAAGCTGAAATTCATGTTTTTAGTTATTAATGTTTCTTTTAAAATTATTTTAAAAGCACTTTGCCCACTAATTTTCAAGAAATTCATGGATTGGTCACTTCAATTTTGGTTTGAAACTTGCATGAATCATGGTTTTGAACCTTCCATCTTACTCATCTAAATGCATATACAAATAAGAAGATTACGAGCACTTCAAAAATTGTTTCAAGTATAGTTTGCATGCTGATTTTATAAATGTTGAAATATTGCATGTCTCATTGACCATCAAGTTGATAGTATCTGTTATCTTGCCAATTGCTTATGTGCGCGATTGTTTTTATGCATCAATTATAACATTAATAGGCACATGAAGTTCTACGCTTGTTTGGGACAGTTTTTGGCCATTTTATTTTACTGCTTTTAAGAAATTTTTTATTAGAAATCTGCTTTAGAAAGAAGTAGGAAAACCGTCCCAAACAAAATCAAAATCTTGATTATATCAAATGCTAATACAAGCTTTCTTGTTGTGTGATTTGTGAGCAATATTGATATGTCTAGTTGCAACATTATCATTCCGATCTTTCGATCAACTCGATGTGCATATGTGAATATAAATTTTGACTGGGATATGATTTTTGTGCTTTATAGGATTTCTCTTTATTGAATTTTTGGGTGCACACAGTGCACATGACTGCTTTTACATTTCTACTGTGTAGTTATAGTAGGATATAAAACCATGATCACTCAAGCTGACTCTTTTTCAATGATGGCATGCATGTAAACCATTCTTTTTGTTCTTAATGATTTTCATCATCACATTTGCGATTTGAATCGCTTGATATCTTTGATCAAGATAGTTTAAACTGTTCTCTTCGATGTTATAAACTACAAATCCCAAAGGATCCCATCATTCTCCCCTGTTAGGCCACCTTATATGATCATGTCATATCTTATTGATGTGTGAATTAAAGTCGTTCATAATGCTAATTCTAGAATTCAATTAAATGAGTTACATTATGTTCACCATTATATTTTGAGACACATGTGATGACATCAATAAGAATTTTTCACATGCTTGATAATCTCTCACATAAATTTTTTTTATCAGACCCATTTATGCTGTAATCAAATATCATTTGATGCGTTGAAGTGAAAGAATTCTAAGAGATATAATGGATTTAATACTGATTAAAAAAATCATATAAAAATAAATGAAAATTTTCTAATAAATAAATATTATATAATATTTATAAATAAAATAAAAAATAATAATTTTCAGATAAAAAAAAAACAAAAGTGAAAGAGAGTATAAGCCTATAATGTTAATATAAGATAAACACCAAAGAAATTGAAATGAAATAAAAATTTTAAAAATAAATTCAAATTATAATTAAAATAAAAACGAATTTAAATAATAAAATTAAAAAAATTAATTATAATAATAAATGAAATTAAATAAAAAAATAAAATGTAATTAAATGATAAAAAATAAAATCAAATAAATACAAAAAGATTATAACTAAGAAAAAAAAACATTCATTTTTTCTCTCTCATGGATTACTTTCTTTCACGTCCTATTTTAAATCAAGATTTGTTCTCTATCTACTTCTAAAACCGACATATAAGCAGCCCATTACCCCGTTGATCCACATTAGCACAAAAAGACAACAGCCGTTTTAACTTCTTGGCTTCTCGTACAAGCAAAATTATTTGTTTCCACACCTATAAAAATAGACCGAATAGCAAACTCACTTTGTTTTTTCTTCATTACACAAATCTGTTCTACTTCAATCTCTCTGCTCCTCCTTCCCCTTCTTCTTCTTCTTCCTCTTTCGTTTAGACCCGAGTAATTTGCGAAAAAATCCCTTGCAAACGACCAAGTGAGAAGTCTCATGGGAGCTTGCTAGAGAAGAGATGGACTGCCAATAAATTTGAAATGGTAAAAAAAGAAATCCTGATTCTCTTCCAACTTTGTCTTCTTTGTTATCTTTAAAATAAAGAAAAATCTGATTTCATTAAGAATTTTTTATTGAGATTCATATAGATTTCAAGTTATTGTTTTATGATGAAATCACTTAATCTTAAAAAAAATGATTCCATTAAGGATGTTTCCAAAAATGGATTGAAATTCATATATGTATATTCCAGGTTAAGTTTTATTAAAAATTGATGGAATCCCTTAATCTTAAAAGCTTTTATTTCATTAGGGATGTTTCAAATTATGAATTGAAATTTATATAGATATAAAATAGATTAATTATTCTTAAATTTGATATCATAAAAATATGTATTGCTAATGTAATAGAGCATATTCTCATGAGATCACCTACTGTTGTATTTTAATTAACTATAAAGATTTGCTTATAGGGAACATATATATACCTCAAAATAATATGAAGCTCGTCTTACCCACATTAAGCATTAGGAAAATCTCTCCGGAAATATTAATAATTTTTTAAAAATCTTATTTTTATCTTAAAATTTTATATAAAATAATATTTCTATATTTTGAGATTATATTATTCTCTATATCATCTTTGATCATAAACATAGAATGTTTAAATATGTAGTTAAATTCCACACAATATCACACCAACTTCCCAATATATTATTATGCTGACATGCAATTTCATGCATCCTCCCATGATTAATATTTTTCATCATTACAATTAATATTACACTTCACTATTCAGAGCTAAAATTATCTCAATTGTGAAACAAATCCCATGTTTTATGTCCATTAAGAACTAAAATGATCTCAATTGTTAATTTATTATGTGGATTTAGGATCCAACTTTTATTATTCTCTTCTGAGAGTTCTTAATTGTATCATGATTATAGAAATCAATCTGAGGTTTTCTATTTAGTAGTCTATGCTCATTTTGTAGTCAACACCATTAAGTCCAAGCATAAAGCCAAATATTCATTGTAGCCTTTTCGGTGTGATAACCTTTTTTCTGTGGTAGGCATCGTGTGTTTTTTGAAACTCATTAAGTTCAAGCATAAAGCAAAATTTGCTTGCAGTCAATATGAATATTGTTTTTTTATTGAATGGCTTTCTTCTTGCAGCAATACTGAATTGAAGGAAAGCTTTCTAAGTTGATTCATGGGGAAAAGAAAGAAAAAGTCAAAGCCTCCTCCCAAGAAAAAGATGAAGACGCTTGATAAAACATTTTTCTGTCCATTCTGCAACCATTCAGACAGTGTTGAGTGTTGCATGTATGATGTTTAACTCATTCTGCAATTTTTCATGATGTATTCCCTATATATATATACTGATGATACTTCTATTACTGCAATATATGTAATCTTGCAGTGACATAAGGAATTTGACTGCTACAGCCAAATGTTGGGTTTGTTTGGAGTCATTTAGTACTACTGCAAATGGTATGACTATTGTGAATAATGGAAAAAACATTATTTGATTCAAATGAGCATGATCTGTACATTTTTTATCATCTTCTTAAATAAAGGCATAAACAATAAACTAATTTATTGAACCTAAGAAGATTTGACTACTCGTTTTTCTAAAGCAAAGAACTTACTTGTTTTGTTGAATTTAGAGAAACTTCCATTCTATCCATACTGCTGCGCATACTATTTAGAGTAGTCTTGGAATATTTTAGAAAGATTTCCAGCTATTTTAATTGAGCGTTGTTCTTTAATTTGAGTCTTGAATCAAATTGTTATTTTAGCTCTTGTGCTAAAATTGTATTGGCTGATTAACTAAAATAATTTTTTTTCTTTTGCAGTGCTAACTGAACCGGTTGACGTGTGAGTTCTATTGATGTTTCAATGATTCCACTTTGATAGTTTTTATTGAGCTAATTTTTTTTGGACTCTAACGTTGAATCAATATTGTGTTGCAGATACAGTGAATGGATAGATGAATGTGAACGGGTTAACAATAACGTTGGTGACGATAATGATAATTAATTGAGGATTTAACAGCTTACTGATATTATTCCACAAATTGCCATTAATGTATATAATGATATAATGCGATCTTTTCATTCTTTTTCTGAAGCTGAAGCATAATTTAAGCTTCTCTATGAATTATTTTGAATTCTATAATCTGCATTATTATTGAGTTTTGCATCTTAATTTTGAAATATCTGAAGAAAACTTAAAACAAGAGTCTTTTTTGCTTTCTAACATTCATGCTGCTATATTTATTTTGGATCATAGATTGAAGGTGTAAGTTTTGAAACAAAAAACTTTTATGAATTTTTTTAGCAAATTAGCAATTTCTTATCTTCATCTTTAGGGTTTTGGATCCACTACGAGAGCTGCAGTAGCAATGTTTTTTTTTTTTTGGAGAAAATTGGGGCAGAGCCCTTATATTAAAAAAGAAAGATTACAAAAATTTCTATATAAAAAACAAGTATAAAAACAACTATACCCCCCAAAACACAAAATTTCCTATATCAAAAAGAAATAGAACAAATTGCAGAAAGAGAGAACAACAAAACAGATGGACTCAGGAAAAACAGAGGTCCTCCTCCCAAAAAATTACATCAAATATCGATCAGAGAATAGCAGCACGAAGAACGAGTAACCGACCGCGGGCGAGAGGGCTACCGGTTGCCACATGGCGAAAAAACGTCTGGACCATCACAGCAGCCCTAAAGAAAGAGAACCGTTCCAGCCAAAATCCTTGGTTGCCAGGGCGAACCAAGAGAAGAATGGCACGGAGGAGGACATGACTCATCATTGTCCAGAAAAACCGAAAAACCATTGATAGAATGTATCCAGCCAGCAATCCGCGAACCAGAGAATAAGAAGAGCTCGTCAAGAGAAGCAGAAAGGGAAAGAATTGCGAAGCAGGTCGGCATCCTTCGAATTAGAGACTTTATAGCTAATGGCTAAGGTGATGTTCTTGCACAGATCAGTATGAGAATGATGGGAGCCCCCAAACCTTCTATCATTACGTTCCCTCCAAATAAAATAGATTCCACAGCATATAACAAAGAAACAGAAATTTTTCTCAGTGTTGTTGTATGTATTGTTATCCTCAAAAAAAACAAAAAGCTGCATCAAAGAGGGTCTTAACAGAAAACAGTTCAGAACCGGCAGGAGAGAGGAAATAACTGCAAAAGTGTAATCACAATAGAAAAACAGGTGGGCATTATTCTCCTCATCCCCAAAGCAAAGGGAACAAATGGGGTTAATGAAGATGTTTCTCTTGGCTAAGACATCGGCCGTTTTTAATCCATTTCTAAGCAGTAACCACGTATACGATGAGTATCTAAGAGCAGCCCGTTTGTGCCAGACAAATTTAAACCAGTCAACCTTCTCCAAACCAGCATAGAAATGCATCCTAAAGAACTTATAGTCTGGAGTCGCTTTGTCATTCCAATTTAAATGTGCAGGATTCGTGCTAGACAAAGGAATACTAGAAATAATATTCCTCACCCAAAGAGGAAGGCAATCAGGCAAAACCCAAGAATCTTCCTGCACATAATCACAAACTCTCTCAGATAGACCCTGAACTGGGTGGAAGATATCAGCAAGAATCTTCCCTCCCACCCAAGGATCCCAAAACATTGATAACTGGCTGCCCTTAGTATGGACATTAAAGGTAATCGAGTCTTTAATTTTGTAGGCAACACTATGAATAAATTTCCAGAATTTGGAAGTCAAATGGCCAATAGGCTTCCAAGGTGAAAGATATTTCCTCCTAAGCCAGTCAAAAACCAAAGAATGGGAGTTATACATTCTCCAAATGAAGGAGCAGCCAAAGCCATAAGACATTGAGTGAATGTCAGGAATTCCAAGTCCACCAAAACACTTGGGTAAGCAAGTGTTATGCCAAGCAACCAGATGCAGCTTCCTCTTAATTCTTTCTTGGTGATTATGATTGAGTTCAATAAATTCAAAGAAAAAAAAGTGGGCTCAGTTTCAATTGCCTCAAATGAATTGGTTGATTGGAATTTTGAGTGCTTGCACCTCTAAAATAATCTTGAAATGTAATATATTTTATACTATGATTATTGAAGCAAAGCAGATTAGTAGACAGTAACAGTTCTTTACAGGTCATAAATTAAACCATTTCATGTTCTTCATCAAATGTCTTAAAATCCATCTTTTGATTTGTTGATTAACCTAAACAAAATTCAAGTACCAAGTTGGTTTCTTTTATTTAACTTTTGCCAATTGTTTTTTTCTTTCACAAAACAGAATAATGAATGAAAAGAGTTCTTTATTTTTTATTGATTTTAATTATTTCTAAAGAAAAAAAAGTACATAAAAGGTAACAATATATATATATATATATATATAGAGAGAGAGAGAGAGAGAGAGAGAGAGAGAGAAAGATTACTTTCCTTCTAAGAGGAGATTAACTGTCTTAATTATATATTTGCTTCAATTATTTAATATATTCTTTAATATAAAGATCATATCCCCGAATATGATCAACAATATGCAATCTAGATAAAATAATTACCTGTAATTATATTATCATAAAATTTTGAGATAATTTTAGCTTATTTTCATTCACGAAATTAAGAAAATAATCATGTGATTTACACAACTTGATTAAAAAATAATGGTATTCATACATTTTACAGAATAAATTTGCCAAATACAATCAATATATCATCCAATAATTCTTGTATTTGATTCCAAAGTATGTAAGAGCATCTACTCAAAAAAACATAATTCTCTTAACGAATAAAGATCATCTATTGAGAATGAACCATCTTGAAAGTGCGTTAAATCAATTTAATTTTAAATCTACTTGACATTCAAATAATAATGAAAATGACTTACTATTGGGTCCTAATTCAATTTTCTATTATACAAACAATTTTTCGAATGAACTGACATACATGGTATGAGGGTGGACCCCATACCCATTAACACCCTTAATTTATTCATGGACAATGTTTATTTATCATGATTATTTTTGTTTATGCTATAATAGTGCGCTTGAAATGAAAGATCTTTGGCAGGCTCTTGCTGACATTTCTCTTAATGTTGTGGAGCCTTGGATTATAATGAGTGACTTTAATTGTATTAGAATGACTGAGGAAAAATTGAGGGCAACCCTGTGTACCCTTCAAAATTACTTTACTTAAACAATTGTATGTATAATGTTGGTTTATTTGATATTACTCAATGTGGTCTTACTTATAGTTGGTATAATCAATAACTTTGTAAGCATATTAGATGTTTGTTGGACCATTCTTTATGTAAAGCTCAAAGGTTAAATTTCATTCGTCTTTCACACTATGAAATCCTTAGCCCATAAATGTCTGAACATTCTCCTATTCTTCTCCAAGTCACTCTCAAACCTCCATTTTAAGTAAATTCTTGTATAAAAATTATTGATCTTCTTACCACAACTTCATTTAGATTGTTCAGGGTGCTTGAGATATTCTTGTTATGGTAACCCTATGTTTGCCCTATCCAACAAATTTTTTAATTTGAAAATGGCTCTTAAAGGATCTAACTGAAATTCTTCAACTTACATACACAATAAAATTTGTAAGCTAAAAAAGAACGAGTCTTTTTTTTTTTTTACTCTAGAAACCAATCGACTTAATAGAAACCTCCTTAATAGGGCTCTTATTGTTCAATAGGATCTTATTAAGGCTTTAAAATATGAAATTAGTTAGATTATGCGAAGGGCTAAATGTTCTTGGTTTATGAAGGAAGAGGATGATCTCAAAACAAAAGATTCAAAATAGGAAAATAGAAATCATATCAAGGAGATTCATACTACTCAGGATCCTATATACTCTCAATTGGGAATCTCCAATGAAGTCATCAACTATGTATCTTCTCTCTTTAATGGTTATCAGAACTCTAATCAAATCAAACATTTTATTCTTTTTGGCCCTTCTTTCTCTATCCATGATCAACACCAGCTGATGATGGGTTTTTTCTAGTATTGATATTAAAGAGGCTCTTTTTGAACTTGGCAATGATAAAACTCCTGGTCCTGATGCTTCCTCTTCTACTTTTTTTAAAGATACCTAAGAGTATTGTGAGATCTTCCTTCATTGCAATTATTAAATTTTTTTTATTATTTCCCCCATTTCCTAAACTTCTGAATTCTAAAAATATGGTTGATTTCGGACTTATACCTCTTTCACCTAAGAAATTATAGCAAATTACTTCCTAATTTACTAAAAAGCATTCTTCCTAAACATTTCCATCAGGCTCAAGTGGTAGGGATATAACTGATAATATAATCTTAGCCAATGAGATTCTAAGAGGGTTCAATCAAAATTCTAAATGCTAAGGCTTTTTGTGCTAAGATAGATCTTAAAAAAAAACTTTGATCATGTTTTCAGGTCATTCCTCTATAATAGACTCTTCTCTCTCTCTCTCTCTCTCTCTCTCTCTCTCTCTCTCTCTCTCTCTCTCTCTCTCTCTCTCAAAATGTCAAATTCTTTGTGGTTATTAATATTGAATTAAAAGAATTTTTCAACTCCCATCATGACTTGAGGCAGGGATGTCCTTTATCTCCTTTTTTGTTCACCATTATGATGGATGATTTCTCTAAACTAATAGGGAGTGCTTGGTCTAACACAACCTTTACTTGTATCTCTAAAAGGAACGTTAAAAATTCCCATCATATTTATGCTTATAAGTTTTAGTCTTTGTTATGGATTTTGACTACTCCAATTTTCTTGCATTAAGAACTATCTTGAACTCGTTTAAGAATAAAGCTGGTCTCATTGTTAATCATAAGAAGTTCATTATATGTTTCTCTAAATCTATGTTCTCTCAAAAGCAAGATTAAGACTCTATTTTTTGGGGCTCACAATTAAAGCTCCCCCTTGTGATTATTTGGGTATCCCCCTCTCCTCAATTAGACTAAACCAGTCTAATTGCTCCAATATTATGAACAAACTTGTGGGCTGGCTTAGTGGATGGAAATAAAAACTGCTCTTTTCTGCTAGCATATTTTATTTGATTCGTTCTACCATTTGAAACTTATTTTATTATTGGCTTAGATCGATTACTCTTCCTGGGGGTCTAACAAAAAATATCACTTCCCTTATTAATAATTTTCTTTATGGGAATTATTGTAATTCGAAAGCTCGGCGTTGTATTTTGATGATTACAAATATTATTAAATGTTTATATAGTTTCTCCTACTTTTTATACTGTATATTTTTCTGTGTGTATCACTAGAATTTTGGGTTCAACATACATAAAGCATCGTCAAAGAATCAGAGCTCAAAAAAGTGCAACATAGGTTAGGCTTATTTTGAAAGAGTCTGTAATTTATTTTTTCTTGAGTCAATGTTTGTAATATGGTGCATGTTAGCTTAGTAACTATGCACACACACACAAAGATGAATGAAAAATAAATATTTTAATTTTTTTTAATCGTACTGTACGATCAATTCAAATGAATATTAATTAAACATTTAATTTAAACGAGAGAAATAAATTTACATTATAATTAATTTTACTATAGAAACAACATATCGTATAGGAGGATTAGCTTATTTCAGAAACCCACCGTCAAATACAACTTAGTTAAAATAAGTAAATTTTAATTTTTAAAATTGAATTATTCATAATGTATGATTCTATTTTTATTGTATGATAGTTAATTAACAATACCTAATTTAAGTCTAAAGATTAAAGAATCAAATCGGATCTATATTAATTACAGATCATATAGTCTAATCATGCATCGTACTATATGAACCACCCAAGAACACTCAAGATAAACTTTGGTTCATCTTGTATGATCTGATATTTGATTTGAAATAATCGTATTATACGATATATAATCGTACAGGAGGATCAATGATGGTAATGACTAATTGTACTATACGATGCTCTTATCGTACTATACAAATAGAGTCAGCATGAATAAAAAATTAGGGTTTTCTTTTACTTTATATATATATATATATATATTGTTATTTTAACAATAAAAAGGGTCTTTCAACCGTCAAAAGTATGTTTCTTCTGTGAGAGTGTTTAAGAGAGAGCATTAAGTAAATGAGAGAAAGGGTGAGATTGTGTGAGATGTAGAAGAGTCTTGTGGGATTTAAGAGCATATGAGAGGGGTTTGAACATAATTGCTTTGACCAACTTGTACTTGAGTTCCTCTGGGTGTATCAGTATTTGTCTTGAGGGAAGCTCTTTTAAGAAGCCTTTGATGTCAAAGGCCATCAGTTACTCCACCGCAAAGAGGAGGTGAAAGCGATTTCAGTTACTCTGTTGCATTGAGGAGGTGAAAGAGATTTAAACTACTCCGCCTCACTGAGAAAGGGGTAGGGATTTTAGCTACTCTGCCTCACTAAGGAGGTGAAAGGGACTTCAGCTACTCCACCACACCAAGGAGGTGAAAAGGATTTTGACGACTCCGCCAGACTAAGAAGGTAAAAGGAGATATTTTTTTTTAGAAAAGAGTTTGTATGGGCATCTCCGCCTAATCATGGGCTGAAGGAGAGTCACTATTAATTAGTGAAATATCCAAAAAGAGGAACTTTAGGGAGTAGACATAGGTCAAGTTGACCGAATTACTATAAAAATTAGTTTACATTCTTTTCACTTTACTTTATGCAGTTTTTACTTTCCTGTCTATTTATTTTTTTTACAATGAGTTAGATTTGATTATTGATACAAAAATCATTGTGGTTGATTGGAATTGATATTTTTTTTATAAAAAAAGAAACAAAAAAATTAGAAAAAAAAAGAACAAAAAATTTGTTATTTGCTTTTTCAACAAAATAAAAAACATAGAAATATTAGTATTAGTTTTGGGAATGTTATTGTGAGTTGTTATTTCATTTATAAAAATGCTTCCACATTAAAATCTAATTTTTATTTCTTGCTCAAAAGATGTTTTGAAAAAAAAAATTAAATCTTTAATTCACTCGCCTTTTGGTGTGTCATTTCAACGTTCAATTGGTTTCACGACCAACTATTGAACTTTCAAGAATGTCATTATTAATAAGGTTCGCATGATTCCTTTTAGCTCTGCTTTCTTACCTAAAGATAAGAGGGGGTTTAGTCTCCCTTTCATTGATACCCTTCATACTTTAACTAAAGCCAAACTTATTTGAGAAATTATAATGCTGCTAGTCCTCTTGCTAAATTGTGCCACAAATTATATGATTTTATTTGGATCAAACCTACTAACACTCTTCCATTTTTTTGGAAACAACGTCATAATTATAATGATAAACTTAGAAATCTTATTGAGTTTAATGTTGGTGCTAACAATCAGCTCTTTTTTCTTTTATGATCCTTCGCTCAATAGGGTATCTCTTTATGAAAATTTGAGTCTTAGATCATTCATCTTTTCCAATGTAAACATAAAGTTAGGCTTTTTGAGTTCATTAACAACCTTCAATGGACTCTCCCTCACAACCAAAATATCTCTTTTATGAATCAAATCCTCAATGTTAATATCCATGAGTCTTTTACCTCTTGTTTATGGCTTGGAGAAAATACCATGTCCAATACTAAGATATACTCTTATATCTTTTAAGAAGCTCCTAAAGTTGGGTGGTACAAACATATTTGGTTTAAAGGTTATTGTGGGCTCTAAAAATTTGGCCCCAGCCTCCCGATTATTTTTTGGGGGAGTTTAACGAATTAAGTTTCAAGGTAAATTTTGAGAAGAAAGATGGGTTTGTAGATAAGACACTACCCAGAGATTTTGCCCTCTTTTTGCGAAGACTTTAGATCTGAGTTCTGGTTTCTTATAGGCGCAAGCCCCTATAGTTAATTACCTCTCTCGATAATGAGAGAGAACTTTCACTTAAGGCTAGTCATCAATTAGATACGTAGAAATACGTGTAATCTGGCACATAGTAGTAGTATGGGCTTAGGTATTGGAAGCTTAAAGATTTGATATTTAAAATTTGAAAATGTCACCATCTTATACTTAAAGTGAATGGTGGGGGGAGTGATGATGAACCCGATCAAGATCGCATGGTTCCATCATCCCAGGCCATCATGGTCTCTGATCTACTTAGTCAAAGAAAGTAGTCGACCCAACCTGATAGAAGGATCCTTATCGGCAACCATGGGTTACTTCGTCCAAGGGTACCATATAAACTTGGGGGGAATATCTGTCTAAGGGGATAAATTTGAATCCATCTTAGCTAACAGAGGGCTTTCTGCCCTATCGATTATATCCTATTGATTCATATCTCAAGGATTTGATGTCATCGGGGAGTATGTGGGCTCTGGCCATAACCGTAATTTAGTGGAACCATTTAGCAGCAAACCGCCCAATTTAGAGGGCCTCAATCACAACCGTTTATCCTGCGGTGCCATTTGGTGACAAAATCGTTGGTTAGAGGACATGTGCTACATCATTTCTGGTAGGAAATGGTTTGAGAATGAATCCTAGTGATATTCTTGACTAGACATTGGCTCTTTGTGAGCTGAAGTAGTTTTCAGATTTATCCACCTCGACAAACTGTTACGAAGGTGGATAGATTTTGCTTAAAGCATTTGATGGTTGAATTTCAATTTTAAATATTTTAACTTTGGAATGATTTTTAGAGATTTTGGAATTTTAGATTTTATGGGTATTTGGGTGGTGTTTTAAGTGTTTAGCATTTGAAATTAACCCTTCCGATTGAGATATACGTTCAATACAACTATTATCGGGGTTGAACCTTGTTAACTCTGTTAACTTACCAATAGAGGATCAGATTTCATAGGCTTCAAACCTTTATTTGTGAGCTTTCTTTATGGAAGACCTTGAAGGCCTAATATGAATATATAAAATAAATATCCCAGTTAACCTCACAATCGCATATTTATTTAATGGTTCAGGCCATGTCGACTCCTATCTACCCATATAGAAGGATCGGGCTAGAACTTGGGTTTATTTATTGATTTGCGCAGCATCCCTAGATGCCACGTGTGTACCTATAACACGCTCGTTGGGGCCCATGCGAGTTTTATGATTACACGTGCCTCTTTTGTGTTTCTATATGCATATATATTATAATACATGTACGGGGACATTTTGGACATTTGGCGGGTCTTCTACGACGGCTAGTAGGAACTCATGTTTATTGTAGCCCCTCCGTATTTACCTGTGGGTGGTATGTTAGATACACGAACATTGTTCATCAAGAAGCTTGTAAGCCTCAATAATTTTATCCAACTTAATATTTAGAACCCGTTTGAACTGAGGCTCACTCCATCTTTGAAAAAGAATGATTTGATCTGGCTCTCTCTTCCCAGAACTCGTATAAAAATCAATAAGCAACTCCCTATTTTTACCATCATCATCATTTTTTGTTGTTGACTTAAATAAAGAATCAATCATTTCAACATTGGATGACTGTGTTCATACTGATACCCTATTTATCAAAATTAAGGGCCACCTCCTTGAACTGACAACTAGATCGATTGGAGATGCATCAGACCGTCTAGGAGAGCTATGCAAGACATCTATTCTTTGCATTAACCTTTAACAACATATTTTGTGAATATTGATCATTAACTATAGTGGTCATAATGCATCGTGTGCTAACATTCGCTTGAATATGCCTAGATATATTGCTTTGTTATTTCCACTACATATCGAATCCTTCTTGTTGCAACTGACATGTTGATTGTGGTATCGGTCTCTTGCAGTGTCATTGAACCCTCGCACAATGTTCCCATGTTATGAGCGATAACCCTAGTCTTTGATGCTAGTTGGCAAATTGCATTCTAATCATCATGGCTTTCATGAATTAATTAAAGATTCTTACGTTATAACTTGTAGGTAGATCGCCAGCTATCTCATAATTCCTACTGGATGTAGCTTAAGGATGAATTGAATCCAATGTCATGAATCAATTATCATGATACAAAAGCCTACACCATGGCTTTATATTCAAATCATCAACTCTTGCAATCTTCTTGCTCTTTGCTCATTAAGATTTGCATTCCCATTGAAATGATGATTCCTTAATGGTCCACTAAAAGTTTGCATTGTCAATTGGGAGCATGACATTGTACTATCCATTTATTTCTTATTGATGATTGCTTGCAAGTTCCTCTAGAATCTTTGGTCATTACAAGCATTATGTTCATTCATTGGAATTCAGTTGAATGCATTGGGAATTAATTTGCCATGAGTCCTTGATTTCTTGCAAATAGACGCCACTTGCAACTTCTTTGTCTTCAATAATGATTTACAATATATGAGATGAGCTTGATGTCATACTCCTCTATATTTTTCTTATTCCAATTGAGAAGATCATTGTAAATTATTATTGTCCAAAAATCTCATGTTAAAGCTTATAATCAATTTATGCATGAATCTTAATTTATTTATTTGTCATTGATTTTATCACTCTTATGATTCATGATTTTTATTTTAACTATTAGGCTTTAGTCCAAGTTTAATTTAATGTTATTTATTCAATGTCCATTGGAGTTCAAGTCTTATGTTATTTGGTTCAAATAAAGTTCAAGTCCAAATTTACAAGTCCCCTGATGTTCAAGTCCTTATCATTTTTAGACAAAATTTTGGTAGCAGCCACGTCAAGAAAGATGTGCATGGTCAGTGTCGGGTGACACCTCGGGCGTAGTCTTCGTCCTCCACCACTCCAAGAAAGGCGTGCATGTGTCTTTCAAAAGCACCTATTTAAAAATGCATTTTTTCCCCGATGGCAATAAGGCTCGTACAAATACTTATATTTTTGCCTCGTCGTGCTAAGAAAAGCACACACAAGGCTCGCCTACCTCACCGTAAGCGTCGCACCAAGTTTCCTCCTACCACGCTAAGAAAAGCATGCATGGGTGGTCCCTTGGCGCACCAAGAACACCAAAAATAAGATTTTAGGGGGATTACCCACCTCTTTGCTAGCATCACAATGAATTCCCTCCCACCGTGCTAAAAAAAGTGCGCATGGGTAGTCATTCGCCGCGCTACAAGCGCCGATAACGGGTTTTCGAAGTTTAGGAGGTTATACCTTGGCGAGGGAACGTCAGTGGAGTTGACATGCATATCGATATGAGAGAAGATCTTTCTCTTTTCTTATTATAATTAATTATATTTAATAATAATGAATTATAATTTAAAAAGAATTAATAATTAATAATAATTAATTAAAATTAATTTTGAGTAATTATAGTTAATTATTATTAATAATAATTAACTATAATAATAATAATAAAACTAATTATAATTTATTTTAATTAAAACTAATCATTATTAATAATGATTAAATATAATTAAATATTTAATTATAAAAAATTTCAGTTAAATATAATTAATTATTATTATTATTAATTAATTATAATTAAAAATAATTCATTTTAATTTAAAAGAAATTATGCATGATTTGTATAGGATTTATGCTGTATTTGAGAGGATTTATAAAGGTTTTGAGCAAGATTTATGCTAATTCCTATCAAACAGAGTTGTCGGGTTCACAAGATTTAAGCAGGATTTGATACAGGATTTATATTAAATCCTGATAACAGGATTTAGGGAATAGCTAAATCTCACTACAAAATAAATCCTATATTTCCTTCTCTCTGTCGCATACAGATTTATGGGATTTGGCTGAATATGTATGCGAATGAGAGTAGGTTACCTTCACAGCTAGCGAGCTCTCGTCGTTGATTTCGATCAAATGTCGTAACTTCCGAACTGACAGAAAGGGAACGTTGTTGAAGGTGCAAAGTCGAACAACAACGAAGGAGTCAAAGAGGTCAGGATTGGTGGAGGAGATTAGGGTTCGGAGCTTGGGGTATTCTTGTGGAAAGAGTAGGGGGATTGGGGTGTGAGTTAGATGGAAGAAAAATAGCGAACGAGAGCGTTTAACAATGCGAAAGGGCAGCAATCAAGGCGAGCAAATCCCGTAACGATGCCGAATGCACAGGTATCTTGCGGGATTTCTGAGATTTTTAGCGGTTTTTGGGTTGTTTTTTTGCTCTGTCCGGTGGTCAACAGTTTTGCTATTAACTATGCTTTTCTTGCTTGAAAATTTTTAGAATGTGACCTCAAAACTATTGATAGTCTCCTTAAAAGGGATTTTATGGTAAACCAAATGTATGTTTATGTAATCATCACAATGAAAGTCACGCCTATCTCTTTTTGTATTGTGAAGTTTCCTTCAAACTCCTTAAAAATTTCATTCCTAATGGAGAATTCTATAATTTGGGAGGCTCCTTAAATCAAATCTGGAATCATTCAGATTTTATTGGTTGTGAAATTACTAGTTTTTTTTTACCTTTCATTTCTCTTGATGGATGTGTGGCATTTCTATTTGTTTTTTTATTCATTTTTTTTTTCACAAATGGAGGTTCTATATAGTGTCTTTCTTCTTGTTTGTTGTTATGTCATCCTATTGTTAATTATCAATTATTGTGTTAATGCATTTCTCTCCTTATGATGTTGGTATAAATTTGTTGCTTTCACCTGTTATGATTGATTATCATTCTAATCAATTTTTGTGTTTAATGGCTAAGTATGGATGGCTATTGGTAATGCTCTTTCTGATATTATTATTGTTCGATTATCTGTTGGCTGTACATTATGACTTTGGAGGATGATTTTTTACTTCATTAACTTTGTAGGGACACTTTTTTGTTATCAATTTTTTGGAATCTCAAGATTAGCAGATACTACACTTTTCAGGCCATCTTAGATGGTAACTAAACTAGAGCATTAATGCTACTTGGAGATTTGGGGTTATTATGTTTCAGTGATATAAATGTAATATTTTTTACTTGTTTTACCCTTCTTTCTAGTAGTTATCTTATTTGTGAAAACTATAGAACTTACATAATCAAAGTTTATCGATGAACATGCTTGGTGTAGCCCTCAATTCCCCCCCCCCCCCCCCCCCCCCCCCCTCCCCCCCCCCCCCTCTGCCGCCACTGCTCACCCACCAAATGATGTCTGCTGCTCTCTCGACTACCTACTTATGGCCAACGACCACTTGCTAACAATGACTCTAATTTTATACTAAATTTATTTTACTTAAAATAAACTATAAAAAATAATCTTCTATATTTATTTTACACTAAACTAAATAGTTTTAAAATATTTCTAATATATTATATTTTTTTCATCTTGTATTTATTTTTATTCTATAACCTTTTTTAACAAAATAAATGGTCCCTAAATGATATATAATAAAACAAATAAGATTAAAAATATAACATAAAATAGTCGAGATAAAATAATTAAAATTAATGATGATTTTGTTTGATTCCCTAAATTAGATGCACAATATTGCTAGTTTTTATATTTTACCATATTGATTTATTTCCTAACATGCAATGTCGAGGTGGGTCTGTCCCAATGAGTATTCATGAATGGCAAATATAAACAATAATTAATTAATCTTTTAAAATCATTAAAGGCCCGCTATGCCCATTAAAAATTTTCTCACACAATACTGTCACGATAAACACCTTGATGAACAGTTATTAGAAGCAACTATTACTTACTAAATATCTTAAAAATAATTACAAACAACAAACTTTTATCCCATAATGTGAAATTAGTTACATGAATTCATTTTCTCCATAAAAAAATATTTTTAATACTTTTAAACAAGTATTTTTAAGTCTATCTCTACCTTTTTTAACATAGACCTAATTTAATACATTTCTCTAAACAGGGTCATCGAAAGGCCCAAGTTTTATGCATCCAAACCTTCTAAGGCAACTCTCTCTTTTATCTATCACTGAAGCTACTCCAACTTTTTCTAGCGTATACTCTTTTCATATTCTATCTCTAAGTGCAAAGGCACTCATCCTTTCGAGGATCCTCATCTCTATAACACTTAATTTTCTCCTCTTTTAATGGCCAACATTATGTGCAATCAAATATTGCAGGTCTTGCCACCATCTTATAAAATATTCCTTTAAATTTGAGGGGTATTTTCTATCACACATGTCCAATACATTCCTCCACTTCAACCATCTAATTTGAATTCTACTAATAATATTCTCATCTACTTCACTATCATTTTGATTAATAAACCCAAGATATCTAAAATATGAACACTTTTTAGTGATTTGATAACCCAATGTCACATTCACACCACTAGAATTATTACTACTAAAATTACACTTTATGTATTTGATTTTAGATCTACTCAAACGAAAACATTTAGACTATTGTCAACCTCCATAATTCAAATTTTTCATCAACTCTCTCTAGTCTTATCAATAAGAAGAATATCATCAACAAAAAACATACACCACGATAAATCCTCTTGGCAAATATCTAGTAAGAACAACATGACTAAATCAAAAAGATGCGGTTAAAGCTGATCATTGATATAATCAAACTGAAATAAAAAATAATAATTAATCAACCACCTTATGTTTGAACATAAATAACGGCTAATGTATACATATCCTTAACGAATTGAACATAATCTATATCAACTTCTTTCTTTTTTAGAACTATCCAAAACACTTCTTCGAAACTTTATCATATGTTTTCTCTAAATAGATAAATATCATACATAAATCCTCCTTATTCTCTCTATACTTCTCCATCATACTCCTCAACAAATGTATATCTTCCATAATAAACCTTCCCGGCATGAATACGAACTAATTTCAAGAAACACGTATCACAACATAATCTTACAAATTATTATTGAAATAAAACTTAAACCCAACCTACATCAAATTTATTCTTGTTGCTCAACCTTTCCAAAGAAATAAAAAATGGGGGATCTACATGGATAGCACTCAAAGTTATTCCATTTATAAATCTAACACTTAAGCTTTACTATTTATAAATATAACACTAGAAATTTTAAACAACATGAAAAATAACACTCCTCGCCCTCTCTGTTATAATGTCATCACCAAATATCTTTTACATATCGTCAATCTAATCGTCATTTGTCAAAAATGCATCGCCCTTCACTAATGACTGAACTTTTTGTCTTGCACACAACAATAGTCCCATACCCTTTTGCAAGCGCACACATCATTGCCATAAACCGCCATCCCCAACAAGATTCCATCACAAACCTTTCTGGTGAGATCCCATCATGACTTTCTCATCTCTACATCATCTGGCAAAAGCTATCATGATTTTTGCTTTACCGTCAAGGAATTAGCCAAGGCCATTAATAGAAATTAAAAGAGTATTATATTATCTAAATAGTAAAATAGAAGTGTTAAATATATAAATAGAATAATTGTGAGTTCTATGTATATAAATCCCCAAATAAAATATTGCTCAGATCATATAAGCAACAAAATGGAAGCCATTGAACATTTTAGATTAAAAAAAAAAGGTAATAAGGATGTGGAAATGAATCTTTACTTACAAGTAATTTAGTCTTACTTACAAGACTAAAACGTGGAAATGATTCTTTACTACAAAATAAAATAAAAAATAAAAAAATATAAAAAATATAAAAGGAACAGTTTGTTAAATGGTTGCAGTAGTTTCCTTAACTCCAAAAGCAATGAAATTAACGCTTGTGTCGTCTGACAAAGACCACTCCCTGGTAAAGGGTTGGTAAACAAACCCTGCCATTTCTTCTACCTGTTTACAGGATTACAAAAAAAACACTAACATTCAATAAACAATACAGCATGATAATATATATATATATATATAAAACAAAAATTTACAGTCTTACTTGTTTTTGGTGCCTTTTATCAATAATTGAGCATTATTATAAGTTATCTCAGGAATTTGAAACATCATCATTCATTCTTGATATATAAAAACATATTATTCGTAAATTATTTGTTGTACTGCTAATCAACTAACGCCAATTATACATATTTGTTTAACAAGTGCATTATCTTAAACCATTAAAATCTACTTTTACTTAACAGTGTATGTCCATACCTATCAATATAGGCAACTCACGGATATCCAAACATATTTCTATCAAAAGAGCTTGCCAAATAGAATACTCACCCAAAGCAAAGCTCCTATAAAAAATGCCTCATCCTGAGGAGTACTCGTCAACACTAGCCTGTGAGCAAACAAATATTCACTCTAGTGGAGCTCACGGCATACGAGCTCGCACCTGGAGTATCAAACTGAGAAAGTGCTCACTCTTAATGAGTTCATCTAGAGGACTTGCTGAATCAGGCCTTCACCCTAATGGGCACGCACGCTAAGAGCATCCCCTCCCTCAGCAGTTGTCCTCAAACGAGGCCATCCACCTTCCATGAACGACCCAATCAAAGCTACACGAAGTGAACACCTACAAAGCCCATGATCATGACTTTGACGGCTATGCTCGTCCCCAGCTCACCATCATATTTACCCTAGGTACTCAGTTCAGCTTCAAGGACTTACCTTAATAGGATTGCCTCAAATACTCGCTCATGAAGACTCGCCCACGGTACTCATTGGGGCTCTCTCAAGCTGCATCATGAGCTAAGGGCCACGACAAAAACAAAGGGCTATATATATTATTTTTTTTATTTTTTTCTGAGTTTAACCTTCCTTATAGCCCTCTTAATTCTATAAATAAGAAATTAAGAGGCAAATTTTATACTTTATATAATTTTACTATTCAAAGTAGATCCTTCAAATCTTCATTCACTATCATACTTGTTGATTCCCACACTTAGTTCTCTCACTAACTTGCTAAGCCTATTAATAGGGTCAGGTGTCACCCATAGATAAATTTAGATCAAATATACTCTAAGGCGCGACGAGCATGGAATTAATGCTAGTGACTAGAAGACGAACATTATGCAAAGAGCAACAAAACCAAGAGTTCACAGTGAATATGCAGAATCGGAATCTCATAACTCGCTGCGATTTGATGGAGATGAAAGAGAGAATCACGAAGATGATCCAAGATGCACTAGGGAAAGTTTAGAGAAATGCCTCGGGAGAAAATACTTTTAAAAGATATCTAACTCGATAGCCAGTCGATGAAGTCCATATACTAGGGTGTTAATTTTAACGCTTATCACTACCACAATGACAATCATGCCAACAATGATGAATACAACCCTCTGACCAGGCAATTAAGAAGGTGACTGACTCAATTTTTAGGGAGATGGAGGATGCAAAACCACCCAAAAGTTCAAGATGCCCCAACCAAGAACATACAAGGGAAGGTCTGATCCCACCGAACAAGTCACATACTTTGAGTCAATAGCATCACTAACAACGTGCTAAATTGTGAATGCTTTTCATCACTTTGAAAGAGTCTGTCCTTCAACGATTTTCCCGCTTACACTAAGTATCTTGACCTCATTTTCTAAATTCAAGAAAATATTCATTACATAATTTGCGAATACCCAAAGACAACTCAAGAGCTCACAAGCTCTCTGGAAGTTACGACAAGAACTCGATGAGTCGCTAAGAAGCTTCATTGTTAGATTCCATAGAGAAATAGTGGAAGTCAAAGACCTAGAGTCGGGAATTGTATAAGTTTCACTAACTCAAGGATTGCAGGAAGGATCTTCAGGTACACTCTTGGTGGAACTTGCCAACAACCATATAAAAGTAGAAGAATACGATAGCTTGGTAGATTCTTCCTAGGCCACTTGCCCCAAAGAGCTATCGATAAGGCACAATCAGCACCAAAATCACAGATATGATAAAAGTCGCTTGAGGGCCCATCAAGGGGAAAGAGGCTGCATGCACCACAATATCGATGCCCTTCTAGCCAGCAATGGTCCCCTACTAGCAAGACCACGAGATTGATGTTATCATGAATGATAGAGGTCCCACATACCAGCAAAACCAATGAGATCACTAGTGCAAAACCGGTGGCAAAGTTCAAGATGCCCCGCCTAGAACATACCGAGAAATGTCTGAACCTATCAAATACGTAGCGTACTTTGAGTCAACAACATCACTAATGAATGTTAAGAACTAGGAGTGTCAAAATGGGTTTTCGAGGCGGTTTCAGGTCCAACCCATAATTGACCCGTTACTGTTTGACCCAATCTGGTTATAGTTTCGGGTCAACATCCTTAACCTGAACCCGACCCGATTCGGTTTCGGGTCAACTCGACACGACCCGAAAACCCAGAATAGGGAGATTAGGCGCAGAATCGTAGACACAAGCTGGTGCGAGCGCGGTGGCAAAGCACAGACGCCAGCGCGAAGGAGATGCGAGCACTAAGGGGGCAGTGCGGGCGCGACTGCAAGCGAACCCGAGCGTGATGCAGGCGGGTTGCAGCCTGCCAAGCAAGAGCGGGTCCGGGGAGTTCGAGTGTAGACGTGAGTGTTGGAGGGTGTGTCGGTGCTATGCGAGTGCGGGTCATCAGCGAATGCGAGGGCGGGACGGGCAGTGGATGCGACAACGGGTCAGCATGGGTCAATTCGGGTCATTTTCAGGTTTTTGGGTCAACTCAAACCCAACCCGATTTTAAAAAGGGGTAAGCAACTCGAACCCGACCCATATAGAAAACGATTTGCCCGACCCCAAAATTTTTACGGTCGGGTTTCGAATTGGGTCAAATATTGACACTACTATTAACAACACACTGAAGTCTCATATGTTCTTCATTAATTTTAAAGAATCTACCCTTCAATGGTCTTCTCATTTATTGTTAGGTGTTATCACCTAATTTTCTAAATTCAAGAAGATTTTCATCACATAATTTGCAAGCTCCCAAAGGCTACTCAAGAGCTCATAAGCTCTCTTGAAGTTGCAACAAGAACCCAACGAGTCATATTTTAGAGAAAATTACTGGAAGTCAAAGATCTGGAGTTAGAAATCTCACAAGTTGCATAGGCTCAAGGATTGTAGGAAGGATCGTTCAGATATGCTCCTAGTAAAAAACAGTAGCAAATGTTGATCGAGTTGCTAGAACTCACCAATAGTTATATTAAAGCTAAAGAATACAATAGTACAGTTTATTCTTCCAGAATCACTTGCCCAATGAGCTCTCAACAAGGCATGACCAGCATAAAAATCAAGGATACAATAAGAGTCGCCCAATGGCCCACCGAGTGGAAAGAACGTTGTATTCGCCACAAGACCAATGCCATTATGACCAGTAGAGGGCTTCCTACTAACAAAAACACAAGATCGATGCTCCGCGAGTGCGGATCATCAGCGAATGCGAGGGCGGGACGGGCAGCGGATGCGACTGCGGGTCGGCATGGGTCAATTCGGGTCATTTTCAGATTTTTGGGTCAACTCAAACCCAACCCGATTTTAAACAAGGGGTGAGAAACTCGAACCCGACCCGTATGGAAAACAGTTTGTCCGACCCCAAAATTTTTACGGTCGGATTTCGAGTTGGGTCAAATATTGACACTGCTATTAACAACACATTGAAGTCTCATATGTTCTTCATTAATTTTAAAGAATCTGCCCTTCAGTGGTCTTCTCATTTATTGTTAGGTGTTATCACCTAATTTTCTAAATTCAAGAAGATTTTCATCACATAATTTGCAAGCTCCCAAAGGCTACTCAAGAGCTCATAAGCTCTCTTGAAGTTGCAATAAGAACCCAACGAGTCATATTTTAGAGAAAATTACTGGAAGTCAAAGATCTGGAGTTAGTAATCTCACAAGTTGCATAGGCTCAAGGATTGTAGGAAGGATCGTTCAGATATGCTCCCAGTAAAAAACAACAGCAAATGTTGATCGAGTTGCTAGAACTCACCAATAGTTATATTAAAGCTAAAGAATACAATAGTGCAGTTTATTCTTCCAGAATCACTTGCCCAATGAGCTCTCAATAAGGCATGACCAATATAAAAATCAAGGATACAATAAGAGTCGCCGAAGGGCCCACCGAGTGGAAAGAATGTTGTATTCGCCACAAGATCAATGCCATTATGACCAGTAGAGGGCTTCCTACTAACAAAAACACAAGATCGATGCCATCATGGCCAAAGACCCCCCCTCCCCCTCCCCAAAAAAAACAAAGCAAGATAACTAAAATAAGGAGACGTGATGCTCAGGGGAAAGTATCAAGCAACATTGTATGGAAAATGTCAACTCAACAACCATTCCCCAAACGACAATAACCAAAGTTGCCTCGATCACCTTTACTAAAGCAAACAAGCCGGCAAACCGGAACCCCTTCAATAACATTCTGGCGATCATCATGCTAATCACTAACTAGTAGATCGATAACATGCTAATTGACACAAGGAGTTTCGTTGACATAATTTTTAGATATGTTTTAGATAAAATGAACTTGCTTACCTCCCAACTCACCCCCATCACAGGTTCTCTACAATTTCTTAGTCAAGCGACGAGAGACTAAGGGGATGATCACATTACCATGGATTGCAGGGGCAGGGCAACATGGAAATAACTTATAGTCATGGACGCACCTGCCACCTACAATGCGATTTTCAGGCGACTAGTCCTAAATGCTTTCAAGGCGATCATCTCGACGTAGCATGTGGCTATCAAGTTCCATATTGGAGGCTAAATGTAACACCTGCCGAATCCATATATAGTTGCACCCATTATGATCTAATTCGATGAAGATAACTTAAAAAATTTTATGATTGATTTGCATGTGTCCCGGATTGTTCTGTATACATATAAGTGTTAGAATCTGGTCTGAGGTGGAACCTGAGGGTCTATGAAACACTTGCATTCTGTGTTACTATCTTTTTCCTTGTTTGTTGTTTGACCGACTAGGGATTGTATGATTGCTAGTAGAGTTTGTTTTTATGATATTAAAACATCTAATAAGAAGTGGAGAACTAGTTTGATTTTATTACATATCTCCGAGTTTGACATCATTCTGAGTATGGACTTGTTGAGTCGAAATGAGGCTTAGAATGATTATTTGAAAAAGAGGGTTACATTATTTCTTGATAGCGAGAGCTATTTGTTCCAGAGAGTTAGAGGAGTTCTCTCGTGTCTAATATCTACTGTTCAAGTGGGTAAATTATGGGAAGAAGAGTTGTGGCGTGTTTCTAGCATCTATTCAAGATAGGAGCGTAGACTCCGAATCTCTGCCTAATGTCCCGGTAGTGCGAGAGTTTTCTAATGTCTTCCTTGAGGAATTAGCAATTTACCACATAACACAGAGATAGAGTTTTGAATCAATGCCAGATGAGTGGAGAATGAGTATGTTGATTCCTATTTTTATGAATAAAGGTGATGCATAAGATTGTGTGAACTATAGAAGAATTAAGTTGATGTATCATACTTTTAAACTTTGGGAGAGAGTTATGGAGTATAGGTTACGACATGATACTAATGTTTCTCAAAATCAATTTGGATTCATGCCGGGTAGTTCTATTATGGAAGCTATTCATTTATTGAGAGTGTTGATGGAAAAGTTTAGAGAGAATAAAAACAAAAATATCAGAGTGTTGATGAAAATAGACAATTTTATCACTCGATGAGGAAGCAAATTAATTTTACAATAACAAAAATATCAGAGTTTTCAACCACACAGTTAGTCACAGAAAAATAAAGTGCGAAAAATAATAAGAACAAACACACTAGAATTTATAATTGTTCGGTCAAACAATGACCTACGTCCACTCCCTGGAGTCCTCCTTCGAGTATTGCACTAAGCGTTTAGTGATTCTCCTATAGCCCCCACAACTAGGCGGAGAAACCTTTACAAAATCTCTTCCACCAACCTGATGCGGTAGAGGACCTTACTCTTTTCACCCTTCTGATGAGGCAGAGAACCTGGAATCCTTTTTCACCCTCCTGGTAAAGGCAACCTGAAACCCTTTTTAACCTCCTCGTAAAGGCAGCGTACCTCGAAGCTTTTCTCCTTCCAGGAGAAGGCAGAGTACCTTGAATCCTTTTTCACCCTCTAGGTGATGACAGAGAACCACGGCCTAGTGTTGTATAATGTCTCCCCAGAGCCACCAAAGAATCAAGACAGAGACTTGAAGAAGACATGCAAGAACCTTGCATGGAGTAACCTTGTGAATCCCTCACAACTCTCCCTCACAAAAAGCTCTTCCTCTCTTCTCTCCCAAAGCTCTCCTAAACTCCTCTATGCTCCCTCTCAAGACATTTAGTAGCAAAAAGCTTTTGAACAAGTCTAAGTAAGAGTTTAAATAAAGAGCCTCTCAAAAAGCTCTAAATTTCAATCTGTTGTTTAAGATCATTCAGTACGATCCTACGATCGTCCAATATGATTAATACAAAATAGCCCTTTTAGGCAATTGTGGGCTCCAAAAATTTGCGCCCCGGCTTCCCCGTTGCTTTTTGGGAGAGTTTTAACAGATTAAGTTCCGGGGTAAATTTTGGGAAGGTAGATTGGGATTATAGATAAGACACTACCCAAGATTCGCCCTCATTTTGCGAGGACTTTATGATCCGAGTTATGGTTTCCTATAGGCGCAAGCCCCTATAATTAATTACCCCTCCCGATAATGAGAGAGAACTGTCGATTAAGGCTAGTCGTCAATCCGATACGTAAGAATACGTGTTATCTAGCATATAGTAGCAGCATGGGCTTAGATATTGGAAGGCTTGAAATTTAAAACAAAAAATTTCACCATCTTGCACTTAAAGCGGATGGTGGGGGAATGGATGATTGGCCCGATCAAGATCTCATGGTTCTATCGTCTCAGGACATCGTGCTCCCGTGTCTACTTAGTCAGAGGAGGTAGTCGACCCAACCTGACAAAAGGATCCTTGTCGGCAACCATGGGTTGCTTCGTCCAAGGGTACCTTGTAGACCTGGGTGAATATTTGTCTAAGGGGACAAATTTAAATCCACCATAGCTAACAAAGAGCTTTGTGCCCTACCGATAATATCCTATTGATTCATATCTCAAGGATTTGATGCCATTGGGGAGCTTACGGGCTCTGGCCATGACCGTAATTTAGTGGTGCCATTTGGCGGCAAACTACCCGGTTCAAAGGGCCCCGGTCATAACCATTTACCTGCGGTGCCATTTGGCAGCAAAACTGCTGGTTCGATGACACGTGTCACATCCTTACTGGCAGGAGACTGCTTGAGAATGAATTCTAGTGATATTCTCGATCAGACATTATCTCTTTATGAGTTGAAGTAATTTTCAATTTTGTCCACCCCGGCAAACTATTACGGAGGATGGATAGATTTTGCTTTAAGCATTTGATGGTGTTTATTTCGATTTTAAATATTTTGATTTTGGCATTTTTTGGATTTTGGACTTTTTGGAGGTTTTGAGCTTTCGAGGGTATTTGGGCCGCATTTTGGATATTTGGAATTGACCCCTCCGGTTGAGATCTATGTTCAACACGGCCATCATCGGGTAGTTATGGGGAATTCCTTATATGGGCTGAACCTTGTCGACTTTGTCAACTTGTCGACAGAGGATCGGGTCCATTGTCGGCTGTATGTTTTTCTTGATGAATTTTTTTTGTTATAGACCTTGAAGGCCTAATATGAACGCATAAAATAGATATTCCGGTCGACACCTTGACTTTATATCTGTTTGATAGTTCAAGCAGTGTCGACTTCTATCTATCCACATAGAAGGATCGGGCTCGAACTTGAGTTCATTTCTCGACCCGCGCAGCATCCCTAGACGTCACCTATGCATCCATAACACACTTGTCAGGGCCCATACAGGTATATGATTACACATTTATTTCTTTGCGTTTATGTGTATACATGTGGCACATGTGGGGGTACTTTTTTGGAAATTTTGACACTGCTCAGTTATGTGGGCAACTGTTTTTTGAATGCACCGTTCTATTTGGAAGCTCCTGCATGCCTTTTGTCCGCTTGTATACAGGTTGTGGATCTGGTGGCGTTTATCATACTCATAACGTATCTATAACCCTCATTCACAAATAAACTAGTGTGTTCATTTGTACGTCTTGCACATAAGCACACATGAGCTTCTTGTAGTTATTTGAATTCATCGCTTGTTATGTCTTGTATATTTGGATTGATCACATGTCACCTATCAAACTCTTCTGCTCGTAGGGGATTTGTGTATTTACTAGATGCTTGATTGATATTGACTGTGAGAATGTCTTCGTAATCATCGTATGTTGTGATTGATATTGCTGCTCACAAGTGAGTTGATATATCCGTCTACGAGTTGTCTGATGTTGAATGTATATTCGCCGTCACATGGGGACATTATAGCATTCACCATATTTGCATTATATGCGTATGTAGGAAGCTTCATTCTATTGATTGGCAAGTTGTTGCATTTGAATATGTATCTTTCAGTGTTTGTGGGAGTTATTGTGTGCATCCCCAAGGCAGTTGACATTAGTTGTAGGGGGACTTGTAGCATCAACAGTCTATCAGCTGTCGTTGTCTATAAGTGTTTATATCCACCGCCACTTTTCTAATATTGCTTGCAATTATATTGCATTCCTTGTATATGACTGTTGGTAAGCCATCCGGTTCATTGTATGAAACTATGGGCCCACTGATATGGGCACTATGGGCCTCATATTGCTTATATGTTGGTTGGAAGTCCTTTGTTGTAGTATTGGATGAATCATCACACCACAAATCCTTAGGTGGATCATGTCAGCAGTTACAAGTATTCCCTTATCTTTGAAAGTAGTTCATGATTTACATGATAATTTTGCTCATTGATGCTTGTAAGAAAGTCATGCTTGAGGTTCTTTGTTCAATACAACTCTCATATTTATTTATTTGCACTCAATTAAGGGTTCATTATTTTGCAAATTACAATTGCATGTCATTCATACGCATTGAAGACTTATCCTCCATGAGTCCCATATTTGTTTGATGATTTTCATTTGATTAATCAAAATACTCATTTGGTTTTAGCATTTTCATTCTCACTCAAGCATTTATTAAATTGGAATTCAATCTCTTGAAATTTAATTCAAGTTCCAATTCAGTTCAAGTTTTATGTTATTTTGCTCAAATTCTAGCTCAGATTTACTTCAAGTTCAAGTTTATTTGAGTCAAAAAAGAGTTCCCTACTGTCCAGATCAAGTTCAAGTATGGTCCCCTATTTTTTTTTTGTCCAAGTCTTGTGCGTTTTCAGTCAAAATTTTGGTAGCCTCCTGATGTCTCCTCCTTTTAGGAGAAACTACAAAAGTCTGGGCCATCCCACCATGCAAAGAAAAACGTGTATAGGTGGTTGCTCGCCGCGCTGCAAGTGTCGAAAACGGGTTCTCTAAGTTTAGAACTAATACCTGTGAATGGCGACGTCAACAGTGTTGGCACACAGATCGACGTAGACATTTCTTCCCTTTTCTTTCTCTTATTTTATAATTAATGATAATTAAAATGATTAATTATAATTAATTATGATTAATAATAACTAATTAGAATTTATAAAAAGTTATAATTAGGTTTAATTAACTATAATTAATATATGGTTAATTAATAATTAATTATAATTAAAAATACTTAATCGTAATTAAACTTAAATGATTATGATTAATTTATAATTAATAGTAATTAACTATACAACAACAACAACATCCAGCCTTTATCCCACTACGTGGGGTCGGCTACATGAATCCTTTTTCTCCATTATGTCGTGTTAAAAATCAAATTCTCGTTTAAATCTAATAAAGAAAGATCATTTCTAATATTTTCTAACCAAGTCTTTTTAGGTCTACCTCAACCTTTCTTAACATAAGTCAAATCTAAGACCTCTACTTTCCTAATCGGGTCATCAGGAGGCTGCCGTTTTATGTGACCAAACCATCTAAGGCGACTCTCTCTAATCTTATCTTCCACTAGAGCTACTCCAACCTTTTCACGAATATGCTCATTTCGTATCCTATCTCTAAGGGTAAAGCCACTCATCCACCTGAGCATCCTCATATCTGCAACACTTAACTTAGAATTATGCTTCTCTTTTAATGGCCAACATTTGACACCATAAAGCATTGCAGGTCTCACCACCATCTTATAGAATTTTCCATTAAGTTTGAGGGGTACTTTTCTATCACACAATAAGCCCGATGCATTTCTCCACTTCAACCATCCAACTTAGATTCTGCTGATAATATCCCCATATAATTGAACATAATTAATTATGATTAAATTTAATTAATTATAACTAATTTATAATTAATCATAATTAATTATAATTAAAAATAATTAAATTTAATCATTTATAATTAATTCATGCAGAATTTATAACAATATATATGCAAGATTTGAACTAGATTAAATCAGAACTTGTTAAACAAGATTAATGCAGGATTTAATAGGATTCATATAGTTTTGAGCAGGATTTGAGCTAATTCCTATTTAAACAGGAGGATGTAAACATGATTTGAGGAACTGTTGAATCTTTCAGCGAGTTAACTCCTCTTTTTTCCCTCTTGTTTTCGCCGGGTTTATAGGATTTGAGCAAGATTAATGCTAAATCCTCGGTTTACCTCTTTTTACCATAAATCTCGGGTTTACCAAGCCCTGTAGTTCGACAAGTTTAGGGATTTAGCCGAAGAAGCTCGCAAAAGAGAGAAGTTACCTTCACAGCGAGTGGAGCTCTCGTCTTTACTTCCGATCCAAATGTCGTAACTTCTGATACCACAGGAAGGGAATGTCGTCGAAGGAGCGAAGCCGACCAGTAACGAAGGAGACGAAGAAGTGCGAGGTCGCGGCTAGGACAAGTCGACGGCTAGGGCAAGGATACGGTCGAAGTAGATGGCTTCGACAATGGGAAAGAAGAAGGGTTGCGGCCTCGACTTGAGGAGATGGAGTCGGAAGCTTTTGGGAAGATCAGAAGCTTGCGATTGGGTTTCGTCTTGAGAATCAGATGGAGTCGGGGCTGGATGGTTTCACGACAAATGGATTTCAAGTGTAGAGGAAGAGGTGTGTGGAAGTGTCGTGGGAGAAGAAATGCCGAAGGTCCTCGTCCCTTCTCATTTTAATGACGATGAAGATCGGGGTCGAGTAAAAGCACGCGCGAGAGGACGTCTATGGTGCCGTTACAGAGGTATGGGTCGCCGTTTCTACAAGATTTGGGCAGGATTTGCGTACAAATATGGCAGAGGTAATTTTTTTAAGCTTTTTTTTTTTTTCTTTTGGTTGTCTTAGGGAGGTCAACAATAGTACGAACAGCATTGTCCTGAATGATCAGTTCAAGAGTTTGTACTGATCATCCATTACGATAGGCGACAATAAATCATCATCTCATACAGTGCTCGGTTTGTATAGTACAAAATTGGGGGGTCGTCCTGCACGATTAGTTGAAAAACTATAGCATTTCGTCTTGTACGATAGGTGACGATAAATTATCATCTCATGCATCACTCGGGTTGTATAGTACGATCATCACCAATCGTCCTGTATGATTTGATCGAACAAATTAACCATAATTGTTTCCCTAATCATAGGATCAATTTAGGCATGATTATCATATATCGTACAGTACGATGCATATCGTAAGGTACAATTCGAACAAAATTTAAATTTTAAAATATTGCTTAAATTGTGATTGGCGGCTGTTTTCATGATTATAATTGATCGTCCTGTACGATAAGGATTGTCCAGTACGATTAGTTTAATCAATCTCAATTAACCAAAATGCCCTAACTAATAATTTTTCTGGTTAACTGATCATCCAATACGATGTAAATCGTACAATACAATTAGTTCAGAAAACTCATCTTCTTCCTAACTCACTAACTCACCCCCTTGAGTGTGTGTGTGCAAAGTTACTCAGCTTTAGGATTCACCAAATATATGATTGACTCAAGAAAGATAAAAAGTACATAAAGACTGAAAATACAGACTTTAATCCTAGTCTACCCAATCTTGAGCTGATCAAAATTGCAAGTGAACAGTGGACCTGAAATGTTAGTGAGCAGGACAAAATAGATATGCAATAAGCTCAATTATCAAGATATAACATAGTAAGAAATCCAATAATGTTTGTTATCATCAAAATCACAAGAGTTTGGTCCAGATTTGCAACAATCTCCCCCTTTTTTATGATGGCAAATATTGTTGGTTTATATTTCATAAGTGTTTTGTTATTCCCTAAGCTCCCCTCACTAAGTAAATTCTTTAAAAAATAAGAGAGGTGTTGATTTTTTTTTAAATGAGAAAACACATAACAACAGAACACAGATTATTAAGAGACAAATATGAAATTAAATATTTCAGAATAAAATACAATCTACCAACATGTTACTCCTCTTTTGACATCACAAAAAAGAAGGAAACAATAACAAAAACAGGAACTATAAACAATAAAAAAACATGAGTAAATAAGGATCACAAAACAGAACAAACTAAAACATTTTTTTTAAGAATCGATAAATTTTAGCAAATGTTAATTTTATCTCATGATTAGATTAAAAACTCAGTAAGAAATACATTGACAACGCTTAAATCCAAAAACATTAGAGATTTGAATTTCATTAATCTTAGCTCAAGCTCCTTACAGGTTAAAGTCTTTTTAAACAAAAAATCTAATTCAAAAAATAAATTAGAGAGAATATCTGATCTTTTCAAACTTCTTTTCATAAATATATCTAAGAGAATAGTATTGCAAAGTGATGAATCATGAATCATAATTTTCAAATTAAAGTGTAGAAAATATCAATTAGCATATGGATTCCTCTAAGATTTAAAGATTTGAAACAAAGTGAAGCTAACTCATTGTGGGTTTATTTTGTGCCTCTATCAGTTGCACATCATTTGATTTTTGATACACTTTGTGCATCTTGCAATTATTTGGTGGACTTACGCATCTTTTTAGTTTTGGACTCATTTTTTGCCTCTTTCATTTTTACAAACTTGCTTATTTTCTAAATCTTTAAAGAAAAAAGTCCTCTTAGTTGTGAGATTATCTTCCAAATATAAGAGAAAAAAAAACTTACTCTCTTATATAAGGAAGAGTAAATCACAAAGTAAAATCCAATCCATATAATAGAGACAAAAACCTTCATTAAAAAATTTAAAGAAGATTCATTGACTTGCAAAAATATTCATATGAGATAGAGGACTATAGGAATATGAAGCAGATAAATTTTGATTAAAAAAGAAATTACACCACTAAAAGAGTTAAAGGAAGAGGAATAATCACTAATTTTTCTTCCTTTAACTATTTTAGAGGAGTCAATCACTGTTTATATATTATTATAAAAAAAATAAGGTAAGATCTTCATTTAAAAAAAAAATTCAACTACTGAAGCGAGTAGTGATCAGATTCTTAAATTTAAAAAAAAAATTATTTTTTTAAATAAAAAAATAACACATGCATAAAAGTTAAAAAATATAAAATATTGAAAGATAGAACAAAAAACAAAAACACAACATTCAGATTTTAAATTTTTAAAGAATCAAATTTCAAGCATGAAAATCTATGACACATAATCTGGTTCTTCAGATGCTGAAGGTTTCGAAAGCTAATGACTTTATAAAGATATTTGGGAGTTAATTTTCAATGGCTACATGATGTAGCTCTATTTCTCCTTTGGTGACATGGTTCATAATAAAATGGTGCCTTACGTCTATGTGTTTGGTCCTGGAGTGTCGGATTGGATTCTTTGAAATACAGATAACACTAGTGTTATCATACAAGATTGGAATGGTGCCTACAGGTAGTCCTAAATCCAATATTTGTTGCTTTAACTAAAGGATTTGTGCCACACAACTTCCTAAGGCTACGTATTCTGCTTCAACAGTAGATAGGCTACTGAGTTCCAATTTTCAACTGGACCAGGAGACTAAAGATTCTCCTATGAATTGGCAGGCTTCAGAAGTGCTTTTCCTATCAACCCTACATCCTGCAAAGTCTGAATCATCCTATGATTTCAAAGGAAGTGCTATGCCTAGGATACTAGATTCCTAAGTTTTGGGTTCTTAAGAAATATCTAAGGATTCTCTTAACAGCAGTTAAGTGAGATTCTTTTGGATCAACTTAAAACCTAGCACAGAGACAAACACTAAATATAATATCATATCTGCTAGCAATAAAATAAAGAAGTGGTCTAATTATTCCTCTATTTTTCTTCTGATCAACTAATTCACCATTTGAGTCTTTATCTAAGTGAACCGTGGAGCTCATGGAAGTGTTAATTCCCTTGGCCTTATCGATTTCATATTTCTTAAAAATGTCCTTAATATATTTTGATTGACTAAGAAAAATTTTATTATCCTTCTGCCTTATACTAAATCCAATAAAATAGTTCAGTTCTCTCATCATACTCATCTCAAACTCCTTACTTATTATTTTATAAATTTCATCACATTGGTTTTTATCAAAGGATCCAAATAAAATATTATCAACATAGGTTTGAACAATGAGTAGTTCTTCTCTTGCCTTTTTGAGGAATATGGTGGTATTTACGCTACCCTTAACAAAGATTCTATCTAGTAGGAATGTACTTAGCCTTTCATATCATACTCTAGGTGTTTGTTTTAGTCCATATAATAATTTTTTTTAATTTGAACACATGATTGAAAAATTATGAATTTTCAAAGCCTGTGGGTTATTCAATATACACATCTTTTATTACCCCATTAAGGAATGCACTTTTAACATCCATTTGGTACAATTTGAATCTCTTAAAGCAAGCAAAAGCTAGTAGTACCCTTATGGCTTCAAGTCTTGTTACAGAGGCAAAAATCTTTTCAAAGTCAATCACTTCTATCTAGTTGTACCTCTTAACCATTAGTCTTGCTTTATTTCTTACCACTACACCATAGTCATTCATTTTATTTTTAAAAATATATTTTGTTCCAACAACACTCTAGTCCTTCGGCCTTTCAACTAGCTCCTAAACATCATTTCTAACAAATTGATTTAATTCTTCTTGCATGTCTAGGATCCAGAATTCATCAGACAGTTCTTGATTTATGTTTGTGGGTTCAATCATTGAGATAAAGGCGTTGTGGTTAACTTCTTTTCTAAGTCCATGTCTAGTTCTAACACCTTCAGATGAGTCTCTTAAGATCAATTTTTTAGGATGACTTGAAGAATATCTCCATTTTCTAAGCAGTGAATTTTTAAGTTCTACACTTTCTTCCAGATTTGCAGATTCTACTCCTTGGATGACTTCAACCACTTCTTATTCTGCTAGAATTATTAGATTCATCAAATACCACATGAGTGGTCTCCTCTACCACTAGTGTCCTTTTATCAAAAACTCTAGAGCATTTTCCAACATTTGAGTATCCTAGATAAAATCATTCATCAGATTTAGGGTTAAACTTTTCTAATAGAGATTTCCCATAATTTAGAATAAACAATTTATATCCAAAGACATTAATGTGAGAGAGGTTGGCTACCCTTAAGAATTTCAAAAGGTGTCTTATTTAGCTTGGATCTAACATTAACTCTATTCAGAACGTAACAGGCTATATTTACCGCTTCTACCTAGAAATATTTAGGAAGTGAGTATTCAACTAATATGGCTCTAGCAGCTTCTACCAAGGTTACGTTCTTTCTTTCAGCAACCCCGTTCTGCCAAGGGGTTCTAAGAACTGATAAGTTGTAATTTATCTCTTGCTCTCTACAATAAGATTCAAATTTTTCATTCTCAAATTCTTCACAATAATCACTGTGAATGATTAAAATTTCACAACCTAGCTTTATCTGAGTCCAAGTGGAGAATGTTCTAAACTCTCGAATGATTCACTTTTATGAGATAAGAATCTAATCCAAGTAAACAATGAGTAATCATCCACAACCACATACCCAAAGACTTTCCCTCCTAAGCTTGTAGTGCTAACATGTCCAAAGAGATCCATGTGAAGGACTTCTAAGGGTTTGCTAATATTAATGTCCTTGATTGAGTTGAAGGAGGATTTGACTTGTTTTCCTAATTGATAAGCATCACACAAGTGGTCCTTAGTGAAATCTAGTTTGGGTATGCCTCTCACTAAGTCTTTTTGGGTGATTTTTCAAAACTTTTTCATGCTTGCATGACAGTCTCCTATGCCATAACTAGGATTCATCAGTAATAATTTTTAGACAAAGAGAAGTAGCAGAGTTAATACAATTCAGATCAAGTATGTAAATATTATTAATTCTTTTTCCTAGCAAAATACTATGTTCATTTAAGCTAATCATGTAGCTGGTAGATAAAAATTTTATGCTGAAGCCTTTATCACACAGTTGGCTAATGCTGAGCAAATTATATTTCAAGCCATCTACCAGTAAGACATTTTCAATAATGAAATTTTTTGAGTTGCTGATTATACCAGATCCAACCACTTTCCTAGTCGTGTTATCTCCAAGTGTTACCTTGCCTCCTGCCCTGACCTCCAATGTGATCAATTACTTTACATCTTCAGTCATGTGCCTTAAAAATCTGCTGTTCAGGTACAACATGCTCTCACTAGGCCTTTTGTGAGAGCATCCCTATAAAGGCATTAAGGATTAGATTTGGGAACCTAAAAAAGTTTGGGTTCCACCTTATGGATTGATGGATAAAATGCTTGCATGTTATGCTGTGATTTATGCAATTTTAACCTCCACACTAAATGTGTTCTACGATGGATAGTGCAAGTGTAGGATATATGTCATAGCATGCCACAAGAAAAACACTTAACTCCTAGGAATTGATTCACTAGTCTATTGGGTTATAGTGCCTCTTCCTAGATTTAAATGATGCATGCTGTACTAATGGATTATGAAATTTTGCAAGTGTATGTGATGTTTTATTTTCTTTAAAAATAGTTAATTTTACTTGCAAAAATTTATTTGTACTTTCAAGAATTGAACTATCAATTTTTAATGCATGCTCCCATCATCTTCATCTAAACATATCTTTAATTCTTTAAATAAATTTTCTAAATCAACATGAGATACTTTCAAGAAGTCATGTTCATCAGTTAAATCAAGATGCTTCTTGTTTAGTGCATCAAATTCATCAAGTAAGATCATATGATTGTTATCCAAAGTAAAGTGGTCTTCCCTAAGGCATTCATGCTTTTTTTGTAAATTTGAAAAATCAGAATTAAGTCTTGCATATATTTTCTTAAACTTTCTATATGTGTTATAAATTTTTTTAGAAACTTCAAATAATTCATTGTAAAAAAGCTCATATTCCACATCTTAATCAGAATGATCAAGATGGTTATTTGTCATTAAGCACAAGTTGGTTACCTCCTTTTTTGCTTGTCTCAGATGAGTCTGAAGTAGAGTCTGCCCAGAAAGCCTTTTGAGTCCATTATTTACTCTTTTTGAATTTAGCTTTTTCTTCACCATTCTCCTTAATTAGGTGAGCTTTAAGATTTGGGCAATGAGTCCTCAAGTACCCTGGCTTCCTACATTTGAAACAGATGACATCAGAAGAAACCTTTGAATTTTTATTAGCTTTACCTTTGTTCTATTGCTGACAGCGCTTAATGCTTTTTCTTTAAAAAGCTTTTAAACTACCTTGTCATCAGCGCTATATCATCATCATCTTTTGGTACGAAACTGTCACTATCAGAATCATTAGCTTTTAAGACTACAGTTTTCTCCTTTCTTTTCTCACCTGCATCAATCTGTCTTTAACTCACTCCTTGCTCATAGATAATGAGTGATCCAAGCAAGTTATCAATTAAATAAACATTAATATCCTTAGATTTAATAATAACAGTTATTTTAGCATTATAGTAACTAGGAAGATAATGTAAAATCTTATTAACTTTTCATAATTTGTAAGTTCTCTACCTAAAGTATACAGGGATATCACAATTTGAGTGAACCTAATATACATTTCAGAAATTGACTTACCAGATTTCATGCGAAATAGTTTATAATCATAGAGCAGAATGTTTAACCTAGATTATTTCACTTTATTAGTTCCTTCGTAGGTTATGCAGAGTTTATCCCAAATTTCTTTACCAGTAGTGTAAGTAAATATACACATATAATCTTCAGATTTTAATATACAGAAAAAATAGTTTAAACATTTAGCATTTAATTGGGCTAAATCTCTATCCTCAATATTCCATTCAAAAAAATGTAGTTTAGTTTTAATGTCATTTATAAAGCGAAAATGTGCAGAATATCCTTCCTGAACTAACATCGAAATGTGATAGTTTATTAATTTCAAGAAAGTAGACATGCAAATTTTTCAAAAATCAAAAGTAATGTTATCAAATAATGGTGGTCATGTGATTGAATATCCTTCCGCAGTATTACGATTTCAAAAGTTAGTCATTGATCGTTTTTTAAAAGTTTTCTAAAACTTAGTAAATCCCTCTCTAATACCACTTGAAAGTTCATGAAAGTTATTAAACCTCAAAGAATTAGCCCGAGGCTAACAAAGAGGAGAGATTTATTGGTAATTTAAAATTTTCTTTAACAAAAAAAATCTTTTTATAACTTTTTCAAAATCTAAAAACAAACAATTTTATCACTCGATGCAAAAGCGAATTAATTTCATAATAATAAAAAGATCAGAGTTTTCAACCACACAATTAATCACATAAAAATAAAGAGCAAAAAATAATAAGAACAAACACACTAGAATTTATAGTGGTTCAGTAAAACAATGACCTACGTCCTCTCCTCGGAGTCCTTCGAGTATTGCACTAAATATTTAGTGACTCTCCTTTAGCCCCCACAGCTAGGCAGAGAAGCTCTTACAAAATCTTTTCCACCAACCCGGTGAGGCAGAGGACCTTACTCTTTTCACCCTCCTGCTGAGGCAAAGAACCTGGAATCCATTTTCACCCTCCTGGTAAAAGTAGAAAATCTGAAATCCTTTTTCACCCTCCTAGTGAAGACAACGTACCTTGAAGCTTTTTCTCTTTCTAGGAGAAGGCAAAGAACCTTAAATCCTTCTTTATCCTCCAAGTGATGGCAGAGAACCACATCCTAGTACTGTAGAATGTCTCCCCGGAGCTACCAACGAATCAAGGCAGACACTTGAAGAAGACAAGCAAGAACCTTGGTTGGAGTAACCTTGTGAATCCCTCATAACTCTCCCTCACAAAAAGCTCTTCCTCTCATCTCTCCCAAGGCTCTCCTAAACTCCTTCTCTATGTTCCCTCTTAAGACACTTAACAGCAAAAAGCTCTTGAACAAGTCTAAGTTAGAGTTTAAATAAAGAGCCTCTCAAAAAGCCCAAAATTTCAATCTGTCGTTTAAGATCATCCAGTAAGATCCTACTATCCTCCTATATGATTAGTACAAAACAGCCCTTTTAGATAGTATAAACTGCATTGTCATGTACGATCAGTTCAAGAGTCTGTACTGATCGTCCAGTACGATAGGCGACGATAAATCATCGTCCTATACAACACTCGGTTCATACAGTACAAAATTGGGGGGTCGTCTTGCACGATTAGTTAAAAAACTATGGCATTTCATCTTGTACGATAGGTGATGATAAATTATCATCTCATTCATCGCTCGGGCTGTACAGTACGATCGTCACCAATCGTCCTGTACGATTTGATCGAACAAATTAACCATAATTATTCCCCTTATCACAGGATCAATTTAGACAAGAGTGTCATATATCGTACAGTACGATGCATGTCGTATAAAGAGATTAGAACAAAATTTGAATTTTAAAATATTGCTTAAATTATGATTGGTGGCTGCTTTCATGATTATAATTGATCGTCCTGTAGGATAAGAATCGTCCAGTACGATTAGTTTAATCAATCTCAATTAACCAAAATGCCTTAACTAATGATTTTTTTGGTTAATTGATCATCCAGTATGATGTAAATAGTATAATACGATTAATTCAAAAAACTTATCTTCTTCATAACTCACTAACTTACCCTTAAGTGTGTGTGCAAAGTTACTCAGCTTTAGGATCCATCAAAATACATGATTGACTCAAAAAAAATTAAAAGTACATAAAGATTAAAAATACAAACTTTAACCTAGTCAACCCAATATTGAGCTGATCGAAGTTACAAGTGAACAGTGGACCTAAAATTTTAGTGAGAAGGGTAAAACAGATATGCAATAAACTCAATTATCAGGAGATAGCATAGTAAGAAATCCAATAATATTTGTTATTATCAAAATCATAAGATGTCACAAACTAACCCGACCAGGATAGGTCCTATCGTGTTGAGCTGTGACAGGCAAACCCTAAGATCTAGTTTTGAAATTATTTCAGATTTTTTTTTCAATATTCATTGAAATAAATGACGAACTACAGAGCTATTAAAATATCCAAATACTGAAAAACTCATCCATAAAAATTTTTTTCATTCATCAAAATATATATCTACACTACAGTACATGGCTAGATGCAAAAGCTACAGAATTAAAAATTTAACTAGCCATGACTGTATAAACATCAAAATAACAAAATACCTATGACACATCTGATCCTGAACTACTAGTCCACAACCTTTTTCTATTTCCCAAATCCTGAAAATCAGAAGTAAAACCATAGTGAGCTATAACAGCTCAGCAAGCCACACAAACCAATCTAAATTTTCAAATATTCTTTTATTTCAAATTTTTACTGAATATTTAAAACCAATTAAATGAAATTTAAATAAATCACTGAACTAAGAATCACAAAACTGAAAAATGTAACAAATGCATAGCAGTTATTCTATGATTTAAATAATAGTACAGAACAAATCATAATTCAGATCATATTTCCTAGGCCCAGATAGAATCTCAAAGGATTCTGGCCACTTATGACTTCCTTTTAATTGTGCTTATAGCACCAGAATATATTAGATATCCCTGTCTCAGACAAAATCTCAAAGGATTATGGCCCCTTATAACTCCCAGCAATTCCCTGACACAGATAGAATCTCAAGGAATTCTGACCCATTATGGCTCTCAGCAGATATCATTTACTCACATATACACATATATAATCACATTAAAATAATTAAAGAGTAATTGAGCATGTATTAATATTTCAATATTGTATAACGATAGACAACAAAAAATTAACCTAAACAAAAATGCATATTTTCAAAAAATTACTAAATTACCAGAGATTGTATAAAACGATGTTTTAAGACTTTTATTGTATTATAATACTATTTTTCAACATCCCGATAATTTTCTACTTGGTAAAAAATCCCGCAAATTTCAAAACCCCTGGTGAAAAATTTCCAGAAAATATTCAAAATGTGCATAATTATGATCTCTACAACATACAAAAAGTTACGAGGTGAAAGTTTTACCGGTACAAAGTTATCCCCGTTTTTCACTAATGGATATAAAATTTTAATCGTTCGCTAAAACTTACACATTTTTGAAAATTGAGATGGGCATTATGTGCCTTACCTCGAGACGAACTTTTCCAACTGGACCGACGGACAAAAACAGCTCGAAGTCGCATAAAATTTGGATTTCCTCTCTTATCTCTCCTCTTTCTTTTCCTAGAATCCTAATTTCTTCTCTATTTGGGCAAAAACCGAAATGGCATGAAAGTGATTTTAATAATAAGTTATTGCTTTTAGATATTTTATTAAAATATTAATTATTGTATTATTTAATATTAAAATATTAAGTTAATGCAAAATATTTTATATCTTTAAATCTAAAAATCCAAAAATTACAGAAAAATATTTATAATTTATATAATTTTATTTAGAATATGGTGAAATCGATTTGCAAAACGGACACCAGACGGTCCCAAAAACCCCACTTGTACCGACGGTGTCGATTTCTTAAGAAAATTCAACAGTGTCCAAAAATTATGAAAAAATTAAAGAAGCTAAAACACAATATTATAAATGTTCTGGCGAAGACGAATTGTGATTTGAACCTCTCTAAGTCAACAAAAAAAATCTTAAAAATTTAAAGGGTTTCACAATTTATCCATCTTAAGAAAAATGTCGTCCTCGATATTCCCAAAGCAGAATGAGTCAGAATAAACCTTGATACAACTGCCTCATATCAGATTCATTCTCTCAAGTAGCCTCTCTGGAGGTCCTATTCTTCCACTACACCTTAACCATAGGAATATGTTTGCTTCTCAATTTTCTCACATCATATGCTAAAATCCTTTCGGGTTCTTCTATGTACTGTAGATTTGGATGAATCTCAACATCATCAGCAGATAATATCTTTTCAGAATCAGACACCCACTTTCTCAAAGATGATACATGAAACACATTGTGTATATCGGACATATGATCAGGTAACAATAATCTGTAAGCAGAACTACAAATCCTCTCAATGATCTCAAAAGATCCAATGTACCTTGGACTGAGCTTGCTAATTTTCCCAAATCTACTGACACCTTTCATAGGGAAGACTTTGACATAAACCAGACACTCGACCAACATGTGCTTCTGATTGCAATACTTCTACCTATCATGTGCAGATTTCAACATTTCTCTAATCAAATTGATCTTTGCAGTAATATCATCTACAAAGGCTGAACCTATCACCTGTCTATCTCTCACCTCTGTCAAAGACAAAGGAGTCCTACAATTTCTACCGTAAAGAGCTTCATAAGGAGCCATGCCTATACTGGACTGATAACTATTATTATATGCAAATTCTATCAATGGGATATGATCCTCCCAACTACCCCCAAAATCGAAAACAAATAATCTCAGAAGATCCTCCAGTACCTGAATAGTGCTTTTGGACTGTCCGTCTGTTTGTGGATGAAAAGTCGTACTGAAGTGCAACTTCGTACCCAGTCCTTGCTGAATACCTCTCCATAATCTGAAGGTAAACCTGCAATCCCGATCAGATACAATCACTTTCGACGCACCATGCAACCTGATAATATTTTTAACATAAATCTATGCTAACTTGTCCACCGGATCTATCTGTCAAATCGGAAGGAAATTGGCAGATTTTGTCAGTCGATCGACAATAACCCAAATAACATCATGCCCCTGCCTTGATCTAGGGAAACCCATAGCAAAATCCATGGTTACCTCTTCCCATTTTCACTCTGGAATAGGTAACGATTACAGAAGACCTCCCAATCGCTGATGCTCTGCCTTCACTAGCTGGCAGACCTCACACTTCGACACAAACTCCGCTATGTCCTTCATTCTAGGCCACCAAAACATACCCTTCAGATCTCCGTACATCTTGCTACTTCTTAGATAAATAGTATAGTCTGAATAATGAGCCTCATGTAGAATCTCTTGCCTCAAATCTCCAACAATAAGAACCCAGAGTCTATTCCTGCAGAAAATAACACCAGAATCAGAAACTCGTAGTTCAGATTTCTTACCAGATCTGATCTGATCAATCAACTTCGGAGATTCTGCATCTAATTTTTTTGAGCTTCATGAATCTTTTCTTCTAAAGAGAACTGAATGATCATTTGAGACACTAAACCAGAATCCCAATTAGTAGAAGAAATCACCTCCAACTGCAATCTTTCTATATCTCGTATCAAATATTCATTAGAAGTGAGCTGCATATATGATAATCCTAAAGACTTCCTACTCAGAGCATCTGCCATCACATTAGCCTTACCAGGTTGATATTGAATAGTAAGATCATAGTCCTTGATCAACTCAAGCCACCTCCTTTGCCTCAAATTTAAATCTTTCTGAGTGAATATGTACTTCAAACTCTGATGATCTGTGAAAATCTAACACCTGACACCGTACAAATAATGACGTCAAATCTTCAAAGCAAATATAACAGCAACCAACTCTATATCATGTGTCAGATAGTTCCTTTCATGTAGCTTCAACTGTCTTGAAGCATAAGCTATCACCCGACCATACTGCATCAAAACACACTCCAAACCTCTCAGTGAAGCATCACTGAATACCTGAAATCCTTAGGTACTAGAGGGAAGAACCAAAACTAGATTAGAAGTCAAACAATCCTTCAATCTTTGAAAACTATCCTCACTCTGGTGTCTAGACAATAGCTACTAACTTCTACGTCAGTCTCGTCAGAGGTGCAGAAATCTGAGAAAACCCCTCTACAAACTTCCTGTAATATCCCGCCATACCCAAGAAATTGCGTATCTCAAACATAGTAATAGGCCTCGGCCAATCAGTGACTGCCTGAATTTTATGAGGACCAACAGAGATACCATCACCACTCACCATATGTCCTAGAAAAGAAATACTCCTCAGCCAGAACTCACATTTGGAGAATTTTGCATATAACTGATGCTTCCTTAAAGTCTCCAAAATAATCCTCAGATGTCTGGCGTGATCTTCCTTAGAAGCAAAATATACCAAAATATCATCTATAAAAACAATCACAAACTGATCTAAATAATCTTTGAATACTATGTTCATTAGATCCATAAAGATAACTGGTGCATTAGTCACCCCAAATGGCATGACCAAAAACTCGTAGTGTCCGTACTGAGTTCTGAAAGCTGTCTTCATCACATCGGCCTCTCACTTTCACCTGATAGTAACCAGATCGTAGATCAATCTTTGAGAATACAAAAGATCCAGCAAGCTGATCGAATAGATCATCAATCTGTGGTAGTGGATACTTATTCTTGATAGTGACTTTGTTCAACTCCCTATAGTCAATACACATACGCATTGTATCGTCTTTTTTCTTCACAAATAGAACAGGTGCTCCCCAAGGAGAAACACTAGGACGAATAAATCCCCTGTCAACCAACTCTTGAAGCTGAACCTTCAACTCCTAAAGCTCATTTGGTGTCATCCTATACGGAGCTTTAGATATCAAGGTCGTACCCAGAAATGTCTATACAAAACTCTATATCTCTATCCGAAGATAAACTGACTAACTCCTTAGGAAATACATCTGAAAAATCTCGTACTATTGAGATATCAAAAAGAGAACCAGCATTTGTGCTCCTATCCTGAACTGATGCCAAAAATACCATACAACCCTTCTTCCATAATCTATCTGCTTCCAATGTAGAGATCAAACAGGATAAAATATATCTGACTCCCTGAAATACACAACTTTCACTGCCCATAAATAATATAACTCTCTTCTTCAAGCAATCAATCTGAGCCCCATACTGACTCAATCAATTCATACCCAGAATAACATCATATGAGGAAATGGGTAATAAAATCAAACTGGATTTCCACTTCTTATCAGAAATCTCAATTCACAGAAATAGAATCAGCTGGCTATCAAACTATCTCCAGCCGGTAAAATAACAAAAAGAGAAATAGGCAATACAACAGAAGCCAAGTGTAGTGAATCGAAGAAACGCTCGAAAATAAAAGAATGACTAGCTCCAGAATCAAATAAAATACGATATGTATGCTCAAAAATATAAACCGTACCTGTCATAACAACTGGAGCATCCCGAGCCTCCTGTTGAGTTCTCTCCACAAGCTCAAAGAAATCAGAAATATGAAATGGCACAAGAGGCTGTCTCAGACTATCCCGAAGTCCTCTCAGGAATCTGTAGCACTTCTCTGCTGGAGTGCTAACCAACTGTGAAGCATATCTAGCCAAAATAGTGAACTCTGCCTCATATTGCATAATTGTCTTGCTCCCTTGAACTAGCCTTAGAAAAGTCTCCTGCATTTGCTGTCGTGCAGAAGGTGGTACAAACCAGGCTCTAAACACATCAGAGAACTCCTCCCAGGTAATTAGAAAGTTCAATCTCCCTTGAAATTTCTCCTCCTGCTGGCCCATCTACCAGCGCTCTACCTCACCATCTAATAGAAAAATTGCTAATGGTAAATTCCTCTCAGGAGGACACTGCATACTGTCAAATGTTTTTTCCAGCCTCCTAAACCAGTCCTCTGCCTCTCTAGGCTCAATAGTACCCTCAAATCTCGGAGGCTTCAATCTCAGAAATATCTGTAGATGTTTGTCTACCTCTTCGGATCTGACAACAGGAATTCTGCTCTGTGCCTCACCCATCATCTGGGCTATTAAAGTAGCAAACTGTGAAACTGTATCTGAACCAACTATTGGAGCAGAATGTTGAAATCCAGGATCCCGAGCACTTAATTTTGATGGTGACAACTAATACTTACTGAGTACATAGAGACTTCCGTTTGATTACAAATGTTTAATCTTTGTATATGAGGACTAACATTTCAGGTCAGATGCACACTGCTAAAGATTGCTGGAGACTCAAATTGGGTAGAATAGGATGTTGAAGAGTCTGTAATTTTTATTTCTTTAATTTTTCTTTTTGAGTCTGCCACAGAAGCATGCATGTGAAAGGAGCAACAATGCACACACACAGGGGGAGATTTTTTCTTTTAAAATGATTAATTTTTTTTTTAAAACACATCGTACTGTACGATCATGGATCGTACTGTACGATTAATTAAAATACTCAGGCTAACGGCTAATTTTCTAATGTTTATGTTTACAAACTTATCGTACTGTACGATCCATATCGTACTGTACGATAATATGTAATTGTGAAACCCTAGCCGCCAGAATAAGTTTGGTAAGTTTTCAAATTTGATTTTATGAACTGATCGTACTGTACGATACTATTCGTACTGTACGATTAATTAAAACTTGCCAAAATTATCTCCCTAATCAGGAAATAAACGTTGGTTTCTAATTAATATGTCGATCGTACTGTACGATTGTATATCGTACTGTACGACTGACAGAGACGATTTCATTCGTCCCAGAGATCGTACCAGACGAAACCAAGGTTTTATGTTCTGTTCGTCCTAGACGATATTCATATCGTACAGGACGATATCAAGAAATGAACTGATCATACTGTACGACTGGTGGAGTGCTAGACGATTGACAGAGACGATTTTCTTCGTCCCAGCGATCGTACCAGATGATCCCAAGAAATTTTGAACTGATCGTACTGGACGATATTCCTATCGTACAGGACGATATCATGAAAAACCCTATTCGTACTGTACGATTCAATGAGTGCTGGACGACTAACAGAGACGAGTTCTTTCGTCCCGAGGTTCGTCCCACAGTTCGTCCCGTACGAACAGTACGAATCAATAGTATCGTACTGTACGATATACATATCGTACTGTACGATATGAATAAAATTCGATACCTGTTCGTCTGTACTCGTACTGGACGGAGCTGTAATTGAACTGATCGTACTGTACGATTATAAATCGTATTGTACGAACAGAAACGCAAAAGTTGAAATTTTTAGGGTTTTCTGAAGCCTGATATAAAAAACAACTTATTATTTTTCTAAAGAAGTTGTTGATCAATCCTTTGCTGTGAGAGGCTTAGAGGAAGAAGGGGATTCGTAGAGAGAAGTTTTTGGAGAGATCTAGGGCTTGAGAGAGGAAGGTGAAGGTGAGCTTGAGCGTAAGGGAGAAGTAGTGTGAGGGGATCACACGGTGGCTCCAAGCTAGCTGCATGCTTTGCTCCTCTTGTGACTTTGGAAACTTCAAGAACGTTCTCGAGGGAAGAGTCACTTCAAGATCAACATCGCCAAGGTACTCTGCCATCTCCAGGAGGGAGAAAAAGGAGAAGGTCCGCTGCCGTCACCAGGAGGGTGACATAGCGTTTGGTATTCCGCCGCACCGAGGGAGGTGAAAGTGAGTATTGTAAAGGCTTCTCCGCCTTGCTGTGGGGGCAAAAGGAGAGTCAACTTTTATTAGTGCAAATCCCGGAGTAGAGGACTCCGGGGAGTGGACGTAGGTCAAGTGACCGAACCACTATAAAAATCTCTGGTGTGTTTTTTCCTGTTTACCGTACTTTACTTTTTATGCTTTAAATTTGTGCGTTTTAATTGCTTGGTGAAAAATCGGTATTTAAATATTGTAGTGTAAAATCCAAAATTGAACTGTCAATTTCGTAGTTGTGAACGTTGTATTTGCTTCCGCACGTTAGTCGTTAAATTATGTTTTGAAAATACAAAAAAAAAATTAGAACTCTTGTGTAGGGTTAAATTTTTAAAATACCAATTCACCCCCCCTCTTGGCGCATCTCGTACTTTCAAGTGGTATCAGAGCGGGGTTTCAAAATAGTGTTTTAGAAAACCTAGAAACGTAAGATCCATGGCTCAATTTGGTAACCGTAACACTACGGAGGGTTATTCCATAACTCGTCCACCTTTGTTTGACAACATACCGTTTGATTTTTGGAAAATACGCATGTCTACATTTTTACAGTCTTTAGACTATCGCATGTGGATGTTAGTCCAAGAAGGTTATTCTGCACCGTTTCGTATGTTGAATGGAGTGAAAACTGAACTGTCATTTAATGAATGGAGCATTGAGGATAGAGAATTTGCACAACTGAATGCTAAATGTCTAAACTGTTTCTTTTGCGCATTAAAATCAGAAGACTATATGCGAGTATCAACGTGTACTACTGGTAAACAAATTTGGGACAAACTGTGTATCACGTACGAAGGAACTAGTGAGGTCAAACAATCTAGGTTGAACATACTGTTACATGATTACGAACTGTTCCGCATGAAACCTAGTGAAACTATAACTGACATGTACACTCGATTCACCCAGATTGTAACATCACTGCATGCTTTAGGAAGAGAGTTGTCTAACTCAGAAAAAGTAAACAAAATACTGCGATGTTTGCCTAGCTCATACGATGCTAAAATCACTGCAATAACTGAGTCAAAAGACCTAAATGTTTATTCTATTGATAATTTGCTTGGGTCACTCATTGCCTACGAGCAAGGAGTGAGTCAACGACAAAGTGATGCAGGTGAAAAGAAAAAGGAGCGAGCAGTGGCTTTAAAAGCAAACAATTCTGAAAGTGACAGCTCAGCAGCGGAGGAAGATGACGACATAGCTTTGATGACTCGTCAGTTCAAAAATTTTCTGAAAAGAAAGCAGCGCCATCATCAAAGCAATTGGAACAAAGGTAAGAACTCAAAGTATACAAAGGTTGCATCTGAAACAATTTGCTTTGAGTGCAGAAAACCCGGTCATCTCCGAGCTGATTGCCCCAACATCAAAACTCATCAAACCAAGGAGAAGGGTGAGGAAAGATCTAAGTTCAAGAAGGGCAAGTTTAAGACTCAGAAAGCTTTTTGGGCCGACTCTGCCTCAGACTCATCGGAAGAAGAAGCAGAGGAGAAGGTAACAAATCTGTGTCTTATGACTAATGATAATCTTGATCAATCAGATCAAGATGAGGTATGTCAACTGTCTTACGATGAACTGCTTGTTATTTCTGAAAAAATCCATGACTCGTATAGAAATTTGAAGAAAAAGCATGCTAGTCTTAATACTGAGTTTAGTACTTTACAAAAGGAACATGCTAGTGTAGTAAAAAATTTTTCTGACTTAGATAGAGATCATATGTCGTTGCTTGATGAATACGATGCATTAAACAAGAAGCATATTGAGTTAACCACTGCACATGAAACCTTGAAATCATCACATGTTGAATTAGATAATGCATTTAAGGAACTAGAAGAACTATCAGGGGAACTTAGTAGTAGTGAGCATGCATTGAGATTCGAATATGCTAGTCTTAACCAAGAGAACAAATTCTTAAATGAAAAACTTCATGCATACGAGAATAACAAAAAACCTCCCACGTTTGCTGAATTCTTTCAGCCTCCACCATGTGAATCATCTCATTCAAAACCAGCACGGCATGCATCATCCAAACCCAGAAATAGGCACTACCACCCTCGTAGATTAGTGAACCCATTTCCAGGTGTTAGATGTTATTCTTGTGGCATGCTAGGTCACATAGCTCGCACGTGCTCAATTCACTTTAGGACACATCTAGTGTGGAGACCAAAATCGCAATCATCACAGCATAACATGCATACATTTCATTCATATAAGTGTGATGTGGAACCCAAACTCACTTGGGTTCCCAAAGCTAATCCATGATTGACATTGTAGGGATGCTCTCACAAAAGACCTAGTGAGAGCATGTGGTACCTGGACAGTGGCTGCTCAAGACACATGACTGGAGACATGAAGCAGTTCGTGACACTGGAGGCCAGGTCAGGAGGCAAGGTAACTTTGGGAGACAACACCACCAGAAAAGTGGTGGGCTCAGGTATCATTGGAAATACTAAAAATTTAATTATTGAGAATGTACTTTTAGTGGATGGTTTAAAGCACAATCTTTTAAGTATAAGTCAACTATGTGACAAGGGTTTTGATATAAAATTTTTGTCTAACAAATGCATGATTAGTTTAAATGATTCACTTGTGTTAGAAGGAAAACGTATAAACAATGTTTACATGTTAGACTTGAACTGCATTGAAACCTCAAATTCCTTGTGTCTGAAAACAATAGCAGATGACTCTTGGCTATGGCATAGGAGACTATGCCATGCTAGTATGAAAACACTTAGGAACATCACTCAGAAAGACTTAGTTAGAGGCATACCAAAGTTAGATTTTACTAAGGACCATCTTTGTGATGCTTGCCAATTAGGAAAACAAGTTAAATCTTCATTTCATGCAATCAAGGATATCAGCACCACTAGGCCACTAGAAACTCTCCACATGGACCTGTTCGGACCTGTTAGTATAGCCAGCCTAGGAGGGAAGTTGTATGGGTTTGTAATAGTAGATGACTACTCTAGGTTTACTTGGGTGAAATTCCTAGCTCATAAGAGTGAGTCATTTGAAGAATTTAGAGTTTTCTCCACTTGGATTCAAAGGAAATTAGGATGTGTAATTTCAACAATTCATAGTGATCACGGTGGGGAATTTGAGAATGATAAGTTTGAATCGTTTTGTAAAGAAGTTGGAATGGAACATAATTTCTCTGCCCCTAGAACTCCTCAGCAAAATGGAATAGCAGAAAGAAAGAATAGAACGTTAGTTGAAGCTGCTAGGGCTATGTTAGCTGAATACACTCTCCCTAGATACTTTTGGGCAGAAGCAGTAAATACCGCATGCTATGTATTAAACAGGGTAAATGTTAGATCCAAACTTAATAAGACACCCTATGAGTTGCTTAAGGGTAGGACACCCAATCTTTCCCACTTACACATTTTCGGGTGCAAATGCTTCATCCTAATCAATGGCAAGTCACCCTTAGGAAAGTTCGATCCTAAATCTGATGAAGGGGTTTTCCTAGGCTACTCATCTGTAGGTAAAGCTTATAGAATATTCAATAAGAGAACCCTAGTAGTAGAAGAGTCCACTCATGTAGTATTTGATGAATCCAATAAGACATCTGAACCTAATCATGAAGAAGAAGAAGTTGAGGTTATACGGGGAGTAGAAACCATTACCATAGAGACTAGAGCGGAACCTCAGGAACATCTGCCTAAGGATTGGAAATTTTCTTCTAGTCATCCTAGAGAACTGATCTTAGGAGACCCATCAGAAGGGGTAAAAACTAGGCATGGACTTAGGAAAGAGGTTAGCCATTCTGCATTTATATCTATGATTGAACCCACGAGTATAGATCAAGCCTTAGGAGATGAATTTTGGATCCTAGCAATGCAAGAAGAGCTGAACCAATTCGTTAGGAATGATGTATGGGAGTTAGTCAAAAGGCCTAAAGAGCAAAGTGTGGTTGGAACTAAGTGGGTCTTTAAAAATAAGATGAATGACTCAGAAATAGTAGTAAGAAATAAGGCTAGGCTAGTAGCGAAGGGGTATAACCAAATTGAAGGAATAGATTTTGAAGAAACCTTTGCTCCGGTAGCTAGACTAGAAGCCATCAGGGTACTGTTAGCTTTTGCTTGTTTTAGGGATTTTAAGCTGTATCAAATGGATGTAAAGAGTGCCTTCCTGAATGGAGTAATCAAGGAAGATGTGTATGTGGAGCAACCTCCGGGGTTTGAAAACTCACAATTTCCAAACCACGTGTTCAAACTGAAAAAGGCACTGTACGGGTTAAAACAAGCACCTAGAGCCTGGTATGAAAGACTTAGTACGTTCCTACTAGATAGAGGCTTTGTAAAGGGTAGTGTGGACACCACCTTATTTTTGAAGAAGGTAGGAGTTGAAGTACTCATTGTTCAGATTTATGTAGATGACATATTGTTCGGATCGACGGAGAAAAACCTATGTAATGAATTTTCAAAAACAATGAGCGACGAGTTTGAAATGAGCATGATGGGTGAACTTAGTTACTTCCTTGGATTTAGTGTAAAACAAACGGAAGGTGGAACGTTTCTTAGCCAGTCTAAGTACGTCAACGATATTTTGAAAAAATATGAAATGGATAATGCTAAGGCTATGAATACACCCATGAGCTCTAATATTCAATTGGATAAAGATCCCAGTGGGAAGTCTGTAGATCAAAAGAGGTATAGGGGAATAATTGGATCGCTTCTCTATCTGACTGCCAGTAGACCAGACATAATATTTAGTGTGTGTCTCTGTGCCCGTTTTCAAGCTGACCCGAAAGAATCTCACATGACTGCTGTCAAAAGAATTCTCAGATATCTTCTAGGCACCCCGAACTTTGGAATTTGGTATCCTAGACACAGCACCTCTTTTGAAATCTTAGGATACTCCGATTCAGACTTTGCAGGTTGTAAGGTAGATAGAAAAAGCACTTCTGGCACTTGTCAATTCATTGGACAATCATTAGTTTCATGGTCCAGTAGGAAGCAAAATTCAGTAGCCCTATCCACCGCCGAAGCGGAATATATAGCGGTAGGTAGCTGTGTTGCACAAGTGTTGTGGTTAAAACAACAGCTTGTAGATCTAGGACTACCTGTAGGAACGATTCCGATCATGTGTGACAATACTAGCGCAATTTGCATATCCAAAAATCCAATTCAACACTCACGAACCAAACATATAGACATTAGACATCATTTCATTAGAGATCATGTAGCCAAAGGCGATATTGAACTGCACCACGTTGCTACTGAAGATCAATTGGCGGACATTTTCACAAAACCATTAGGCTGCTGCTGCTCCTGCTGACGCACCTCCGCCACCACCAACCCAACCACCTGGCCTTGCACCTCCCGACTACCCTCACGACGACATTATTCGACGACTTGATCGTCTGGAGACTCGGTTGGATGCTCACATTGCTCAGCAGCATCAGGAGCATGACACGGATATGAAATGGTTTAGGGAGCGCTTCCAATCGATCGATCACCAGTTCGCCTCCCTTCATCAGTACCACCAGCTGTTTCCCGACCCTCCACCACCACCTCCGGATCAGGATCCAGATTTTTAGATTGTTGTAGTTGTTTCTATTTTCTGTTTGTTCTCAGTGTACTTGTTTTTTCTTTTTTCTTTCATTTTTGGTGTTGTCAAAAGGGGGAGACTTTTCTGTGTGTTCTGTATTATGTTTTTACTTACTATTAAATGTTATTGGTTGTTTATGTTATCACTTCATTTGTTTTTTTTTCTTGTTGTTTTATTTTTGTTATAATAAAACAAATATATATATATATATATTTGTGTAGAACATCTGTCCGTCAGAAAATATTATTTGACACCATCAAAAAGGGGGAGATTGTTGAAATCCAGGATCCCGAGCACTTAATTTTGATGGTGACAACTAATACTTACTGAGTACATAGAGACTTCCGTTTGATTACAAATGTTTAATCTTTGTATATGAGGACTAACATTTCAGGTCAGATGCACACTGCTAAAGATTGCTGGAGACTCAAATTGGGTAGAATAGGATGTTGAAGAGTCTGTAATTTTTATTTCTTTAATTTTTCTTTTTGAGTCTGCCACAGAAGCATGCATGTGAAAGGAGCAACAATGCACACACACAGGGGGAGATTTTTTCTTTTAAAATGATTAATTTTTTTTTTAAAACACATCGTACTGTACGATCATGGATCGTACTGTACGATTAATTAAAATACTCAGGCTAACGGCTAATTTTCTAATGTTTATGTTTACAAACTTATCGTACTGTACGATCCATATCGTACTGTACGATAATATGTAATTGTGAAACCCTAGCCGCCAGAATAAGTTTGGTAAGTTTTCAAATTTGATTTTATGAACTGATCGTACTGTACGATACTATTCGTACTGTACGATTAATTAAAACTTGCCAAAATTATCTCCCTAATCAGGAAATAAACGTTGGTTTCTAATTAATATGTCGATCGTACTGTACGATTGTATATCGTACTGTACGACTGACAGAGACGATTTCATTCGTCCCAGAGATCGTACCAGACGAAACCAAGGTTTTATGTTCTGTTCGTCCTGGACGATATTCATATCGTACAGGACGATATCAAGAAATGAACTGATCGTACTGTACGACTGGTGGAGTGCTGGATGATTGACAGAGATGATTTTCTTCGTCCCAGCGATCGTACCAGACGATCCCAAGAAATTTTGAACTGATCGTACTGGACGATATTCCTATCGTACAGGACGATATCATGAAAAACCCTATTCGTACTGTACGATTCAATGAGTGCTGGACGACTGACAGAGACGAGTTCTTTCGTCCCGAGGTTCGTCCCACAGTTCGTCCCGTACGAACAGTACGAATCAATAGTATCGTATTGTACGATATACATATCGTACTGTACGATATGAATAAAATTCGATACCTGTTCGTCTGTACTCGTACTGGACGGAGCTGTAATTGAACTGATCGTACTGTACGATTATAAATCGTACTGTACGAACAGAAACGCAAAAGTTGAAATTTTTAGGGTTTTCTGAAGCCTGATATAAAAAACAACTTATTATTTTTCTAAAGAAGTTGTTGATCAATCCTTTGCTGTGAGAGGCTTAGAGGAAGAAGGGGATTCGTAGAGAAAAGTTTTTGGAGAGATCTAGGGCTTGAGAGAGGAAGGTGAAGGTGAGCTTGAGCGTAAGGGAGAAGTAGTGTGAGGGGATCACACGGTGGCTCCAAGCTAGCTGCATGCTTTGCTCCTCTTGTGGCTTTGGAAACTTCAAGAACGTTCTCGAGGGAAGAGTCACTTCAAGATCAACATCGCCAAGGTACTCTGCCATCTCCAGGAGGGAGAAAAAGGAGAAGGTCCGCTGCCGTCACCAGGAGGGTGACATAGCGTTTGGTATTCCGCCGCACCGAGGGAGGTGAAAGTGAGTATTATAAAGGCTTCTCCGCCTTGCTGTGGGGGCAAAAGGAGAGTCAACTTTTATTAGTGCAAATCTCGGAGTAGAGGACTCCGGGGAGTGGACGTAGGTCAAGTGACCGAACCACTATAAAAATCTCTGGTGTGTTTTTTCCTGTTTACCGTACTTTACTTTTCATGCTTTAAATTTGTGCGTTTTAATTGCTTGGTGAAAAATCGGTATTTAAATATTGTAGTGTAAAATCCAAAATTGAACTGTCAATTTCGTAGTTGTGAACGTTGTATTTGCTTCCGCACGTTAGTCGTTAAATTATGTTTTGAAAATACAAAAAAAAAAATTAGAACTCTTATGTAGGGTTAAATTTTTAAAATACCAATTCACCCCCCCTCTTGGCGCATCTCGTACTTTCACAGAACTATACACAGGAGCTGCCTGACTAGCACTCTATCCATCGGTCATATTTGGGTCTTGTGGATCCATAATCACACAGAATATGCAACTGAACATATATGCATATAAAACAAAAATAATGAATACTCAGACAAACTTAAAACTACCCCACTAAACTTACAGATCAAATCCTATAGCTCTGTTTTATGATCCAATTCCAAAACTATTGCTCTGATACCACAAAAGCTTGTCACAACCCAACCCAACCAGGATAGGTCCTATCGTATTGAGCTGTGACAGGTAAACCCCAAGATCTAGTTTTGAAATTATTTTAGATTTTTTTTCCAATATTTATTGAAATAAATGACAAACTACAGAGCTACTAAAATATCCAAATACTGAAAAACTCATCCATAAATTTTTTTTTCATTCATCAAAATAAATATCAACACTACAATATATGGCTACATGCAATAGCTACAGAACTGAAGGTTTAACTAGCCATGACTGTACAAAAATTAAAATAGCAAAATACTTTTGACACATCTGATCCTGAATTGCTAGTCCACAACCTCTTTCTCTTTCCCAGATCCTAAAAATCAGAAGTAAAATCACAGTGAGCTACAACAGCTCAGCAAGCCACACAAATTAATCTAAATTTTTAAATATTCTTTTATTTCAAATATTTTACTGAATATTTAAAACCAGTTAAATGCAATTTAAATAAATCACTGAACTGAGAATCACAAAACTGGAAAATGTAACAAATACATAGCAGTTATTCTATGATTTAAATAACAGTACAAAACAAATCAGACTTGTTTAGATCATATTTTCCGGATCCAGACAGAATCTCAGAGGATTCTGGCCCCTTATGACTCCCTTTTCATTTGTGCTTATAGCACTAGAATATATCAGATATCCCTGTCTCGGACAGAATCTCAAAGGATTATGGCCCATTATAACTCCCAGCAATTCCGTGACACAGACAGAATCTCAAGAGATTCTGACCCCTTATAGCTCCCAGCAGATATCATTTACTCACATATACACATATATAATCACATTAAAATAAGTAAAGAGTAATTGAGTATGTATCAATATTTCAGTGTTGTATAACGGTAGACAACAGAAAATCCAACTAGAAAAAAATGCACATTTTCAAAAAATTACCAAATTACCTGAGATTGCATACAATGATGATTTAAGATTTTTATTGTACTACAGTACTATTTTTCAACATCCCGATAATTTTCTATTCGGTAAAAACCCCGCAAATTTCAAAACCCCCTATGAAAAATTTCCAGAAAATATGCAAAATGTGTATATTTGTAATCTCTACAACATATAAAAAGTTATGCGATGAAAGTTTTACCGGTGCAAAGTTATCCCCCTTTTTTGCTAACGGATACAAAATTTAATAGAAATATTTGCTAAAACTTACACATTTTTTAAAATTGAGATGGGCATTATGTGCCTTACCTTAAGACGAACAACTTTTTCAATTGGACCGACGGACGAAAACGGCCTGAAGTCACCCAAAATCCGAATTTTCTCTCTTCTCTCTCCTATTTCTTTTCCTAGAATCTTAATTTTCTTCTTTGTTTGGGTAAAAACAGAAATGGTGGGTAAAAACCCAAATGGCATGAAAGGGATTTTAATAATAAGTTATTGCTTTTAGATATTTTATTAAAATATTGATTATTCTATTATTTAATATTAAAATATTAAGTTAATACAAAATATTTTATATCTTTAAATTCAAAAATCCAAAAATTATAGAAAAATATTTATAATTTATCTAATTTTATTTAGAATATTAACATGAAATCGATTTGCAAAATGGATACCTAATGTACCGATAGGTGCTGATTTCTTAAAAAAATTTAACAGTGTCCAAAAATTATGAAAAAATTAGGGAAGCTAAAACACAATATTATAAATATTTTGGCAAAGACGGGTTGTGATTTGGACCTCTAAGTCAACAAAAAAATTTTTAAAAATTTAAAGGGTTTCACACAAGACTTGGGTCCAAATTTTCAGCACCCTGCTGTATGCTTTTTGCTGATGATATTTTTCTTGTTGAAAAGACTATAGAGGGAGTTGAAGGTAAACTCGAATTATGTAGGTCAACCTTAGAGTCTAAAGATTTTCGTTTGAGTAGATCTAAAAGCAAATACATGGAATGTAATTTTAGTAGTAATAGATCTAATGGGGGTTTATGACTTTAAACGATCAAATCATTAACAAGTGTACTCCTTTTAGATATCTTGGGTCTATTGTTCAGAGTGATGGTGAAATAGATGGGGATATTATTAGTAGAATTCAAGTTGGATGATTGAAGGGGAGGAATGCTTCGGGTTTGTTGTGTGATAGAAAAATACCACTCAAACATAAGGGAAAATTTTATAAGATGGTGTTGAGACCTGCAATGCTTTATGGTGCAGAATGTTGGCTATTAAAAGAGAAGCATAATATTAAGTTAAGTCTTGCTGAGATGAGGATGCTCGGATGGATGAGTGGATTTACTCTTAGAGACAGGATACGAAACGAGCATATCTGTAAAAAAGTTGGAGTAACTCTAGTGATAGATAAGATTAAAGAGAGTCGCCTTAGATGATTTGGTCGTAAAACTGTAGCCTTCCGATGACCTTGTTAGGAGAGTGGATGTATTAGATTTGTCCTATGTTAAAAAAAGGTATAGATAAACCTAAAAAGACTTGGTTAGAAAATATTAGAAATGACCTTTCTTTATTAATTTTAAATGAGAATTTGACTCCTAACAGGACAATGAAAAAAAGGATTCATGTAACTAACCCCACGTAGTGGGATAAAGGCTTGATGTTGTTGTTGTTGTTGTTGTTGTTGTTGTTGTTTAAATGAAGATTATGAGAATATGATTGACTTTAGGGATCGTAGCACACTTAATGAAAATAGAAAAAAAAAATTTATTATCGAATTAGTAAAACTATATTAAAATATAAGCATAATATTAAGTTAAGTGTTGCTGAGATGAGGATGCTCAGGTGGATGAGTGGATTTACTCTTAGAGAAAGGAAACGAAATGAGCATATCCGTGAAAAGGTTGGAGTAGCTCTAGTTAGAGATAAGATTAAAGAGAGTCGCTTGAGATGGTTTGGTCATGTAAAACAGTAGCCTTCCGATGACCCTGTTAGGAGATTAGATGTATTAGACCTGGCCTATGTTAAGAAAGGTAGAGGTAAACCTAAAAAGATTTAGTTAGAAAATATTAGAAATGACCTTTTTTTATTAGATTTCAATGAGAATTTTACTCCTAACAGGACAATGAAAAAAAGGATTCATGTAGCTGACCCCACGTAGTGGGATAAAGGCTTGATGTTGTTGTTGTTTAAATTAAGATTATGAGAATACGATTGACTTTAGGGATATTAGCACACTTAATAGTAATAGAGATTTTTATTTTTAGTCGAATTAGTAAAACTAAAGTTTGAGAGGCTTTAAAGAAAATGAAGTGTAGAAAAGCAGTGTGATCTAATAATATTCCAATAGAGGTGTGGAAATGCTTAAAAGTTCAAAAAATTTCATGGCTTACTAATTTTTATAATAATAATTTGAAGATAAGTGGGGTGTGTTGGTTCTAATTTTTCAGAATAAAAGTGATGCACAAGAATATATAAATTATAGATGAATTAAGTTAAGGTGTCATACATAAAAATTTTGGGAGAGAGTACCTGAGCCTAGGTTACAACGTGATATTAATGTTTCTCAAAATTAGTTTAGACTCATGCCAAGTAGGTCTACTATGGAAGCTATATATTTGTTGAGAGATTCGATGGAGAAGTATAGAGAGAGTAAGGAGGATCGACATATGAGATTTATTTTAGAGAAAACATATGATAAAGTGTCATACATAAAAATTTTGGGAGAGAGTACCTAAGCCTAGGTTACGACGTGATATTAAATTTTTCTCAAAATTAGTTTAGATTCATGCCGGGTAAGTCTACTATGGAAGCTATATATTTGTTGAGAGATTTGATGGAGAAGTATAGAGAGAGTAAGGAGGATCTACATATGAGACTTATTTTAGAGAAAACATATGATAAAGTTCCAAGATAAGTGCTCTGGAGAGTTCTAGAAAAGGAGTTAAAATACTTATATTCAAGTATTAAGGATATGTATACGGGATTGTTACTTGTGTTCAAATACACGGTAGTTTGACCAAGTATTTTCCTATTTCAATTGGATTACATCAAGAATTACCGTTAAGCTGATATCTTTTTGTTTTCGTCATAAATGTTCTTACTAAACACTTGCAGCCTTGGCGTATGCTTTTTGCTGATGAAATTCCTCACATAGAGGCTAGAGACGGAGTTAAAATAAAACTTGAATTATAGAGGTCAACTTTAGAGTCTAAAGGTTTTTGTTTAAGTAGATTTACAATTGAATAAATGAAGTGTAATTTTTGTAGTAATAGTTCTAGTAGTGCGAATGTAACATTGGGTTATCAAGTAATTAAAAAGTGTGCACATTTTAGATATATCGGGTCTATTGTTCAAAGCGATGGTGAAATAGATGTGGATATTATTAGTATAATTAAAATTGGATGGTTGAAGCGAAGGAATGCATCGGGCATTATGTGTGATGAAAGAGTACCCCTCAAACTTAAGAGAACATTTTATAAGATGGTGGTGAAACTTGCAATGTTTAATGGCATAGAATGTTCGCCATTAAAAGAGAGGCACAAAATTAATTTAAGTGTTGCAGAGATGAGGATGCTCAGGTGAATGAATGGTTTTACACTTAGAGAGAAAACAAGAAATGAATATCTACATGGAAAAGTTTGAGTAGCTTCAATGACAAATAAAATTAGAAAGAGTAAGAGTCTCCTTAGATGGTTTGGTTACATAAAACATCAACCATTCGAAGACTCAGTTAGGAGAGTATATGTATTAGATCCGGCCTATATTAAGAAAGGTGGAGGTAGACCTAAAAAGATTTAGTTAGAAAATATTAAAAATAGCTTTTTTATTATATTTAAATGAGAATTTAACTCTTAACAAGGCACAACGAAGAAAAAGGATTCATGTTGCTAACCCTACGTACTGAGATAAAGGCTTGTTGTTGTTATTGTTGTCGTCGTCATCAAAAAGATTTGTAATCTAAGATAATTAATAAAAAAGTATAGAAAGAAGAAAAAGGACTTCGGTAGTTTTAAATCATATTAAGAAATTATATGATTGGGTGCTATAAGAATTGATTTGACTTGCATTAAAGAAAGAAAGAAGTTTGTCAAAAGTATGTTCAATTTATCAAAAATGTGTGTAATGAAGGATTAAGAAGAAATTTAAATTATGGAGTGAACATCAATTTTATTTATAAAAGGATTGCATCAAGGATGAACATTAAGTTTATAAATTTTTCTATTGATTATGAAAATTCTTACAAAAAATATTCAAAGTATTTTAGCATATAATTTTCTCTATTGCCAGCTCTAATTGGTGCAATATTCATTGAAATAAATAATTAATTAAAAAAGTGAAGAAAATATTCATTTACCAAATAAAGACATTGAAATTATTAAAATAAAAATTAAATATATGATATATAATTTTAGGGAGTGTAATATGAATATTTATTAGTCAATAATATTATAATATAATTTTATACAGAGGTGTTGTGAATTTAGAATCTTAAATCCACTATAGAGATAAATGTAGCTATAAATAAAGTAACTACTAAGGTTAATGTTAGATAATTAAAATGAATAAGTCTCAAGAATATTAACAATAAGGGGAGATCATGATGAGAAAAATAATTTTATAAACGTATAATTAAGCTAGCTATTTTGAAAGAATTTAAGTGTTAAGAGATAATGAAATAATCATTAGCTAAATAATGAGTGAAGAAAATGTAAATATGAAGATCAATGCATTGTTTAAAATTGTGTAATATGAGGCTCGCCTTAAGGCCTACCTCAGCGGAATTCCAGTGAAAAATGCAATGAGCTTGTTCCTCAAACTTATTTTATGAGGCTTGCACCTCAGCTTGGATGAGGCCTGTCACGCCTTACCCTATTTATATATATTTTTATTAAAGCTTGTCTAAAATCCTAAACTAAAGCCTCGAACAAATCACACTTTAATGCACCCCCCAAACTAAAGTAACTTTCTCTCAACTGCCTTGACCTCCAACCCTCCGTTTTCTCCATAGTCACCACCGTCGTAGTCTCCGGCGGATATCACTTGAAATCTGCACACCACCACCACTAGGGGTGACAATTTCGGGTCACAGGTCGGGTTCGGGTCGAACCCGAAACTGACCCGCTACTATTCGGGTCAACCCGGACCCGACCCGTTTTTAAAAACGGGTCGGTTTTCCGGACCCGAACCAGACCCGCTTCGGCTTCGGGTCAACCCGACCCGACCCGCGAACACGGCAACTCCGTCAGCGGCGTCCGGCGGCAGAGGCGTCCGGCGGCGCGGCAACGACAGCGGAGTCAGCGCCTCAACGGGGCAGTGAGGTCAGCCGGGCAGCAGAGCGGGTAGCGACGGGACAACGGACGTGATGCGGGCCAGTAGACGCGACGCGGGACGCGACTCGCGAAAGCGACGCAGGCGGCTGGGGGCAGTCGGGTCAGCGCAGCGGGGCAGCGGTCAGGGCAGCGGGGCAGCTGAGGGCTAAACGGGTTTTCGGGTTGACCCGACAACCCGCCGGGTCAACCCGAACCCGACCCGTTTTTCAAACGGGTCGATTTTGGGAACCCGAACCCGACCCGTTTTTCAAACGGGTCGATTTTGGGAACCCGAACCCGACCCGTTTTGAAATCGGGTCGGGTCAAACCTGAAATTTTCGGGTAGGGTTCGTGTCGGGTTTTCGTGTCATGTCAAATATTGACACCCCTAACCACCACCTCCTATAAAATTTTAAGAGTATTAATTTCATATTTATGTTAATGAAAAATATTTATGAAAGAGGAAGATGACTAAAATAAATGAAGAAACAAATTGGGAGGAATTGGACTTTATAGGATGAGATAGGAGAGAAACCAATTTGTTATGATGACGACTTAAAGAAAAAACCCCTCAGTGATGACAGTGCAGATGATTTTCATGTCTTTGTCAACTATTTCAGTTTTATTTAGGAATTAAATATGGATGAATAGGAAACTAAGAAGGAATTTGAAGTGGAGCTTGATATTATATAATACTTTTATGTCATTCCTATATTTAATATTATTTTGCCCTTGTAATATTTGAATTTCAATTCTATTTTACACAATTTATCACTTACCACTTTATACCTTGTGCAATTTTTTATTTCATATGTATGACAATTTGTTACTTCATAATTCAATAGAAAGTTAACATGTCATCCTTTAACATATTATTTGTGTATTATCTAAAAAATCACGTTTAACATTTATTTTGACATAACGCAATTTTTAAATTTTGGCTTACACTCAAAATGCCTTGAGGCTCACCTCACGAATAAAAAATGCCTTAATACTCAATTGCGTAATTTTAAACTTGTATCAATGTGCGGTAAAATTAGGAATTTTAATTTAGGATTGATCATAATGAAAAGAACAATCAAGATAGCATATATTGTAGATAATGCTGTTGAAAATAAGTTTAGTAAAGTGTAAAGAATAATAGACCTAAGATAACATAGATATAAGTTGTTAAAAAAGCATGTAGTAGTAGATAAAAACAAATGAAAGAAAAAATAAAAAGAATTTATAAAATAAAATTTTGGTTAACTTTGATAATGATGATGATGACAATGACGGTGATGGTGCTAGTGGTTGATATTGCCTATTGGAAGTTAAGTAATTAAGGATAGCTTTAAAAATATCCAAAGTTAGGAAAAGGAATATTTTAAAAATAAAAAACAATGAAAGTTTCAGACTTGATTAGTTATTTTTGAAAAAGGGAGCACAAAGTTCGAAAGTACATTTTAAGCCACATACTGCTTATTTGGCAGCGTTTCACAGATTATGCTGTGCATCTTATACATGTTTTGTTTAAATGAATCAAACTTTTCAATAAATCTCTAAAACATATTAATTTAATGGCAATGGTCATTAATTTTGAAATATACTCATAAGTGAGGACATATGATGCATAAGAAGTTTGAATATTCAAAATGTGACAATACGCACTCTAATGAGGTAAATATAAACATCACAGAGATTTTAAGAGGTTGCAACTTGGCGTCTTATTATTGATCTGTGGTAAAAACTTATTTTATAGACATGCCTTTTTCTTTTGTAAGAATTGCGGCCCATGTTGTTCAGGTGCTACTACTTAACTTCACTAGTAACATTCTTCCTTTAGTCATTGGAAGCCTTGATAATTGTGACTCAATCTGCTTAGATTTCATTTCCTTGTTTGGTAACGGTAACTACGAATTCCAAATATTTGGTTACCTATTGAGAAATTTATATTTATGGGTGATATTAATGGTTTGTATAACAAGTGCTTTTAATAAAAATTTGATGATTAAGATGTCAAACAATCAAAGAACCCCTATTTTGATAATATTTTGATATTTTTAAAATCAAAACTTAAGAACACAGGAGATACTTAATTGTGATAACTATAGAGGAATCAAATATAAGTAAAAAAAAGTTATAAGAAAGAAGATTGACTAAAACGATGTTGATATCGAAAAAAATGAATTTGGTTTTATGTCAATGAGATCCACCAAGAAAGTGAATTTTGATAGAGAGCACTTACAAGGCAGTAGAGTAGAAAAAAGACCTTCAGATGATTTTATTGATCTAGAATTGACTTATGATTGAATGTCATAAAAATTGACCTCAGCCGAAAAATTAGTCAAGGTAACGTACTATCATGCAAGTTTGAAAAAGACAATTCTAATCAAAGCCATTTGCTAAAATAATATAAAGTTAATATAAAGACGAAAATATTTAGAAGATAAATATACTGGGACTTAGGATTAGTAGAACAAATATTTAATATTATATATATATATATATATAAAAATATATATTTAGTGGTGTAATATTAAAAATTATCAATGATATTACTAGAGTATCTTAAATCTATTATACAAAAAAATCAAGATATATATGAAGATATAACTTCTAAAATGAAAGCTTTGTAATTAAAATAGATATATAAATAAAAAATATTATATAATGAGAGAATATCATAAGGACTTAATGACAAATTATATAAAACTACAATTAAGTTGGCTTTCTTATTATGGATCCGAGTATTAGGAAGAAAAAATTCATTAATAGCAAAGTTGAGTGTAGCAAAAATAAAAATATTATGTCGAATATATGGCAAAATTAGAGTGATTGATTCATGAATGATCACATACTTTTATTTATTTATTTAATGAATGATCACATTTGAAAGACAGTAGAAAGTATCAATTAGGCCATTTGAGAATAGAATTTTAGACATGTACAGCAAAAAGTATAAAATATATCTAATAAAATATAACGATAAATTAGTACGAAGCGAGTAAGGAAGACATGGATAAAAATAACATAATGAGTATATTAAATAAATATAAGACTTACGGAGATTGAGGCTCTTTGGAGGATCAGCACAAGTTCCTCTGGAGTAAGAAATTTAGACCATTGATGAGTTCCTTTTGGAATCTGTCATCATACAAGGAAAACATAAATTCAAAAGAAAAAAAAAACAAATAAGATATACATTAATGCAGTATAATATTTGTACTTCAACATAAGCGCTCATAGAAGTTTGATCTTGATGGAACAAGTGTTTTTTGAAGATGTGAGCATACAGTTTATAAGATGAGCACCAAAATGCCACAACTACATAGGGACTGAGATAAACATAAGTTGATATATATTATTTGAAACGTTGTGTAATGGAACAGTGCCACTCTATTCTACCTCTCTCTTTCTCTCTCTCTCTCTCTCCCGAGATATCCAACCCAAAATCATTTGATTTAAGTTTGTCACTGTGCATTTAGAATGCTTATGACGTAAGCATACAGGGTCTAGGTATTCAAACAAGAGAGAGAGAGAGTGGGTGTGTGTGTGAGAAAGAGAGAGAGGTTACTATAGCCAAAGTTAACTCCCAATAGCTATTCTAGAAACAACAGTGGTGCATGAATGTCTTAAACATACTTATTCTATAATGTATGGTTATAATAAAACAAAATTCATAAAGTAATTCATGTTGAAACTAACAATGGCTTCAACTATTGAAAAATTAGGTTTTACAAGTATGCTTGAAATTCTACGGCATTGAATCTGTTTAGAATATAGTAGAGTACGCAAAGATGTGATCAAAAATTTAACCTGAAAAGAATAAACTTCTAGTAGGTTGATAACAATTATGAATGAAATTCCAGCAATCATGGTAGATGAGATTTATGCCAAAATAAAACAATGTGCTTCAATTAATTCCCTCATACCCAATTAAGAAGATATTCTGCTGCAACAATTGCAGTGGCATACGCTCTCATAGAGCGGTTGATTGTTGAGATCACACTGGCTCCTCCAGGAACTACTAACGCTGAAAGTGACTCACAAAAATCAGAGGGATCAGCAACATGCTCAATGACCTGTAATAGTTAATGTCTTCAGTGATCACGACAACTAGCATGACAATATCCAGTAAGGAATGAATTATGTATCTTTAACCATTTCACAAAATACTTCAGAAGCTCACAATACAGCCTCACACTAGAAAAGTTAACGAGGTCACCAAAAATGAATTTCATCTAAGTTTTAGAAAAAATAAAACAAAATAACATGAAATAAATCAGCACCAACTCTTCACCTTACCTACTACATACCTCAAGAGCAAGAACAGCATCAAATTGCCTGTTGGCCTTGACCAATTGCTCTGCAACACATAGTATTCTTTAGATAAGGTCATTTATCTTCATTTTGCATAGCAAACTCAATTTTACGGAGGCACTTCAATTGGAATTAGCTGGATGTAGATTATCATTAGGTCACGCACAATAAGGAATGCTCATCTCGCTACAAGAAGAAACTAGTAGTTGCTGAAGGGTAACAATGATTTTCTCATGCATTAATCAAGTCTATCAAGCATTCAATCTAACTGAATAAAAAAGACTTATTTTTAGTTGCACCAGGACATAGGATCCTGGACAATCTAGCTCAAGAGTTTTAAAAGCCAAACCGACTTTAAAGAGCTATTGGAGTAGAAGAAAATGTTACAATGCAATCACTAACCATAAATACTACATTAACAAAAAAATGTACCACAATTTAGCTAGAAGCATACAACATGCCATTCCAAACCTACAATGAAAGGGATATACAATGCACCTCACAGATGAAAGAAAAATAAAGCAGAATGTACAATAAGATAAGGGGAAGAAGAAAATACAGAGATGTGCTCGCCAAACTAATTCAAATATAGGCCAAATTAGAGGTTCATTGCAACCCCATATTGCACAGGATATCAATTACTTCAAACCATGTAAAGAGTGCTTCCTCTCCTTCATCAAAGGCTCAAACATTATTCATGTTTGAATCCTCCGCTCCACGAACACTTTTTTATTTCTTTCTTTCAACTACAAAATTACCATCCAAAAGGACAAAAAACCCAAAGAATTAAGAATCCTAGAATTGGGTTTAGCATATTAAAAAGATAGACTGATAACTTAAGTCGAGATTATTCTCTTTTTTTCTCAAAGAATGCTAGTATCACTTTCTAAAGTGATCACAGATGGCTGGCCTTCAGTAATTCTAGCATTCTCTGAACCTCTCTGGGTGGTCAATTCTGACAGCTTGGGGGGCAGAGCCTTCAATGTTGATTCCTCTAGTGACGTGAAGGTTTTTGTTAGGAAATACTTGGAGTTCACAAGTAAAACCTAACGATATTGACAAAAACAGCGAGACGATCCACAAATCCAAAGGAAAAACCAGAAAAATAGTAGTTTTTATTAGAATAATCAAACTAACGGAAGAAAATAGCAAGATACAATTGATCCTCAATTCGAGAGGAGAATCTATCTCTCCCAATCCCTAGATGCCGCTAGAGCCCAAGTCACCAAACTCCAAGAACGAAATCAGCCACAATAATTTGCATAACCCTAACCCTAATCCTCTCTTCCTATTTAAAGCAAACAAACCCACCTCCTTAGCCCCGCGCCACCCCTCCGCCTCCTCCTTCCTATTTGAAACATCTAGTGGACCCCACCCACCTTGGGTGGCAAAACCAAGAGGGCGGACTGCTTGGTCCGCCTCTTATAAAATTGGACCGGCCCGTTGTCTAGGACCTGTTGGACCAATCTAACAATACCCCCTCCCAAAGAATCACCTTGTCCTCAAGGTGAAAGGAGGGAAACTGATGCTTCACCCTCTCATAAGGCTCCCACGTGGCATCATAGTCCAATAGGCTCTTCCATTTGATAGGACTTCCATAGTTCCCCCATCTCTCTGGCGAACCCTCTCAACTCTAAGGGTTCCAATACCACCTCCAAGTACTCTGTCAACGTCATTGGTAGCTCAGAAATCGTAGCATGATCCTCAATTGCCATCCTCAGTTGTGATACATGAAAAATAGGATGTATGGTTGTTGTCGATGGCAATTTCAAGCGGTATGCCACTGCTCCAATCCTCTCTAAAACTTCAAATGGCCCAAGATACCTTGGTGCAAGCTTCTCATTCATCTTGTTGGCGACGGTCTTCTACCTCTAAGGTCAGAGCTTTAAGAACACCATTTCCCCTACCTCAAATTGGATGTCCTTCCTATGTCCATCTATCTGTTTCTTCATAATCTGCTAGGCCCTCAGTATATGCCTCTTCAATTCTTCAAACACTCAATCCCTCTCCTCCAAATTCTTCTCTACTGAAGAAATTGGGGTGCTATTATGCCCAAAATGTACCAGGTGAGGAGGATCCCTTCCGTATAACACTTTGAATGGGGTCATCTGAGAAGAAAAATGATATAAAGTGTTGTACCAATACTCTGCCCATGCCAACCACTTGGCCCATAGCTTGGGTGTCTCTGACACAAAGCATCGTAGGTATATTTCCAAACTCCTATTGACCACCTCTGTCTGACCATCTTTCTTGGGGTGGTAAGCGGTGCTCCTCTTCAATAATGTTCCTTGCAGTCTGAAAAACTCCCTTCAAAAGTGGCTGAGGAACACCTTATCCCGATCTGATACTATAGACTCTGGTATCCCGTGCAATCGGATCACCTCCCTGATAAAAGCTGATGCCACTGTCACGGCTGTGTAGGGATGTTATAGGGAAATGAAATGAGCATATTTGCTCAATCTATCCACTACCACCAAGATCACTGTGAACCCTTCTGATTTGGGAAATCCATCTATGAAGTTCATAGATACCTCCTCGCACACCCGACCTGGTTAAGCTAAAGGTTGTAGTAATTCTCCTGGAGATATGACCATGTACTTGTTCCTCTAATAGATCTCATATCTAGCTACCATCTCCTCGACATCCTTCTGCATCCCCTTCCAATACAACTCTGAGGCAAGTCTCATGTATGTCTTTTGCACCCATAAATGACCCCCAACAACGCTCCCATAGAACACCTGGAGCAGATGTCGAATATGGACTGATGTCCTAGGCATCACAAATCTCCCCTGGTACAGAAACCTCTCCCCTTTTAGAGAATACCCTGGGTGGCTACTCTCCTTCTTCAATAAATTAGAAGCCCTAATCCTTCCCAACTCCTCATCCTGCGCACTTTCATCCTTAATGGCCTCCCAATCCAGCATCAATGGGATCGAAACTACTATCGCCTATAACTCCCCCATACATCTGGACAATGCATCTGCCACATTGTTCTCCATTCCTGGCCTATACTAGATTTCAAAATGATATCCCAACAACTTTGACAGTCATCTCTGGTACTCCTCTGTCACTATCCTCTGCTCCAACAAGTACTTTAGTCTCCGCTGATCTGTCCTGATGATGAAATGCCTCCCTAACAAGTAGGGTCGCCACTTCTGGATGGCTAACACAATGGTCATCAATTCCCTCTCATAGACTGATTTCAGCCTGGCCCTGACTGTCAATACCTGGCTGAAATAAGCGATGGGTATTATCGACGGCTCTGCATGAGTACTGCTCCCAATCCATACCGTGAGGCATCTGTCTCCACTATGAAGACCTAAGTGAAATCTAGTAGGGTCAAGACCGGTACAGTGGTCATGGCCTTCTTCAAGCTCTCGAAGGCTATTGTGGCCTCCTCTCCTCATAAGAAACAATCATTTTTCAATTGTTCTGTCAGTGGCCATACGATGGTGTTGTACCCCTTCACAAATCTCCTGTAGTTCCCTGTCAATCAACACCACCACCTCCATGTCTACTATTTCCCCCTTCACCTTCATGATATGATTTGGAGTTAATCCTTCCACTGAATTTAGGGAGACATCCGCCACATCCAGATGCAGCTTGTCCTCCATCTCTCCCTCTACCTCACTCTCACTTCCCTCAACTTCCTCGTCATCACAGATGGTGAGAACCTGAAGAGTTCAGTCCCTACACCTGTGCCCTAAAGTACACTTCTCATCACATCTGAAGCATAGTCCCTTCGCCCTCTTCTCCTACATATCCCTCTCTGACAGTCTTTTGAAGTTGTCCCCACTTCCTCCTCCTATTGGCTTCTCCTAGGGAGTCTCACGAAGATTTCCTGCCGCAGGACCCTTAGGTGCTAGAAGAGTGGTAGTCATCCTGTAAGATCCACCTGAGCTGCTGCCCCTGGCTCCCCTCTCTTGGTACTTCTGATCCTCCACTAGCTGTGTCAGCTCCATTGCCTCTCCCAAATCATAAGGCCCATGATCCTAACTACAGCTCTGACATCTGATTTGAGTCCCTTCATGAAATTACCCTCCAAAATAGTCTCCAAGAGTCGATCTAATCGACTAGCCAAGTACTCAAATCTCTCGCGGTAATCTGCCATTGATCCTTCCTACACTAGTGCAAAGAACTGCTCATAGAAGTCCCCTCCCCTGCTAGTTCGGAAACGTTCCAATAAATATTCCTTGAACTCCCGCCAACTCCTTATTGGTCTCCTCATGTCTTTCCACTGATACCAAGACTACGCCTTCCCTTCCAAACATAAGCCCGCTGTCGTCAATTTTTCCTCCTCCGTCAACCAATTGACGGTGAAATACCTCTCCACCTTCTAAATCCACCCATGTGCATCCTCCCCTTCAAAAATGGGCATCTTCATCTTTCGTACCTTCGGATCTCTCCCGTTTTCCCAGATTCCTCCATAATTTCCACTTTCCTAAGTGTTTGACCCTCCCCAAGTTTCTCAATCTTCCCTTTGACGCTCATTCCCAAACCCCTCGTCGGTTTCTCCCTTCCTTCATATTCAGCACCTCTCCTACCATAATCCCCCTCTTTTCTCTCCCAATCAACACCCCTTGGTTCATGCCCCCCACAACCACACCTCTCTCCATACCTTCCACCTTTCTCCTCCATGATCTCCATATCGTTTTCCCTCCTACGAAATTCAAAATTCGTAGTTCTTCCAACCGGCCCCTTTGTCTCTGATGCCTCCATTTGACTTTGATTTTCTAATATCTTCTTCACCATCTTATAAAGATCGAAAATTTTGTCTTCCACGGATGAAATTATATCTTCCACCATTGCTTTCATTTGGCTCATCTCTCCTTTGAAGCATTCCTCCAACGCATCCACTTTCTTGGGCGCCATCGATACCCAGATTTTTGTTGGACTCAAAAATCTGAATCTCGATTCCAAAAACAGCAAAATAGTCCCCTTCCGATTAAAAATCAGCAGCTAATTTTCTCAAGAAAATCCCCCAAACAATCCCAAAATCTGCTCTGATACCAATTTGTTAGAAAATACTTAGAGTTCACAAGTAAAACTTAACAATCTTGACAAAAACAATGAGAACGATCCACAAATCCAAAAAAAAAATCAGAAAAATAGTTTTTATTAGAATAAACAAACTAACGGAATAAACTAACAAGATACAATTGATCCTAAATTCAAGAGGAGGATCTATCTCTCACAATCCCTAGACGCCGCTAGAGCCTAAGTCACCAAACTTCAAGAACGAAATCAGCCACAATAATTTGCATAACCCTAACCCTAATCCTTTCTTCTGATTTAAACCAAAAAAACCCATCTCCTTAGCCCTACCCCCGCCCCTTCCTATTTGAAATATCTAGTGGACCCCACCCATCTTGGGCAACAAAACCAAGAGTGCGGACTACTTGGTCCGCCTCTTTCAAATTGGATCGGCCCCTTGTCCAGGACTTGCTAGGCCGGTCTAACAGTTTTCTGGCTCCAATTGCTCCTTGGTTGCTGGCGGGGAGGCTCTTTCCTGAGCCCAAATGTCTCTTGACGTAGCTTCCGAAGAATGAGCTATTAGTGAGGGAATTTAAATCTGATTTATTTCTCATTAATCAAGCCTATTTATAAACACTAAATAGATTTTAAAAGCCTAACTTCCTAGATTGAAGAAAACTATTTTTGCTAAATTAAAAAATATTAACTCAAACTTCCTAAAAGATACGAATAGATAAGAAGCATCAAAAGCTAAAAGAAACCCAAACATGATAGACTAGCAAAACACAAATGACCCAATCAGTTGCAACCCCCAATCCCAATGGGTTGATCTTCTGATTATCGGCCTCTAAGGTTTAATAAAATTAATATAGAACTTCAGAAAGACACAACATATTTATTAAATCTCATGATTCCTCTATAACCACTTTATTCTTCTTTTTACAATTTTCAAGATCTCAAAACGATAAGACTATTGGTTATGTTGAAGCTAAAGAAATTTACCACCTAACAATCACGTTCCCCTCTACTTTCACCTCTACTAATTCTCCATATAAATGCATTATCATTTGGGTCATCCTTCACTTCCATGACTTCAAGATTTTATTACGAACTTGGACATCATAGTGTTGTTTCTTTAATCTATGTCGAGTCTCCAAAGTGCACCGCATGAAGTTCGTCCATTCTTATATTTCCTAGTCATGTTCTTACCGATATAGGTTTTAGGTATTGTGTTATCATTCTGATAGGAAATACTTGAGTTCGCAAGTAACCCTAGCGAGAATACTTGAGTTTGCAAGCAACCCTAGTAATAATTGGTGAAAATAGCAAGAAAACTTCAATATCTCCAATGAAAATAATCCAAAATCAGTAGATTATATTATAGGAATCAAACCGAAAGCAAGAACAAGCAAAGATACAATTGATCCTCAATTCGAGAGGAGGATCATTCTCTCCCCATCTCTAGACAATGAGCCTAGAGCCCAAAACACCAAGGAGACTCCAAGAGAACACTCAAATCATGCATGAACCCTAACCCAAGCTTCTTATGCTTTTAAATAGCTCCCTTCCTAATAAAAGCTTCCTAATATAAAACAAATTCAAATTGCTCTCTCTCTCTCTCTCTCTCTCTCTCTCTCTCTCTCTAATTGCCGCCCAAAGAAGTGGGGCCCACTTGCTTCGGCGGTGGGGTTTAAAGGAGGCAGTTTAGCCCGCCTCTTATAGATTTGAACCGGCCCCACCTAGGCCAGTTTGGGTTGCACCATAACAATACCCACTTCCCAAAGAACCACCTTGTCCTCAAGATGGAAATTTGATGCAATCAAGCTTTCTTTGGATATTTGGGTATTTAATGGTGGGCTGAATTTCTCTTAATGGGCTTGGCCCAATTCCCTTTTGTTGTTTGGTGTTTAGGATGGATGGCTGTTGGGCGCCTGGCAGCTTGGTTCCTGAGTCTGCTGTGTCCTTTTTCCTTGATTTCTGTTGGGATTCTTGGCTGTTCCGATTCTGGCTGGCTATTGGGCTGCTTGTCTGTTTGGTTCTTGGGTTGGTCATGGCTTTTTTCTTGGGTATTTTTCCTCTGTTTTGGTTGGCTGATTTGGGCGGCTGTTTTAGGTGATTGTTGGTTTCCTTTCCCTATTTATAGGAGCTATTTTTCTGCTGAAAAATGAATTTGGAGATGATATTTGAAGAACGAAACCTGCGGGTCTGGAATAGCTTGCGAGCTACTATCTTCTACCTCCCTCTCTCTTATAATCCATCTAGTTCTCCTATCTTTTTCTTCTATCCATGATTGCCACTACACTTGTATCTTTCTTCTCAAACTATTAAAAGTTTTAAAGTGTCTTTGAGTTGGATTTATAGGGTGTCATGTTTTATTGCTATGTTGTGTCTTAATGAAAGAAATATTTTATCATATTGTGTTATGTTGTCTAAATTATTTTGAAAGGTAATTTTGAATTTTCTTCTTTTGTAATATTTGTCACATCAATTTGGTATCATAGCGTCTAGGTTATCATGTGTGTCTTTTATAAAAAAAATGGACGGTCAAAACATTCAGCAAGCCGAAGTTTCAAGCCAAGTTTAAACAAGAAAAGGAGAACATCCGAAAAAAGTACAACGCGTTAAATCAGGAAACGAAAATGCTCACACCTTGAAAGTTTTGAGACAATCTCATCAAGAGATGAGATTCTTCCGCCAGGGGAGAATTGATGCAATCAAGCTTTCTTTGGATATTTGGGCATTTAATGGTGGGCTGAATTTCTCTTAATGGGCTTGGCTCCTGAGTCTGTCGTGCCCTTTTTCCTTGGTTTATGTTGGGATTCTTGGCTATTTCGATTCTAGCTGGCTGTTGGGTGGATTGTGCATAGATAATGCCTCAAGTGACTCATCAACATTTTTCGTCAAAAGTGTGGAAAAGATTGATCAGTCGTACCATTGGACTATTCATTTTGATGCAAATGAGGGTACTATTCAATGCAGTTGTGGGAAGTTCAACATGATGGGGTTATTATGTTCTCACTGCATGAGAGTAATAAGGCAGTTAGATATAGTTCATATTTCCTCCAAATATCTACTTCTGAGATAATCTGCTAGAGCTAGAAAAGACATATATGCTAGCAGGACATTCACATGTATGGGAAACAAAGTGATCCCATCTCATGAAGGATTAGGAGGCATGATATTCACAAATCATTTTAGCAGATTTGCATATCAAATAGCACACAAGCTCAAGGGAATAAGGAAGCAGAATAGTACATGTTAGCTACAATGACTGACATGGCTAAAAATGTCGACTTGATACTGGATGGCAAGCAAAAGAATCATAGGTTTGTTGCGAATATAGGTGGGGCAAAAAAATTGAAAGACCCACTAAAATGCAGGCCTAAGGGAGAAGAGCAAATATAAGAAAAAGAAAACTAAGGAATAAGCTACTCCAGCAACTGATCAATATACACCAGTGAAACTAATTAGTGAGGTTATGTTTGCAAACATACCAGAATTCTTCACAGATGAGTACACTCTCTATCGATGAACCAGCTAGCCGACCCCTGAATATCTCAGGAAGATGATTAGAATAATTAAATCAGAGAAACAAGATTGATTTATGATTATTTCAATTTGTGATTATTAGTTGTACCAATTGTTACACTTGACTATTCCAGTTGTTAAATATCTTTCTCATCTATTAAGTCATTGTACAACGTAAATGTGTGTTGTACCAATTGTTATTCTCTGTTATTTTCCACATGACAACAGCCATTCAGAACCTCTCGGTACCGCTCAGAATAACTCGGTACCTCTCGGTTCCGCTCAGTTTCGATCGGTATCGCTCGTTACCGCTGGATATCGATAGGTATCGCTCGATATCGCTCGTTACCTCTCGGTACCGCTCAATTTCGCTAGGTATTGCTCGTTACCGCTCGGTATCGCTCGTTACCACTCTATACCAATCTATCGTCAGCTTCTATTAGCTTGGTACCGCTCGGTATAGCTTTTTAAAATTGTGTACTTATCATTAACTACATGTAGTTGCGGCATTTGGTATATTAAATTTGTTTTAATGTGACATTTACAGTTGGTTGTTGTGGCGGTGCAGCTATTTAAGACGGGTTGTTGTGATATTTACTATGGTTAGTTGTACTTTTCAGCTATATAAGTTAGAGTTAGCAGTTTTGCTATTCAAGTTATTTTGATTATGGTCTACAAACTGTGTTAGCCGGATGCTAAACTGCATCTAGGCATGCCTATGAAAATTTATGTGGACATTGTCACCATTAGGAAGCATGAATGTATGGCACAGTGTTCTAACAGTCATCTTGAGCAACAAGCTAGGGCAAATGAAATATACAGATGTTGTGTACATACATGGCAAGAACGTTGTGATTACGTGGTTGAAGAGTCATGGAGAGAGGCAATGGCTATTGAGGCCAACAGAACAGGCAATTTCCTTAATGCAGAAGGATGGAGATCTGTGGAAAGAAATTTTTTTGAGAAATATCATCACCTAGCTAGTGCTTACTTTGAGCAGCAGCGTTATCATGAGTTAACACATCGTAAAGGCGAGCCTGCCTATTCAAATTTTGTTGAAAGGCCACCTTGTGATCTAGAAAATGTAATTCATTATCACCCTTGGGATCCAGTTGAGGATGCATTTATATTAGACCTGTATAAGCAATTACTAAAGAAGCATTTGCATGGAGATAAGTGAAAGAAGTTCCTAAACTTAGGGGATTAGCAAGATTTACAGTTTGAGTTGATGACAACATTTGGATGTTGTCCTACACAAACTCAACTCCAGCAACATGTTCGCCATTGACAGAAGAGGTAGTTCTGTGTGATATTATTATGTACAAATAATGAATGTTAAAGTTATCATTACAGTGACAAACAAAATATGTATGGACAACAAAAGAATAATTTCTGAAAATATATGTACAATTTTTTATGGATAAGTTTGACTCATTATTTTATCGTTGCACATAGTATTGCAAATGCGAATTTGGCTCAAAATTTAGGCATTTCACCTTGCCAATGTATTAGCTCTTCCCACTTGATAGCACGAGGGAGGATAGCAGCTTCCATTAGCTTCCATATATTTATAAACAAATATCCCGCAATCGAAGCCATTTTCTGGATTGGAATACCATTCACAACATTGAGTAGTCAATTCCGTATGTCACCTTTAAAATAATTTAGTGTTTCCTCGTACAAATGAGTTATCTGCACAGAATGTTAAGAACTTGTTATATATAATTGTGTCCAGTCTACATTTGATGTGGTAGTAAATACGGATTTTTACTTGCAACATCTAGAAGCATGGCCCTATGAGTCGAATTGGGCAAAGAATCGAAGAAAAGTCATGCTGAACTCTTCAAGTTTGCTACCATAAGTGTCCAATGTGACTTCTCTGCCACTGGCATTAGCAGGAAATTGTAAGCCCGAACTGACTCCTTAGTGACATGAGAATTACATTGTTTGTTATCGTACTTATATAATGCAGAAACTTGTTATGAAACATTTTGAACGAATTTATCTTAACTTACACAGATGTATTAAAGAACAAGTATAATAGTTCACAGCTTACCCAATGCAGGCTGGAAACAAAAATGAATGGTTGATAAAGGCCAGGACGTAGTTTGTTCTTCTCAGCTAGTAATATGGCGAAGGCATCTATGTGATTGTTGTCGAGGTACTGGTCCGTTAAAAGTTTGTTAATTTGACTTTTAAAAATGTGGACGTTTCCAGCAGAATAAATCATGTCACCCTTGCAAAATAAAAAAGGCCAACAACAAATAATTTAGTATGCAGCAGTAACGATGAGTACAAAGATATCGTTACCGAGTGGTGCCCAGCTGTACCGAGTGATACACATCGGTACAGAGTAGTACAAAGATATCGATACTGAGTGGTACCCAACGGTGCCGAGGGGTACATAGATAACGGTACCCAGCGGTACCTAGTGGTACCCAACGGTACTGATTAGTACAAAGATATCGGTACCGAGTGGTACCCAGCAGTACCGATTAGTACAAAGATATCAATACCGAGTGGCACCCAGGGATACCGAGTGGTTTCCAGAAGGAACGAACGGTACCACTTGGTACCGAGCGAGACCAAACTACAAATAAAATAAACTTTGTGCATCATAATTAGAACTTACTTATCATTATACATCTTAAGACAGCTGTCAATAAACATTCTCATATCTTCACTTATCATCGGCCTCCCACAATATTCTAGTTGAGCAGCTGCTGGTGTGGGTGCGGGTGATTTTAACTTATCCTCATCAATTACAATAGAATCAGCAGTTATTGCTAGTCTTACCGTAGGCGTAAGCCTTGCAACTTCTTTCTTCATTAACCTCGTCTTCCTCTTCTTATTATGACCGGTTGTGAAAGGGGTCTTCACCTATTTAGGCTTCTGATCGTTGCACCCTTCTTGCTATGCCAGTGCTGCATGTTGAAACAAGGCCCTCATCCCCCTCATAATGCCCCTCACCCTTCGGTGCATTAAGTATTGTGTCCTCCTTCGGAATATCAAGTAGGTTGACGTCCTTCGGTGCATCTTATTTAACTGGGCTTGTGTCAACATTAACATTGAGATTAGGCATAGGAGTCTTCTTCTCATCCATTACTGTCCTTGAAGATGATTATGCTTGTTATCCAGTGTATAAAGCTTTAAAAATGGAAAATTCTCGGACAAAAACTTCTCCATGGCATCATATCTCTCATCCTTCTGTCACTGTTCGAATACATGATATTCTACTGCAGCGACTCGCCGCTCCATCAGAGCATATATCGCCTCAAGATGCACTAACCTTCTCTGAAGATTTTTGTTTTGAGCCATGATCTTGCTGAGGGCTTCCTCAATGCTTTGACTGTACAGTTCAAGAGGGGTAGAAGGTTGTTGTCGTCCAGCGGACCGGGGGTGTGGGAGCTTGGTAGGCCGGGAGGTTTGAATGGGCTGGGGGGTTTGGAGGGAGTGGGTGAGCTAGAAGGTGAATAAACAACATAGCGAGGTTTGTGCACGGTGAGTTGTAAGTTGGGAAATGTTTGAGGTGAAGTTGATGTTTGATCAGGGGATTAATGTGGGTGTTCATGGGGAGAAGTATCTAATAATATATGTACATTCAAAAGAAAGTAATATATGTACATCTTCGAAACCTTCAAATAAATTAGAAGTCTCTGCTTCTCTATACATTATATCACAAACCCAGCGAAGAAAATGCGGTCTTGTGTTAGAATCCACTGGTGCGTATACTGTTGTATACTCAAGAAACCATATCTGCAAGCAAAAAGAAGGTTATCAGCCAAAAAAGTAATATCGTGGAATCTAGCACACATATAAAATGTTGTATGTACTCATAATTAAAATATATACAAAATCGTTCATATATCCGAGTGGTTGGCCTTTCGCAAACTTCTTCGCAATTGCATCGAACTCACCCACAAGAAAATCTCTAATTGATTTTAGCCAATTGTAAGATAAAAAGTTATCTGCATTATGAGCTACACTAAGGATAGTAGCTGGTGTTCGGTAGTTACGCTAAGGAAAGAAAACGTTCGACAACAAGTAAATGATAAGTTTCTTCACAAGCTCGGGAAGTGAAGTTCAGTCATCTAGACTCAGCACCTCCTTCTTAATGTCATTTGCGGATTGTCCAGTGATTTGGACACTTCTCAAGTCGAAATGATTTTCTTTGTTCAGCAGGCCTAAGATCAAGGAAACTTCATCGGCAATGAATGTTAACTTCCTCTCGTTGATGATGAAGCATTGCTTCTTGATATGCCAGAATAACAACTTGTAAACCAGCGAAACATTTTGAACGAAGCGGGGCATCAAGAGAAATTGATGTAGCTGAATTTGCGTCAGTCTATCCACAAAATCTTAGCTGAACGTTTCAACCAAATGATCGCACACTTCTTTAAATGTCAATGTTCTACAAAGGAAACTAATCTTTGGAACATATCCCTGCAAAGTTAGTTGTAGTTGACCAGCAAAAAATACGCAGCGGTACCCATCGGTACCAAGCAGTACCCAGCCGTACCCAGTGCTACCTAGACTGAATTCCCAGCGGCACCTAGAGGTGCCAAGTGAAACCCAGATGTGATATTCAAACGATACACAAAAGCTACACAGACAGGGTACTCAACAGTACCCATACGGGATACCCAGCGGTACACACAGATACAAACCGGTACACACTACAGAATATACAAAAAATCATAATCCTAAACATGGCATTTACAGAACGAATAGAACTTATCCTGGTAACAAAAAATTGATATTAGCCATGCATTCCTGTTTTAACAACGAACAAAGAAGTACCCAGACGAGGTACCCAACAGTACCAAGACGGGGTACCCAGCGGTACACACCGATGAACACTAGTGTCCACAGGTACAAACCGGTACCCACTATTACAGAATATACAAAAAAACTACCCCTAAACCATTGACAGAACGAATGTAAGTTATCCTACAATGAAACATGAAAAAATTGACCTTAGCCATGGCTTTTGTTTCTGCAACGAAAAATGTGGAGTAAACGGAAGGGGCCTCATGTAGAAGATAAAGATCGCATGCAACGTTTTGAAACTGGAATGCTTCGGGTCATTTTGCAAAACTGAAACACTTCGGGTCATTTTGAAAAACTGAAACGACTCGATTTTTTCAATTTTTGCGAATGCCGCGGGTTGGGTCGTCGGGTTGTACTGTAAGTGGGAAAAACATGCTAAATGGACATGGTGGGGTCATGGGATCCACGTGGCGTGATATTACTAGATTCCGGACGTAGAGCTACGCTCGGAGTCTGCACCCAATAAAAATTCCTTAACATGACACAATAAAGAAAAAAAGGATTCATGTAGCTGACCTCACATAGTGGGGTTAAGGCTTGATGTTGTTGTTGTTGTTATATAAAATTGTGGGGTCATGTGAAGATATTTGATTGATGTTCTTTGGCAAATAATAATTATAGAAAATTTATGCTTATTAAAAATTTTAAATAGCTTAAATTTAATATTTTATCCTAATCATATTTAATTAAATTATTTAATTATTTAAATAATTCAACAATCGAACCAAATGATTCAAAGGAACAAGACCGGTTTGCCGATTCGCAGGTTTAACCAGCAGTTCTACCGAATCAAGCTACTTTGCTGTATAAGCTATTTTTAAGATGAATCAGGCCAGCCTTATGACCAATCCATGATTGAACTGATCTAACTAGCTGGTCCAATCTGATTTTTAAAACCTTATATTCACCACAACGACAATAATATCAAACATTTATCCCATTATATGGGGTTGACTTCATGAATCGTTTTCTCCACTGTATCCTACTAAGAGTCAAATTCTCATTTAAATCTAATAAAAACTCATTTTAAAAATTGCATTCACTACTAGAAAAAATTAAGTTTGTGATAGATGCTTTGCAACTAGATCAAGTTTGTCACAAATTTGCAATGGACTTGTGATCACATTATACACCATTGGAAAGGCCTATTAAGTGTTAGTCAAAATGTTATGTTACAACATTGCGACGCCCTTAGCATTCTATAGTATAGTTGCAAATATTTTGCAATTGGGAAAATTTTTCACAAATGTCACAATTTTAAAACATTTATGAGGTTAAATGAGTTGTCACATCACTGCTAACTTACTTTCTTTTAAGAATTTTAAGAATTTTATTTTTACTTCTTCTGCTTTTGGTATTAACTTGGAGGTGGATAATTATCATATGGTTCCTAGATGTGTTTTTTGGATGAAGCCCCCTCCTAATTTTTTCAAGTTGAATGTGGCTAATGCGAGATTGGGGACTACTATTGGCTGTGGTGGTCTGATTAGAGATCATTATGGCAACTTTCTGGTGGGTTTTGCTGGTCCGGTGGCTAATGGCGATGAAAATTTTGCTATATCATATGTTGTGCTTCACGGTTTAGGTCTCTGTTCCAATCTTTTTGTGTGTAATGTTGTGGTGGAGGTGAGTTCTTATTTTGATTACCACTTTCTTCTGGATAAGGAGGACAGGATTTGTTCTTCTGCGTTGTTTTATATTCCTAGGTGTTGCAAATCTGGTTTTGATGATGACAAACATGTTTCCAGTGTGTTTTTCTTGGCTAATCAGTTTCAGGCACAAAAGACCGCAAGCTACTCAAGCCAACTCAAGATCGGGTCCAAGTGTGTCAAATGTATGATTTTTTCTTTTATTAAGTCAATTGTAATGTAACTGATTCCCTAGCTAAGTAACCTTGCACACACACACTCAGGGAGAGAGATTGAGTGAATTAGAGTTTCTGTTAAAATTTTGTTCAGATCGTCCTGGACGATATCCACATCGTCCTGGACGATCCAGTTAAAACAGAAACCCTAATTAGGGCGACTGAGTTAAGAGGGTCTGATTAAGCAGATCGTCCTGGACGATCTTTGGATCGTACGGGACGATATGCTCAAATCAGAAATTTCCAGCCGCCAGATTAAGTTAGGCAAGTTTTATTTTAAGTATTTTGGTCTGATCGTCCCGGACGATACGTGTATCGTCCTGGACGATTCACTACAATCATGCCTAAATTAGTCTGGTAATTAAGGAAAGCGATTAATGTTTAATTGATACGATCACATCGTCCTGGACGATCGCAGGATCGTCCCGGACGATCGTGATCGTCTTGTGCATTTCAGCTGTACGTCCAGAACTATGTACAGGACGATTTGGGGCCTTTTTGAACTAATCGTACCGGACGATTACCCTATCGTCCGGGACGATCAAGTCATTTTTTGGTCGTCCAGCACAGATTTCTCTGGACGACCCGAACTGTCTTCTGGACGATTTCCTTCAATTTGAACTAATCGTCCCGGACGATCGCAGGATCGTACGGGACGATATGAACAACTTTTTCTACTGATCGTCCAGAAGAGCCAGATCGTCCAGGCTGAAACAGCTGAATTTGAACTGATCGTACAGGACGATCTACCGATCGTCCTGGACGATCTTGGCCGACAAGTTGAGATTTAGGGCAAGTTTTAAGCCCTCCTTTAAAAGAACTTTTTCCTAGATTTGGAAAAAACTTTTGCTGCCTTCCTTCCCTGAGAAACCCTAGAGAGAAGAGAGAGTTGGGAGAGAGAGAAGAGATCTTGTGAGGGGGAGTTAGTGAGGGATTCACTAAGGTTGCTCCAAGCACGGATCAGAGTCGTCTTCTCCGCTCGTCGTCTGTCGTCTAGTCGGTGTTCTTCGTGGGAGGATCGTTCGCAAGAAGATCCGGGGTTCTCTGCTCGCTTCAGGTGGAAGCAAAAGGAGTTCGAAGGTTCTCTGCCTGCTTCAGGAGGAAGCGAAAGGAGGTCAGGTTCTCTGCCTCACCGTGTGGTGAAAAGGAGGTATTTTGTACAGGCTTCTCCGCCTTGCTGTGGGAGCAAAAGGAGAGTCACTTTCGTTTAGTGCAATACCCGGAGGGGAGGCTCCGGGGAGTGGACGTAGGTCAAGTTGACCGAACCACTATAAAATCTGGTTTGCTTTTCTGATTCAGTTTTGCACTTTATTTTTCAATATAAACTGCTTGGGTGATTATCGTTGGTTGATCTTTTCGTTATTGTTTACTTGTTTCCGCTGCTAAGTATCGAAAAGATTTTTGTTAACCAATTCACCCCCCCTCTTGGTTAGCCTCGGGACTAGTTCAGTAGGGCTTAACATCCCTTTCGAACTTTCAAGTGGTATCAGAGCGGGATTCAAAATTTCTGTTTAAAAACTTTTGAATTTGATCCATGGCTAACTGTAACAATCGTAATACTGCTGAAGGTTATTCTATAACTAGACCACCGTTGTTTGATAACATTCCATTTGATTTTTGGAAAACACGCATGTCTACTTTTCTTCAGTCTATCGATTATCGCATGTGGATGTTAGTTAAGGACGGATACGAACCACCTTTTCGAATGGTTAACAATGTGAAAACTGAATTGCCGTTTGCTGATTGGACGTTTGATGATCGTGATTTAGCACAGTTAAATGCCAAATGTTTGAACTGTTTCTTTTGTGCTTTAAAATCTGAGGACTATATGCGTGTTTCTACTTGTACAACGGGAAAAGAGATTTGGGATAGATTATGTATAACATATGAAGGTACAACTGAAGTCAAACAGTCTAGGTTAAACATCTTGTTACATGATTACGAACTTTTTCGCATGAAACCTAGTGAGACTATTTCAGAAATGTACACAAGGTTCACTCAGATTGTTACCTCTTTGCATGCTTTAGGTAGAGAACTTACCAACTACGAAAGAGTGAACAAGATTCTTAGATGTTTGCCTGCTTCTTATGATGCTAAGATTACTGCTATTACTGAATCCAAAGATTTAAATACTTACTCTATTGACAGCTTACTTGGATCACTCATTGCTTACGAGCAAGGGGTGAACCAAAGGCAACTTGATGCAGGTGAACGCAAGAAAGAGAAGACAGTGGCACTAAAGGCCAAAGATTCAGATGCTAGCACTTCCGGGTCTGATAGCGATGATGTTGCCTTAATCACAAGGCAATTCAAAAGCTTTCTAAGGAAGAAACATAAGAACCATCAGAAGTGGAACAAGGGTAAGTTCAATAAAAACTTTAAGGGTTCATCTGAATCGGTTTGTTTTGAATGCAGGAAGCCCGGACACATTAAGGCTGATTGTCCGACACTTAAAACTCATCCAAGCAAGGAGAAGGGTGAGGAGAAACCAAAGTTCAGAAAGGACAAGAAGCGGATTCAGAAGGCGTTCTGGGCAGACTCTGCATCCGACTCTTCTGAGACTGAAGCTGAAGAGGAGGAAACAAACTTGTGTTTGATGGCTGATGATCACCCTGGTCAGTCCGACCAGGAAGAGGTATGTGAGCTTACTTACGATCAGTTATTTGAAGTTTCTGAAAAGATTCATACATCATATAGGAAGCTTAAGAAAACCCATGCTAGTTTGAAACTAGATTATCTGACTTTGCAAAAAGAGCATGAAGTGTTGATTAAGGATCATTCCACCATTGATAGCAATCACATGTCTTTACTAGATGAGTTTGATGAACTGAATAAAAAGCATTCTGATTTAATTGTTGAGCATAACTTGTTAAAAACAGCGCATGTTGAATTAGAACTTGCTTTTAAGAAAGTGAATGATTTGGCATCTGAGTTAGAAAGTATTGAAAGTGCAAAAACGTTTGAAATTGGAAGTTTAAACAAACACATTGAGTTTTTGAAAGTGAAAATCAGTTCTTTTGAAAATAACAAAACACCGCCTACTTTTGAACAATTTTATGCACCGCCACCTTTTAAAAATTCTGTTGCAAGTTCTTCAAAGCATGTTTCATACACTACTAGGAAGAGGCACTATCACTCACGACGTTTAGTTAATCCTTTTCCTGGTGTTAGATGTTTTTCATGTGGCATCTTAGGACACATATCACACACTTGTACTGTTCACCGTAGTACACATTGGGTGTGGAGACCCAAACTGCCTGTTGCACAGCACAGCACACATGCATCGCATTCTTCTTTTCATAAGAAGGAACCCAAACCTGTTTGGGTTCCTAAGACTGACATTTGATGATTTTGTAGGTGTGCTCTCACACAAGACCTCGTGAGAGCATGTGGTACCTGGACAGCGGATGTTCTAGACATATGACTGGAGATGCAAATCAGTTCATTTCGCTGGAGGCCAGAGCTGGAGGCAAGGTTACACTTGGAGATAACACCACTAGGAAGGTGGTAGGAACAGGTATGATTGGTGATTCAAAGAATTTTGTGATTGATAATGTTTTGCTTGTAGATGGACTGAAACACAACCTGCTGAGCATCAGTCAACTCTGCGACAAGGGATACAGCATCAAATTCCTGCCCACTGGCTGCATTTTAAGCTTAAATGATGAAGTTGTTTTGCAGGGGCAAAGGATCAACAACGTCTACAAGCTGGATGTAAGTAGCATCAAATCTGATAATTCAATTTGCTTAAAAACTGCTGCTGATGAGTCTTGGTTATGGCATAGGAGATTGTGTCATGCCAGTATGAAAACCCTTAGGAGAGTCACCCAAAAGGACTTAGTTAGAGGTGTGCCCAAGCTTAAGTTCACTAAGGATCACCTGTGTGATGCCTGTCAGTTGGGGAAGCAAGTCCAGTCCTCTTTTCACTCTGTTAAGGACATTAGCACCTCTAGACCTTTAGAAGTTCTTCACATGGACCTCTTTGGACCCATTAGCACTGCCAGCTTAGGGGGGAGAGTCTATGGTTTTGTGATTGTTGATGATTATTCAAGGTTCACTTGGGTTAAGTTTTTGTCACACAAATCTGAGTCATTTGATGAGTTTAGATCTTTCTCTACTTGGATTCAGAAGAAGTTAGGATGTGAGATTATTACCATCCATAGTGATCACGGAGGGGAGTTTGAAAATGAAAGATTTGGAAGTTTTTGTGAGAATCATGGGATTAGTCACAATTTTTCAGCTCCTAGGACCCCTCAGCAGAACGGGGTAGCTGAAAGGAAGAACAGGACCTTAGTGGAAGCCGCTAGAGTCATGCTTGCCGAGTATTCACTTCCTAAATACTTTTGGGCTGAAGCGGTAAACACTGCATGTTATGTGCTGAATAGGGTAAATGTGAGAGTCAAGCTGAACAAGACACCTTATGAGATCATTAAGGGTAGAACACCAAATCTGTCCCACCTCCATGTCTTTGGCTGTAAGGTTTTCATTCTAAACAACGGGAAGTCACCCTTAGGAAAATTTGACCCCAAATCTGATGAAGGAGTGTTCTTAGGATATTCAAGTGTGGGGAAATCCTTTAGGGTGTTCAATAGGAGGACTTTGGTGGTGGAAGAAACAACCCATGTAGTGTTTGATGAATCTGATCCTAAGGAGTCTAGATCTGAAGTAGAAGATGAAGAGATTGTTGAGGTTACCCAAGGAGTTGGAAATACAAATTTGGAGGAAAGGGTAGAACCTCAAACCCCATTGCCTAGAGATTGGAGATATTCTTCGAGTCATCCTAAAGAACTGATCTTAGGAGACCCTTCTGAAGGTGTTAGGACTAGGCATGGACTTAGGAAAGAAGTAAACCATTCTGCCTTTATCTCAATGACTGAACCCACCAACATCAATCAAGCCTTGTCGGATGAGTTTTGGATTTTAGCTATGCAGGAAGAATTGAATCAATTTGTAAGGAATGATGTTTGGGAGTTAGTAGAAAGACCTAGAAACCAAAGTATTGTGGGAACCAAGTGGGTCTTTAAGAATAAGATGAATGATTCTGGTGTGGTGGTGAGAAATAAGGCAAGATTGGTGGCTAAGTGGTATAATCAGATAGAAGGGATAGATTTTGAGGAAACTTTTGCCCCTGTAGCTAGATTGGAAGCCATTAGAGTGCTACTAGCCTTTGCCTGTTATAAGGGATTTAAGCTGTTTCAAATGGATGTCAAGAGTGCCTTTTTAAATGGGGTAATTAAAGAAGATGTTTTTGTAGAACAACCCCCAGGTTTTGAGAGTTCCCAATATCCAAGTCATGTCTATAAATTAAAAAAGGCCTTATATGGATTGAAACAGGCACCAAGAGCTTGGTATGAGAGGCTTAGCACATTCCTGTTAGAAAGAGAGTTTGTTAAGGGGAGCGTAGACACCACCCTTTTTCTGAGGAGAATAGGAGATGACTTACTCATTGTCCAGATTTATGTTGATGATATAATTTTTGGATCTTCTGATAAATATTTATGTGATGAGTTTTCCAAAACAATGAGTAAGGAGTTTGAGATGAGTATGATGGGAGAATTGTCCTACTTTTTGGGGTTTAGCATAAGGCAAATGGATGATGGAACTTTTCTCAATCAATCAAAATATACTAAGGACATTTTGAAGAAATATGAAATGGACAAAGCCAAGCCAATCAATACTCCCATTCCCTCCTCAGTTCAGTTAGATAAGGATTCAAATGGAAAATCTGTTGATCAGAAGAAGTATAGAGGGATAATAGGTTCACTGCTTTACCTGACTGCTAGCCGACCCGATATCATGTTTAGTGTCTGTCTTTGTGCTAGGTTTCAGGCTGATCCTAAAGAGTCCCACCTGACTGCTGTTAAGAGAATTCTTAGATATCTTTTAGGGACCCCAAACCTAGGAATTTGGTACCCTAGGCACAGCACCTCTTTTGAGATCATTGGATATTCTGACTCTGACTTTGCGGGGTGTAGGGTGGATAGGAAGAGTACCTCTGGGACTTGTCAATTCATAGGACAGTCGTTAGTCTCCTGGTCCAGTAGAAAACAGAACTCAGTTGCACTTTCCACTGCTGAAGCTGAGTACATTGCCTTAGGAAGTTGTGTGGCCCAAGTTCTTTGGTTGAAACAACAAGTCTTGGATTTAGGAGTACCCGTTGGCACAATTTCTGTTCTGTGTGATAATACCAGTGCCATCTGTATCTCTAAGAATCCAATTCAACATTCTAGGACCAAACACATTGACATTAAGCATCACTTCATTAGGGACCATATTACAAAAGGGGACATTGAGCTACATCATGTAGCAACTGAAAATCAGCTGGCTGACATATTCACTAAACCACTGGCCTTTGACTCATTCAGCATTTTGAGAACTAGATTAGGAGTGATTGATATAAATGCTTGATTCTGATGACTGCTGATGTATTATCTTTCTGATTGGTATTCTGATTTCTGTTAGTTAGGTTTAGTTTTTTGATTTCTGATTTCTATTAGTTAGTTTTTGGCTTTGATTATTTACTTTCAGTTGATTTTATGTTTTTGCTGATTTCTGTTTAGCCTTATTATTAGTTTGATTTGAGTATTTACTCTGATATGATTTTATATTTTTTTTATTCACTGGTTCATATCTTGCACTTATTGTTTTATGCTTTTCAAGATCTGATCACCGCTCACTACTTCTGGTGATCTGAATTTTTGACTGAGAGTTTTTACCTTGGTTTGGTTTGGAAGCTGATAAGCAGTGATTGACTTCGCTGAATCTGTTAAAGGGGAGAAACATTGATAATTGTTTCTCTTCCTCTAACTCCTTTTCTGGTGTGTAGTTTCTTTTGAATAAAAATCCTTTTCAAAATTAAAATGTTAGTTTTTGAAATAGAGATTATTTTATCTTCCTACAGTAATCTGCCTCATATCAATAGTGTTTTTCAAAGTCTTGAGTCATTAGTTTGATTTTCTAAATCAAGTGATTGCATTTATCATATGTTGTATGGGTTTTGTTTTGTGAATCGTTCTTCCTTACTACGGAGAGTCATCTCCTATGTCTGGAAGATAATCTCACAGCTGAGACTCTTTAATGATTATGAAAAGGAGAAAGCTTATAAAAGATGCGCAGTGCGCCAGATAATTTGAAAAAGAGGCATAAAATGAGCCCAAAACTGAAAAGATGCAAAATTGCCAAGTTAGATACACAAAGTGTATCAAAAATCAAAAGATGCGCAAAGCGCCAATCAATTTGAAAAAGAGGCACAAAATGAGCCCAACACAAGCTTTCTTTCCTTTCAGATTATTAAATGTCTTAGAGAAATCTGTGCGCCACTTAATATTTTCGAAAGCTTGAGTTTTGAAAATCCCGATTTCTGATTTTTTACTTTGTAACACTATTATATCAGATATTTTTCTGGAACGAGGCTTGAAAGGATTTCTTTTCAAATCTAATGTCTTTTATTCTGAATCGGATTTTTGTTTTGAAAGAGGTTTGCATCGATAAGGTGCCCGGGGTCAGAGTTACGAAAGTTGATTATTTCCAACCTTTTTGGATTTCAGCGCTGTCAATCGTCCTGTCATTGGTTTTTGAATCTAAAATCAAGGAAAAATTCTGATTTTCCTGTTTTGTTGTTGTTCTGTGTATGTTTTATTTTATATTTTATTTCCGTGTTATGTTTTTCCCTCCTCCTTTTTGTGATGTCAAAAGGGGGAGTCAGTTGTAGTCGTGTCTGTTTCTATTTTCTGAGTCATGTTTTCTGTATTGTTTGAGCTGTTAAATGAAAATTTAAAAAATGTGTGTTTTGTTTGATTTCTTAGTTTCATTTTATTTTCATCTTAGTTTCATTTTATTTTCAGACTATTTTACAAATGTTTGCCATCATCAAAAAGGGGGAGATTGTTGCAAATCTGGTTTTGATGATGACAAACATGTTTCCAGTGTGTTTTTCTTTGGTAATCAGTTTCAGGCACAAAAGACCGCAAGCTACTCAAGCCAACTCAAGATCGGGTCCAAGTGTGTCAAATGTATGATTTTTTCTTTTATTGAGTCAATTGTAATGTAACTGATTCCCTAGCTAAGTAACCTTGCACACACACACTCAGGGAGAGAGATTGAGTGAATTAGAGTTTCTGTTAAAATTTTGTTCAGATCGTCCTGGACGATATCCACATCGTCCTGGACGATCCAGTTAAAACAGAAACCCTAATTAGGGCGACTGAGTTAAGAGGGTCTGATTAAGCAGATCGTCCTGGACGATCTTTGGATCGTACGGGACGATATGCTCAAATCAGAAATTTCCAGCCGCCAGATTAAGTTAGGCAAGTTTTATTTTAAGTATTTTGGTCTGATCGTCCCGGACGATATGTGTATCGTCCTAGACGATTCACTACAGTCATGCCTAAATTAGTCTGGTAATTAAGGAAAGCGATTAATGTTTAATTGATACGATCACATCGTCCTGGACGATCGCAGGATCGTCCCGGACGATCGTGATCGTCTTGTGCATTTCAGCTGTACGTCCAGAACTATGTACAGGACGATTTGGGGCCTTTTTGAACTAATCGTACCGGACGATTACCCTATCGTCCGGGACGATCAAGTCATTTTTTGGTCGTCCAGCACAGATTTCTCTGGACGACCCGAACTGTCTTCTAGACGATTTCCTTCAATTTGAACTAATCGTCCCGGACGATCGCAGGATCGTACGGGACGATATGAACAACTTTTTCTACTGATCATCCAGAAGAGCCAGATCGTCCAGGCTGAAACAGCTGAATTTGAACTGATCGTACAGGACGATCTACCGATCGTCCTGGACGATCTTGGCCGACAAGTTGAGATTTAGGGCAAGTTTTAAGCCCTCCTTTAAAAGAACTTTTTCCTAGATTTGGAAAAAACTTTTGCTGCCTTCCTTCCCTGAGAAACCCTAGAGAGAAGAGAGAGTTGGGAGAGAGAGAAGAGATCTTGTGAGGGGGAGTTAGTGAGGGATTCACTAAGGTTGCTCCAAGCACGGATCAGAGTCGTCTTCTCCGCTCGTCGTCTGTCGTCTAGTCGGTGTTCTTCGTGGGAGGATCGTTCGCAAGAAGATCCGGGGTTCTCTGCCCGCTTCAGGTGGAAGCAAAAGGAGTTCGAAGGTTCTCTGCCTGCTTCAGGAGGAAGCGAAAGGAGGTCAGGTTCTCTGCCTCACCGTGTGGTGAAAAGGAGGTATTTTGTACAGGCTTCTCCGCCTTGCTGTGGGAGCAAAAGGAGAGTCACTTTCGTTTAGTGCAATACCCGGAGGGGAGGCTCCGGGGAGTGGACGTAGGTCAAGTTGACCGAACCACTATAAAATCTGGTTTGCTTTTCTGATTCAGTTTTGCACTTTACTTTTCAATATAAACTGCTTGGGTGATTATCGTTGGTTGATCTTTTCGTTATTGTTTACTTGTTTCCGCTGCTAAGTATCGAAAAGATTTTTGTTAACCAATTCACCCCCCCTCTTGGTTAGCCTCGGGACTAGTTCAGTAGGGCTTAACATCCCTTTCGAACTTTCACTAGGGACATTAGGGAGCTGGTAAACAATCTTAACTGCTCTTTCTCGGTTATTCTGGAGGAGGGAAATGCTTGTGCCAAGTCTACTTCTAGGTTGGGTTGTGATTTTAACGTTATGACTGACCTGCTGGAGTCCAATCTTCCCTCTCTTGTGAAAGGTCTTGCTCGCTTGGATCAAATTGGTTTAGCTTATGTTAAGCTCTAGTTTGTTTGTTGTTTGCCCCTGCTGGTGGTGGGGGTTTTCTTCGTGGCTGCTGTGTCCATTTTCGGTTTTGTGGTTGGGGCATTTTGGCCTCATTATGTGCCTTATTTTTTCTGTTGTTTGGGTTGTTTTCTCTGATGTATGGGTTGTTTGGATGGTGTTGGCTGGGCCTTTTATTACTGGAGCTATCTCTGTTTTTCTCTCGGTTGGCTTTGGTCTCTGGGACCTTGCTGCTTGGTTGATTGGTCTTGACATTGGGGAGCTGTGTGGTTTTCTCTGGGAGTTTTTCGGTCTCTGGACCACCCTTTGGTGCTGTTCTCCTCCTAGTTTTTCTGGGAGTTTGATTTTCTGCACTTGGACTCTGTCATTCTATTTGTGGTGGATTGGGCTTGGGGGTAGGATGTAGTGGCCTTGGGTTATCCCTTGTGTTGGTTGCTGGTTTCATCTTATCCTAAGTTCAATATGCCTTTTGCTCTGTGTAGATTGTTTGGGTTTTTCTGGGGTGTTGAGCAATGACTATTATTTTGACTGGGAGTCTTTTTGGAGAATTGGGATTCTTAAAGAGCTCATTGATTTTTTTGGCATTTATCAGGTGGTTAATTACTTGGACTATTATCATGGTGGTTTTGGCTTTTATTTGTGCATTTTCCATTTTATCCATCTTTTCTTGCAGGATCTTTTTTATGCAGGTGCTCATTGTCTAGTTTTGTTGGATGGGAAGATGGAGCTTGCTGCTGGTTTCTGGATTTCCTCCTCTTCTTGGGTGCCCTTACTTGTGCACCGTAAAATGTACCTAGGTTATTGTGTTATTTTGAGTAGTAGGGAACTCGAGCTCCTATGATTTTTTTGGTTACTTTTTGTAGCTCTTTTGAGCATTAGAGAGCTTGAGATCCCTTTAAGGACCTTGTATTTTTTCCCTTATATTAACACGTAGGCTCGTCGGTGAGTTTCCAAAAAAAAAATGAGTTGTCAAATTACTTTGTAGGTGAAGGAAAAAAAACTAGCTAATCTATCACAAAAACCAATAAAATGGCTAATCAATTAACTTCGCATCATTTCTTTTTCCAAAATCCTATCCTAACACCCCAAGTCCTGATGCTCCCTCTAGTTAACCAAAGCATAAAGATCACCTCTTATAACTTGTAGCATCCATGTCGCTTCTTACAACTCTTAATGTGCCATGCATTGCTCGACAACAACCCTCCTCACTATTTAAAGAGTATAAGTATTCATAATATTAATAATCTTATCATGAATAGTATTTTTTAAAATTATAATTTTATCTACAATTTTATTAATTTTTTACAATATTATCCTTCAAATGCTTGTTGATAATCACACCAGCATCATTTCTAATATAACTCTTATCTGAAAACCATAGTTTAAATCCTAAACTATCAATCTCCTTAGTCTTTCCTCAAACCCATTTAATTTCCTGGATATATAGAATATTTATTTTCTTATGATTCATACAACAACAACAACAACAACATCAAGCCTTTATCCCACTACGTGGGGTCGGCTACATGAATCCTTTTTCTCCATTGTGTCCTATTAAAAGTCAAATTCTCGTTTAAATCTAATAAAGAAAGATCATTTCTAATATTTTCTAACCAAGTCTTTTTAGGTCTACCTCTACCTTTCTTAACATAAGTCAAATCTAAGACCTCTACTTTCCTAACCGGGTCATCGGGAGGCCGCCGTTTTACGTGACCAAACCATCTAAGGCGACTCTCTCTAATCTTATCTTCCACTGGAGCTACTCCAACCTTTTCACGAATATGCTCATTTCGTATCCTATCTCTAAGGGTAAAGCCACTCATCCACCTGAGCATCCTCATCTCTGCAACACTTAACTTAGAATTATGTTTTTCTTTTAATGGCCAACATTCAGCACCATAAAGCATTGCAGGTCTCACCACCATCTTATAGAATTTTCCCTTAAGTTTGAGGGGTACTTTTCTATCACACAATAAGCCCGATGCATTCCTCCACTTCAACCATCCAACTTGGATTCTGCTGATAATATCCCCATCTATATCACCATCACTCTGAACAATAGATCCAAGATATCTAAAACGTGTACTCTTATTAATGACTTGATCGGCCAAAGTCACAATGCCCTCACTAGGTCTATTATTACTAAAATTACACTCCATATATTCCGTTTTCTTATGATTCATAATATATATTAATTTCATTAATTAGCATGTAAAAACTTATATTCTAAGTTATTATCCTAATTCTAGTTTAATGACTAACTTATTGTAACACCCAAAGAATTAGTATGCAGTTGTACCTATTTTGACCCGATTTGGTAATGGTAATCTACTGAAATTTTTGCATTTGCACATCTTGCATGTGTCTATGAGTGTTTTGTATGCATGTGAATGTCTAAATCTATTCTAAAACAGGCACTGCAGGTCGGTGTGCATGAATGAAAAATCTAAAAATTTTTCCATGGGAGGGCCGCGACACCGGGGTAGCAGCACTGTAACATTAAGCTCTCAGATTTTGTGATTCGGGCTGGCGCAACAGCACCGCTTCTTGGAGCGCTACGATGATAGGTCAAATTTGAATAAAAATATCAAAATCCATTCATTTCCCATTTTACAAGATAAACCCCACTCTATGCTGTGTTTTAGAGAAAGGGAGAATACCTAGTGAGAGAAAGCTAATTTCTAGTCACTCTGATCCATTTTCAGCTGTCGGATCAATTTTGAAAGTTGTCTAGATCAAGGTAAATTACATTGTGCCTATCTCAATTTTCAAAAATATAAAAATTTTAATATGCCTTATTTCATTTACAATTTCATAGCCTAAAATCGAGAATAATTTTACGCTCGCAAAACTTTCACCACATAACTTTTTGTATGTTGTAGATAAACCTCTGTACATTTAGGTATTTTTCTAAAAAAAAATTTGTTGGGTAAATTAAAAAGTGCATTATTTTTGCCCAATTAGAAATTAATTATAAACCCAAAAAACAATGTTATAGTACAATTAAAATTTTAAAATAGTGTTATGAATAATCCTTAGTAATCTGGCAAAATCCTGAAACTATATAATTTTGCTCAAGTAGTTGAATCTGTTATCAACTGATAATACATTATGTGAATTCCTGAAGTTGATTTATTCAAATTTTATTTACTACAATGCAATAATTATATGCTTATCTATTTGAAAGATGTGATTCTGTGGAGCTCTAATACTGAAGAAAGTTCTGTTATGCACAATGCACAGGGAGTCATAAGGACCTGAATTTTTTAATATATGATATATGCTAAGTATTGGGAATTATAAGAAATTATTTTCTGATATGCTAACACAGGGAGTTATAAGAGCCCAAATTCTGATATTTGTATCTAATGCGAGATATAAGGGCCTGAGAAAAATTTATTATTTTCTGCTCTAACATATGAAATATTTGTTTATTTATTTTTCTTGCATTGTTTTTTAAAGTTCTGATACCTGCAAGTATTATTATGCTCAATACAATGAATTAATATTAATTATTTTTAAAATTCAATTAAGGACTTACTGAATGATTTATTGAAAACTTTGATAGATGTGGTTTTTTGAACTGTGTTGACTCATACTTATTATGCATTTAATTTCAGGTCAGAGAAAGGGAAAAGATCAGTCGAGTAGATGTAGTCCCAGGTTCTGATTGTTCGAGTCTGTAGAGGTGTTCTGTGATTTTATGATTTTGTATAGTCATGGTTATTTATTTATTTGTTTTATTCTGGTCTATTGCCATACATTGTAGTGTATAGTTATTCTATATATATATATTGATGATGAATGAAAAGAAATGAAATATATTAGTGAGCTTAGTTTTTTTTGCTTACTGGAAATTAATTAAAAGCTCTATAGTTTGTTTAACATAAAAAAGTCTGAAAAGCCCCCAAAACTTTGATCTTGGGCTTAGCTATTACCATTCAACACAATATGACATATCATGTATGTGGGTTGTATTAAGTTGGGTTGTGAAACTTACTTTACCACATCCTTTTTATGATGATGGAACCCTAATTTATTTAATATTATACTCAGGCATCGGTGCATCAGCCATTATACATTTTTTGCTATATTTAGGCTATACACAGTGTCGCTTCTAACAAACGCCCGAGTATTAACACAATGTACTAAAAGATTTTCTCATGATTGTCAACAAGCTTTACACTAGCTATATTCTACCTAACACAACCCTCCACTTGTTTCATTCAAGGCTTGGGACCTCGCAACAATTATATTAGTTAGAAATCTAGAGCAATCATAAAAATATTTTTTATACTAATTTTATATATGTGGACATAATAGAGAAAAAGGATTTATGTTGTCGACCGCATATAGTAGAATAAAAGCTTGTTGTTATTATGTTTGTTATTGTTGTATATTAATTTTTATGTATGAGCATACTTATGTACTTACTAAGAGACACAGGGAGTCGTTCGACCGTTAAGAGTGATGTTGACCCCAACGGATGGATGAGGGTATAGGTGACTTAAGGCCAAGTGTATAAACACACCTAATAATGCTCACATCAAACTTAACAGTACTAATCATGGTGTGCACATAACGGGCTCTCCTAAAACTCAATCTCATGCATAAATATCACATGCATTTGTGCTGCAATCCAGCATATCAACCTCGTGTTTTGATTATTACAAATATTATTGAATATTTATTTGCTTACTCCCGCATTATATATTAAATATTTATTTTGTGTGCTACTAATCATCTCAAGTATAGCATACAACAAACAAACAACTGCAAAATCGGCTCAAGAGAGGGTTGTGTCAGTGTATAAGTCAATTCATGCTTGAAAGAGTCTATAATTTTTATTTTTTTTAGTCAATTTCTATATTAGGTGTATTTTGACTTAGTAACCATGCACATACACACAGGCGAGAGTGAAATTAAATATTTATTTTTTTTGCTAAATGTAGTATACGATCCAAATCGTATCGTACGATCTATTCAAACAGAATTAATTTAAATGTTTAATTAAATGAAATTAACTAAATTGAAAAACAAGTTATCGTACGACCATAAATCATACTATACTATCAACAATTCTGATAAAAACCCATTATTGAATCTATTTTTCCTAAATTAGACAAATTTGAATTTTAAAAATTGAATCGATCATACTATGCGAATATTAATTAAGTAGTCAAATTTAATCCATAGATTAAGGAATTAAATTGGATCTGATTTAATTGCATATCGTACTTTACGATACAAATATCGTGCAGTTCAATGCACCCGAGAGCTCTTCGGACGAATTTCGGCTTGTCCTGTACAATCTGAAATTCAATTTGAACTAATCGTACTGAATGATTTGTAATCGTGCAGCACGATCTTCTAATCGTACTGTACGAATAAAGGCTATTTAATTGAAAATTAGAGTTTTTGATAGCCCACTTTATAAACTCTTTCCTATCTTGAGGAGAGAGTTTTTTGGTAGTCAAGTGATGGTTTCTTTCTGTGAGAGAGCTTGGAGAGAGTCCTGTCTTGAGGGAGTCAAGGGGTGTAAGAGGGGTCACACAGTTGCTCCGCTAGCTTGCACCTTGCGTCCTCCAATTGTGTTGTGAGTGTGTTGGAGCTCTAGGGAAGAGTTTAAGGCCAAAGACCAGCTAGCCGAGGAGGCTAGGAATTCGACATCTCCGTTAGGCCAGGATGCAAAAGGAGGGAGCGGCATCTCCACTAGAGCAAGGAGCTAAAGGAGGGACGGTATCCTACTGGGACGAGAAGGCGAGAAGAGGGATCAGCATCTCCGTCGAGCTGAGTAGGTGAAAGGAGGGACGACATCTCAGTTGGGTTGAGGAGGCGAGAGGAGGGAGATTCTTCGTGGTCTGAAGAGTTTGTAAAGAGGATTCTCCACCTATGATAAGGGAAAAGAGCTTTGTTGCCTAACTGTGTGCTAAAGGAGAGTCATTATTTAGTGCAATACCCAAAGAGGACTTTTGAGGAGTGGATGTAGGTTAATTCGACTGAACCATTACAAACATTGATTTGCATTTTCTTACTTTTCTATAATTTACTTGCAATTTAATTTACTGTACTCTAGTTTCAATGTGATTATATTTGTAGAAAAGGATTTTGGCGATTAGTTTTGGTTTATCTTTGGTTGGAAAATCAGAAAAGCAAAACAAAAACAAATCAAAAAAGAAAAACAAAATAAGGTTATTTGTTTCTACAAGTTTAAAAACAAAAAAATAATTCGTACTTGCTTTTAGTCATGTTTTAAGTTCCATGTTTTAAGTTCTTTAATTTTTTTTATTTAATCACTTCAGCATATTTTATGACTTATTTTTTAAGCAAAAGATTTTCAAAATTTCAAAAAGTTTTTAAAAGAACCAATTCACCCCTTCTTAGTGTGCCCTTTTGCACTTTAAATTAGTACAAGAGAGAGTTCTCTTTTTGTTTTGGTTTAAATACCTTGAGTTGATCCAATGACACATTTTGGCTATGGTAATACTTCGGAAGGGTATTCTATTACCCAACCACCTTTGTTTGATAACATTCCTTTCAATTTTTAAAAAAATTATATGCCTACGTTTTTACAATCAATTGATTTTCTAATGTAGCACATGATTCAAGTTGGCTATACTCACCTTTTTGCATTGTGAATGGAGCAAAAGTAGAGATTCTGTTTACTAATTGGCCTATGGAAGATAGTGATTTAGCACAATTAAATGCAAAATATTTGAACTTTTTTTATGCATTAAAATCAGATGATTATATGCCTGTTTCTACTTGCACTAGTGGGAAAGAAATATGGGATAGACTTTACATATGAAATCACGCACGAACTTACTTTTACATGAATATGAACTCTTTTGCATACAACCTTATGAAACTATTTCTGGCATATATACTAGGTTTACTAAAATCATAACATCATACATGCATTGGGTAGAAAAATTCCTAATTATGAAAAAGTTAATAAAATCTTACGTTGTCGGCCTAAATCTTGGGATGCAAAAATCACAGCTATTTTTGAATCTGACTTGAATGCTTACTTGATTGATAATATTTTTTGCTCTCTAATTGCCTGTGACCAAAAGATGAGTCAAAGACATGCAGATGCAGGTGAACAAAAGCAAGAGTGAACAATAATCTCTAATTGTCTGTGACCAAAAGATGAGTCAAAGACATGCAGATGCAGATGAACGAAAGCAAGAGTGAACAATAGCGCTAAAGGCTAACAATACAAAAAGCAACAGTTCTGATGCAGATGAAAATGATGACAATAACACTTATGACCAGATAGTTTAAAAGCTTCTTGAAATGCAACAAAAGTGCCACTTTGATAAACATAAAAGTAAAATCACTAAATCAAATAAGTTTTCTGATGATGTAGTTTTCTTTGAATGTAAAAAGCCATGACATCCATTTCCATTGCCCAAACACTATGAGTCACCCAGCTTAGGATAAAGTGTGGACAAAATACATGCAAAGGAGGGCAAACATAAGCTTCAAAAGGCTTTTTTGGGCTAACTCAGACTCAGAGTCATCAGCAACGAAGGTTGAAGAGGAGACCAACCTATGCTTAATGGCTAAAGATAGTGTTGGGAACTCTGACAATGATGAGATATGCGAGCTGTTATATGATGAATTATTTCTTTATCAGAACACTTGTATGATTCCTATAAGAAAATGAAAAAGCAACATGTATACCTTAAAAGAGAATATTTCACTTTAAAAGAAGAGCATGAAAATTTAACTAATGATTATTCAAACTTATGATCTGATCATCTTGCTTTTGACAAAAGTTATGAATCATTAAGTGAAAAGCATGGTGCATTAGAAAAGGAGCATAAGGCTTTAAAAGAAAAACATATTGCATTAATAGAAAAGCATAATTCCTTAAACAAAGAGCATTTTGGACTAGAAGTAACATTTAAAGAACAAGAAGAGCTAGCATTAGAAATGGATAGCGATGAGCATACATTAAAAGTGAAAGTAGGCATGTACATAATGAAATATTAATTAAAAAGATCACTGCACATAAACAAAATCTATCAGACCTACACACACAGTAAAGCCACAAAATAAAACACAGCATGCATTATCCTTCTCTAGAAAAAAACATCAGTCACGCTACAAGATCTAAAATAGAAGAATTTCTTTTCTTTTTATCTTTTCATTAATTTATTTTTTTTCTTATTTTCAATAACAGCAAACAGTCATTTACAACTAGATCAATTTAACATCCAAAACTGATTAATTTCATTAAAAAATCCCAATAAATATAATTCACATTTCTATAGTCAATATTTATATTTTACATCCAGAGTCCAAAACAATATGTACAACAGCCACCACGGGCTACAAAAAAATACATAAACCAAAGTAACTAAAATAAAACTACACTAACAACACTGCCTAGCCTCAAGCTGCAGGCTCCTTACTTTATCTGAAATCATGTAAACCACATAATGAGCATGAAAGCCCAGCTAGTAACTAAAATCTTACAACTGAAATCAATATAAGGCAAAAAAAATAGTATGCTTATAATCATACAAAGAAATCTATAAATCAATACATGTTATCTATACCGGTCACCTATGTCAATTCATCAGTTATATTACACATCTCATCTCGTTCAATCAATCAATCAATTATTCTATCTTTATCATACAATCCTTTAAGTCAATCTATAAATTATAATAGTAGCATCTGTATTCATACTTCATAATAGCAATCGGTAACATATATCAATGTCTCGGTATCAATATCAGTGCAGTATCTGAAATTAGTATCAATAGTTAGTAATAAGTATCAGTAATCAACAATCAAAAGTCTATTAGATATTCAAATAAGGATATCTTGTATCTTGGTCCTGCCATTATGACTCCCGATCAATCGCCCCTTATGACTCTCAATCAAAGTACTCCTTACAACTTTTATTCAGTGAATCAGTGACGGTCGCCCAAACTCCTTATAACTCTCAATCAGTCTCCAATTACTTATCTCCCATCAGTGAATCAGTGAATCTTGAGAATATCACATGATGTTATCATATCATATATCTGATATCAATTAGTATATCAGTTTCTATCAGATCAATATCAATACAGTACATTTACATTTTCAGTCAAGTCATTATCACATTTTAGTACATATCAATATTACTTTCCAATTCATATCAATCATTTCAATACATGTTACATTTCATATTAAATCTCATATATTGCTTTTCAACTCATTTTTTCAGTATATCTTTTTCCCACTCATTTTATCTAGAAATTCATATACACATATTTAACTAGTGAAAATATAATAAAATCATTTCAAATTATTCAGAATGATCAAATCTATAACATCAAAAGTTACACAGTGAAAGCTTACAAAATTAGGAGATAATGTTTATTTGGCAGATTTAATAGAGAGAAAATCCGCAAAAAAAATAAAATCATCGAAAACAGAAATAAGAGAATAGTTACTTACAATGATTAGAACATTTTTTTATAACAGAAGTAATGGACAGAAAAGCTCCGGAGAGCTTCATCTCTCCTCTTCCTCCCCCCTTTCTCTTCCTATCTTCCTTTTCCTTCTCGGCCAAGCCATGCCAAATGAGCGAAGGGGTGAGTGTGGCAGAGATATTTATAATAAAATATATATAAAAACACCATTAGTGGCCTAGCACTACAGCGCTCTGGCCCAGCATCGTAGCATTGCATGTTAAATCCAAAATTACTATAGAAACAAAGGCTCCAACACCGCGGCGGCATTTTTTAGCATCGTTGAGCTCAAAGGTCAGCGCCTCAACACTCACACACTTAGTGCTGCAACGCTACAATTTAAATAGAAATTCAATTTTTTTTAAATATGTTTTCATATTTTGGGTTGTTTCATCATCTCTCATTGAGATTAACAAATCCATTTCTGAGATAAGGTGTTATTCTTGTGATATATTAGGAAACATTGCACACACTTGCACACTCTGAACATATCGTAGAACGCATATGATCTAGAGGCCCAAAGCTTCACTAGCACAGCATAGCATTTATACATTTTAGCAAAAGGCAGGACCCAAATCCACTTGGGTTCCCAAAATTAATTTTTTATTGATGTTGTGGGTGTGCTCTCACAAAAGGTCTGGTGAGAGCATGTGGTTCCTGGACAGCAAAAGCTTATAGCACATGACTGAAGATCTAAAGCAATTCATCACGCTGGAGATCAAAAGTGGGGGTGAAGTCACTTTGGGAGATAATACTACTGGAAATGTAGTGGGTGCAGGATAATTGGAAAAACTAATGAATTTACCATTGAAAATATTTTATTAGTTGAAGGTTTAAAACATAACTTATTAAGCGTTAACCAATTGTGTAACAAAGGCTTTAATATTAATTTTTTTTTCCAACAAATCCCTAACTATTTTAAATAAAATAACTATTTAAGAAAGAATGAGAATTAATAACATCTACATGATTGACTTGAACTGTATTGATACATCAAATAATATCTGTTATTTGAAAATCGCTATAGATGAATCTTGGCTATGGCATAGGAGACTATACCAAGCAAGTATGAAAACCCATAAGAAAATCACTCAGCTAGATCTACTTAGAGGCATCCCTAATTTAGAATTCTCCAAAGAACACCTTTATGATGCTTGTCAATTAAGAAAGCAAACTAGGTCATCATTTCATTCAATAAAGGATATAGTAATCATTAGACCTCTAGAAACTCTTCACATAGATTTATTTGGACCTATTAGTACAATGAGTTTAGGAGGTAAAATATTTGGATTTGTAATTGTAGAATATTATTCTAGATTATCCTGGGAAAATTTTTTGGCAAATAAAAGTGAATCATTTTAAGAGTTTATGATCTTTTTATTTGGATTCAAAGAAAAATTGGATGTTTAATCTCAAACATTCATAATGACGACAGATGTGATTTTGAAAATAAGAAACTTGAACCATTTTGTCAAGAATCCGGAATAGATCAGAACTTTTCTGACCCTAGAACCCCACAACAAAATGGAGCAACAGATAGAAAGAATAGAATGTTAGTAGAGACATCTAGAGAAATATTAAGTGAATATGGCTTACCGAAATATTTTTGGGCAGAGGTAATAAATATTACATGTTATGTGCTGAATCAAGTAAATATTAGATCCAAGCTAAATAAGATATCTTATGAATTACTTAAGGGTAGAACACCAAATTTATCTCATCTGCATGTATTTGGGTGAAAAATGTTTTGTGTTAAACAACAAAAGATCTCACTTAAGAAAGTTTGATGCTAAGGCAGACAAAACAATATTCTTAGGATATTCCTCAACTGAATCAATTTACTAGAAATGATATGTGGGAGTTAGTTAGTAGACAATAATCAGAGTGTAGTTGGAATAGAATGGGTATTTAAAAATAAGTTAATAGCTCTAAATCAATAGTTAAAAATAAGATTAAGTTAGTAGCTAAGGAATATAATCAAATAAAAAGAATAGATTTCAAGAAAACCTTTCCATAGTTATACTAAAGGCTATAAGAGTGTTATTAGTTTTTGCATGTTTTGAAGGATTCAAATCATATCAAATGGATGTTAAAAGTTTTATTTTGAATGGAGTAATAAAAAAGGATATTTATGTATAAAAGCCACCAAGTTTAGAAAATTCAATTTTTCTCAATCACGTTTACAAGCTTAAAAAAGCACTTTATGGGATTAAACAAGCATCTAGGGCATGGTGCGATAGGCTTAATAACTTTTAGTTAAAAAAAATTCTTTGTAAGGATAGTGTAGACACCACCTTATTCATTAAGAAAGTTGGAGAATATATAATCATGGTTCAGATTTATGTTGATATATTCTTTTTAGATCCACAAATGATGATTTATGCAATGAATTTTCTGTCAATATGAGTAGTGAATTTGAGATGAGCATGGTGGGTGAGTTAATATATTTTCTAGATTTTAGCGTTAAATAAAGGGAGAATGGAACAGATGAGCCCGACCACTGAATTAAATAAGGATTTAGATGGAAAATAAGTAGATCAAAAGAAATATTGAAGAATTATAGTAGGTCTGATATTATGTTTAATGTCTGTTAAGGTGCTAGATTTTAGGCTGACCCTAAGAATTCCCATATGACCACCGTTAAAAAAATTTTAAGATATCTAATAGGCACACAAAACTTAGATATCTGGTATCCTACGAAAAGTTCTACTTTTGACTTAGTTGGATACTCAAATTCGAACTTTGCTGGATTTAGAATAGATAGGAAAAGCACCTCAGGAACATGTCAATTCATAGGACAATCTCTAGTTTCTTGGTCCAGTAGAAGCAAAACTTTATAGCCCTGTCTATCGCAGAAGCTGAAAATGTAGCTATAGGAAGCTTTGTTGCCCAAGTTTTTGACTGAAGTAATAGATTCTTGACTTTAGACTCCACATAGGAACCATCCCAATTATGTATGACTATTAATGCATTTTGTATCTCAAAAAATCCTATTAAGCATTCTCGCACAAAACATATTAATATTAGACATCACTTCATAAAGGATCACGTAGCCAAGGGAGATGTAGAATTATAGCATGTGGATATTGATAGATTCTTGACTTTGGACTCTCATAGAAATTATAGCTACATGTCATTATACAACCCAGTCAAATATTTCTTTACAAACTCTTACTTGTGGGAGTCTTCAAGTTCAGCTTCCAGGTAGACCTTGGGCTTCACCTTTAGCAGGCTCATCCTCTTGATCCACCTCTCCTTTAACTAAACCTCATAGTAGTACGACTCCTAAATCTATCAAATACATATTTGAAAAAAAATACTCAAACTTGAAAAACAAAGAATTAGGAGCAGTTTATATATATAGCATAAGCAATCATCCAGAATTGCCTGACACTTGAAGTGTCAAGCCTCTGCTTCTATCTTATTGGCCACATCTCTGAGGGGGGTTTAAGCAGCACCTATCATGCAAGTATTTTTTATTTATGATTTATTGCGCCTCCTTTTTGGACATGGCCACCTACAATAAGAATATGCATATATATATATATATATATATATATATATATATATATATATATATTTCTACACTATCCACTTAAGGGCAAGTGCCCACAATGCAGACAATCCAATATTCATCACACCATATCATTGAACATTAGGTAAATGTAGGAAGTGATATGCAACTTAAGGGTTGCGAGTTGAAGAGTTATTCATCGAATTTTATATTCAATGAAATATGATATTTACCAAATTTGTGTTAGGTAAATAAGGGAAGAGATGTATAACTTGGAGGTTGCAAGCTCATGAACATTCTTTGAACCTTTGGTGTTCAAAAAGAGATATACACTCTCCTAATTTTGAGTTTCAGGAGGATGCAATGATTTCCTACAACTTTTGAGTTGTATGGGAGGAAAAGAGGTGAAATGTTTGCTTGTTGATTTTGTATCAACAAACAAAGGGGTAGATTGATTGATCGTGCAGTCAAGTGTTTGGAGCATTGAGATGCTCCAAATAATTCATGCATGAGAGAGAAATTGTGCATTTGTTGATTTTATGCTTCAAAAAATTTAGGGAGGAGACTTAGGATTTGCTCAAGGTTGAAGGACTCATGTGACAATATACTTGGAAGTTTGAGGATCCTCGAGTCATCATGCATGAGAGGATATTTATTGGTCTTGTGCTCCAACAAATGAGGTGGGAGAGCTTGGAATTTGGTTCCAAGCTCAAGGGTTTATGGCATGATGCATGTAGGATTTTTAGGGAAATCTAACATATCATGCAAGAAAGATTGAATGATGGTTGTGTGTTGATTTTGGTATCAACAAACAAGGCAAAAATTTAGGATTTGAAAACCCCCATATGAGTTTTGAGGTAACGAATAAGGAGATGATTTGTTGGTTTGCATATTCCAACAAAAGATCTAAGGAAAAACTTAGAGTTTGGCTCTAGGTTCAAAAACTTGCAACATGATGTAAGATTTTAGAGAGATATATAATACAATGCATGAAGACGATTGGTATTGGCTCCCAAGGCACGCTAGGAGTCGTGCGATGAAATATTTGGAACTTTGAGAAAGTTTCAAATATCATGCATAAGAGGAAAGTGTATATTTGTTGATTTTTGTGTCTCAACAAGAGAGGTGGATAGCTTAGAATTTAGTTACAAGCTCCAACGATTCATGTATATGACATTTATAGCCTTGAGGAGGGCTTCAAATATTATACATGAGGGAAATATTTGTTGGGTTTTGTGCTCCAACAAACAAGGTAGAAAATTTTGAAATTTGGCTTCAAGCTCAAATGATTCGTGCAATGAATGCTTGTAGTCTTGAGAAATTTGAAATAATCATGTAGGAGAGAGGTGATTGTTGATTTTATGTTTCAACAACGAAGAGAGTGAAATGATTGATCGTGCAATGAAATATTTGGAGCGTTGACATGCTCCAAATTGTTCATGCATGAAAAGGAAGAGAAAAGATTGCTTATTGATTTTGTATCAACAAACAAAATGACATGAACCTAGGATTTTGATCCTAAGTTAAAAATGATTCATGCGATGAAGGGTTTGGAGCCTTGAGATGCCCAAACCGTCACGCATGAGGAAGAGGAGGATCTACGAGAGAGCTTCGAATGCATTGGAAAGGATTTTGAAATTGATTTTGGCATGATTAGGAGATTTGGATAGGAGAGATTTATTCTTATGACTTCTAGGAAGGTTTAAGATCAAATTTGATGTGATCTAAGAAGAATCTAGGAGTGTATGCATGAAATGATTTGTCATTTTAGGACATTATCAAATGCTTAAATTATCTGTCCTTACACTCAACCCATCAACTTGCAAATTGCACCAAACATGTTTAACAAACTTCAATGTGTTGTGGGGTATAATTTATGGGCTCTTGGAAGCCATAGAACACTCCTCCTTTGCTTTTCAAGCATTTATGAACTCGATAAACATGTTAGTGATTTTACGAATCTTAGGCATGTAACAATCTTAGCAAATGATCTTCAACATGCATTCATTTAGGATTTGAATGATGCAAACTAATTTGATTAAGTATGCATAGATTTGGATTAACATTTTACTTGTTTCATCTCTCCAAATCTGGAAGAATCATCAAGGATGACTTCAAGCTAACCTATGCATTATGGAGTTTAAAACATCAACATGAGTGTTTCTGAAAAACTCCACCAACTTATAAACTAATTGAAGCGCATACTTGAACGTTTAGCAAGTTCAGAGAAAGTCACAAGTGTTAACGATACAAGCCTCTTACGTATTTGTGTTAATTTTATCATAACACAAATATAAGACACACAGAACAAAGCATACGACCTTGGAGAGGATCTACACCTTGATGTTTGATCAATCATCAAATGAAATCTCCTAAACTTAGGGGTTTAGTGGTAGGTGGAAAAGATGCAACATGAATGCGACATCATGCATTTTGGAAGGTGTTGGACACCAATCCAACACCTCTATGCACATCGTCATCCTCCCCGGACTCTCACATAAGAGCCAACAAATGGAAATCACCGGATTTCCACTGTTTTACAGAGAAGACAGCGGGTATTTTGGGTTTTATAAATTTAAATGCAAGGTTTCTATGGACCTACGGATTCATGGGACGTCAACCACATCAAATGGCTAAAGGACCTAGGGGTTTCCTATGTTTTGAGGGATTTTACCTCGCCAGGTTGTCACGGCGCTGACCACACTCCACTCGCCTTGTCAAAGGCAAGAAAGCAAAAGTTTGAGGAAGAAGGCTACTGTCCAAGTGCTCCGAACGTCGCCGCCGCAGTCCAAGATGCTCCAAATGGCTTCCTTCGCTGTTTGGATTGCTCTCGGGGGCTGATTTCATCGTTAAGAGGTCGTCGGAGATGAACGAGGGGGTGGAAGTAGTCTTAACATTAGATAAACAGCCTCCAGGTGTCTCCACTATCCTCCTGCACTCCCTCTTTTGCTCGAGAGAAGGAAAAGAGCTGGTCTATGCTCTTCCACTTCGAGAAATGGAGGAAAACAGATAGGTATTTCTATCTTTTGGTCCAAGGAAGAAGAAAATAGTAGCAAGGGAGCACAAGCAGGTCCGGCCTCGGCTAGGTCACGCGCACGCAGGAGCTTTTGGCCCAGGCACGTGTGGATGGGAGCTCTCAGCCGTTCGACTCCCTCCCTGATGTCCGCTCGGGTACGCACAAAAGCAAGGAGACCCGGCCAAATCTCCTCTCTCGGTTCTCTGGGACGGATGCATGAACAAGAGTGGAGCGAACAGATTATCCGCTCTCCTCCCTCTCACGATTTATTCGGGACACATGCAAGCAAGAGAGGATGAATAGCCTCTTCTCTCATCTCCCGCTACCTCTATACGCGAAACGAGGGGATGTCGCTCTTGAGTGGATTTTCTACGCGATATCACTGTTGTAGCTACTCTACTCAAACAATTTGACGAAAAAGCAATGTCAAAATTTGAAAATCGAAATAAATCACAGCCCTTAGATGCAGGACCTAATTTGGAAAGGTCATTTGGCTGAGATTGGACAAATTGGGCTGAAATTGGGTCCAAATTGGACTCGACCCGAACCGATCCAATCAAGCCAATTTAGTGAAATTGGAATCGAATCAGCGCCAAAATATGTTGAATTTAGTTCGACGAGGCTTAATTGGGTTCGATTTGAACCGATTTAGGTCAATTTCGATTAATTTGAGTTTAATTTGAAAAAATTAAATTTAATCTGATTAAATTTGGGTCCTATTTGAGTTAAATTTTGCTCAATGATGCTCAATCAAGTTGATCGAGCACGATCGAGCCCAATCAAGCTCGAATCGGCTCGATCAAGGCTGATTTAGGCTCAACACGAAACAATAGTCAACAAGTGGCTTTACACTTGGAGATAAAATGTGAAACAAATATAGACGTGAAAAGATTGGAGTAACTCCAGGGGTAGATAAGACTAGAGAGAGTCACCTTAGATGATTTGGTCACATAAAACGTTGGGTTTTCGATAAACCATATTAGGAGAGTAGATGTATTAGAGTCGGCCTATATTAAAAAAGGTGCAGATAGACCTATAAAATCTTAGTTAGAAAGTATTAAAAATGATCTTTTTTATTATATTTAAATGAGAATTTGACTCTTAATAGGAACAACGAAGAAAATATTCATGTAGCTGACCCCACATAGTGGGATAAAGGCTTATTGTTGTTGTTGTTAGTTTATGTCAACTAACCATCTTTATGCTTATTGAACAATTAAATCATTAAATGTTAATGAGGGAATGGCATATTTAACATGTTTTCAATATTTGAGCAGTAGATTAGTAAAAGATTAGGTGTTACATGTGTAAAGTGGGATGTTTTGAGTGTAATATGTGTAAATTCACCATAATAAAATTGGCAGGAGAATCAGTCATTCATCTTTTGGGAGGAGAAAAGGTTCAGCTGATAAATCATATATATGTGATAAAGTAAAATATGATAAATAAAGTCATTGCATAGCATGCATAAAAGTAGAACCAATAAGGCAAATCAATAGTTTCAGAAAACATTACCAGCCGTTGCGCAAATATATTCAATTGATGAAGTAAGAGGATCCAATCCCTGTAAGTTTGAAAGCATAAGATGAGGTAGAAAGAGAGACAATAGTGGCTGCATCATATGATACGAGGACATTTCTGGAAAACAGATTCATATAAGTTATAATAGTTATCTAAAAGTTCCATAAAAAAATATACAAAAACTTACCTGTCCTGAACAGATTAAGCCTATCCATAACCAACCTATGAACAATTTATCCTATTTTCTAATTAAAACATTGAGTTTAGATGTTTAAACTAGGAACTTAGCATATTACACGAAAGGAACTGCCTTTCCAACATTCTTGCTCAAAGCTTCAACTGTTTGAGGCAAAAACAACCAAGAATTCACTTGATCCTGTCAAACCATGGTCAGCATTATTGGTGAAGTGTTCTTATGATAAGATAGATACTATAATAATTTCATCGATAGGGATGTAAACAAGGTAAGTTGAACTTGACTCGAGGAGGACTCGAGTCGCACTCAAGTTCTTCCCAACCCAAGCATTGAGCATGACTCTTGCCTCATCAACAAATTTTCACGAGCTTGTCAAGTCGGGAATAACTCGAGCAAGACTAAACAACACTGGGGCAAGCTCGTATTTGTAGGTTTATGAAAGGAAACTGCTCACAGGGGTTAGAATGCAAAGAGTACGATCGCACTATTCCGTAGGACAAAACGGTCGCAGACCTTTACACTCTATACAAGCAGGCCAATTAAAGAACAGATCGAATCATACATACAATTACCTATGAAAAATAGCGGCTTTTACCTACACATCTCAATGGATAATAATATATGATTCAAGAGTCAAGAGATTTCCTCCATTTGATACATCAGCTTGAATAAGGTTTATTTGATGTAGGTGACAATTTCCCATTGGCGCAAGCCCCCGTGGTTAATTACATCTTAGGCCTCAACCTAAGAACACTCTCAATTAGGGATGTTATTTTATTCTCTTCTTGAATTGGTGCATAGTGGGATTCCTAGGTTCTTCTAATCTAAAAGAGATAGGCTCAACGGGCTATTCACCACACACAAAGATTATGCAATCATTTGGTTGGTCTGAGGGAATGAATCAAGAGAGAAGACATCACACATAAAGCATGCAAGAGAGAAATATGGAGATGTCATCAGTGTGATATAAATATGTGGGATTTATAGCCTCCCAAGAATAAAGATCTCACCCAACAACAAGGCATGCAGCGATATACTCATAACGTCAACCTTTGATCCTAAATCTATGGGGGACGTACCGTACTCCCAATACTAACATCCTCGACATAGCTAATGCAAGACAACGAGAAGACTTATAACTCAAATCCCTTTGGGGCCTAAGCTGCCCCAACCTGGATTTACCACCCTGCTCGGAAAGGGGTACGAGCTAGATCTCCACCTAACGTTCTAAACTTATGCGATCCAGTCTTATACAAATACAAGAATAGTGGGGAGGTATAAAAGAGGAATGGGCCTCGGGCCCGACCATGAATGGTACTATGTTAATGTAATGGTGAACTATCCCTCTATGTGATAAAATAAAATTTATATGCTTAACTCAAGCTATACATGAAGGGTAGGGCTAATCAGAAGTAGCCGGGAGCGACCATGAAATGGGTTTGGTTTTGAATATGAGTTATACTTTAAAAATTGGTCAAAGAAGGGTCATGCATTAAATTTTGAAAGCATGTTAGTTAATTTAAACCCAATGTTCCTTTAATCTGGATTAAACAAATTTAATCTTTTATAGAAAATTTAACATCCTAAGAGCCTAACGTGAAGACTCCATCTGAGCCACCCCCAAGCAAAACAATCAAATAAACCTAATAAAAGCAAGTAGTTCTAGTGCGCAAAAAAAGTAAACACATCAATCATCAAATAATAAATAATAAGATGCCAGAAGTGCAGCTGGGTTAAGCATTACACCCCAGAAAAAGAAAAAAAAAAGGTAGCTAAGCTCTACCATAATTAAAACTCAGCCTAAAATTATACATTATTTAATGGCATGTGGGTCTTAACCGATCTCCAGATATGTGACCTCCAATCTTCTGAAATATACACATGCCTTCATAGCTTTCCTAACTAGAATTACATATAAAAAAAAACTTATATAAGCTCTCTACAAAATAAAGATTAGCACAGTTATAATAAAATAGTTATATTCACATCCAAACCTAATCCTTAAAACCACATTCTCAAGGGCTTAGCAATCCTCGTGATAACTGTTAGATAACGCATTTATAATGATAATTACAGTATTTTTATTATTCCTTTGGGAATGTGGCCAACTGCACAAGATATCTCTATAAAAAATCTAACTTAAGAGGAAGTGCCCACTCATCAATCCAAAAAAATTAAAAATAAAACAAGCACAAACAATCCAAACCAGAAACAAAACATCACATCATCACAAGTGCAAGTGAAAAATAAAAAAATTAAAAGATGTTATCCTAACTACACCCTACCCTAAGATGCCTACAAAAAGTGTCTTATTCAGCACATATATGTGGACAAAGTTAGTGTTAGCTAACAACTCTAATTTAGGTGAATGGTTCAAGTTGCAAGATCGAGTTCATATTGCTCAATTTACTAACTCGAAGATTTCTCTTTAAGTGATTAATCATTTAGAGTAAATTAATTATGATCTTATTTTAAAGTTATAGTTTCGATCTTTAAATTATAAAGAGTTTAAAATACATGGGCCCTAACATATGTTAGAGTTATAAAGAATTGAGAGGCTACAATGGTGGCTAATTCTTCTTTGATTTCCTAAGACTCGAGGTAAGGTCGATAGGTGACACACTAAAGTAGGTCTATTGCCCACCACAAAAGTTTTACGCTTTCTAGGTTTAAGGTTGATCAATTTTAAAGGAGTGACATAGGAATGAAAAGCTTTGTATATAAAGATATACAAGGGTTCTATGAGACCTATGATTTGACACTTAGGTGGTTAAGGAGTTAGATTGACCTCCTGAAGGTGGCTTTAAATTTCTAAAAAGAAATTATTTGTGCAAATCTTTGGACATTTCTCCCTTAACTTATGAGGTACGTAGCATTATCACAACCGTCACGTGGACCAAAATCTCCTTAGGACACGTAGCCCCGCAGCTCGAGAGTTTCAATCTATATACATTACATCAAAGAAGAGGATGCAAAAAAAACACATTAAATATAAGCTAAGGCATTATGACTTGATTTGAAGTGCATTTGCTTCTCCAACATCACATATTATATTTGAAAATACTTTTAAAATAGAGATTTCTTTTTTTTTTAAGATTTATAATTTAACATCTATATTCCATCAATTCATTTGTGGCGTTATCACAACGAGCATAAGGACCAAAACCTTCTTAGGACACGTAGCCCTGCAGCAGGAGATTTTCAGCTTATAAACTTCATTGATGGAACAGGTAGTATGAAAGATATTTATATATATTAGAATCTAATCATGAATTTTTTTTGGAATAGCAAATGTAACTCAAACATAGGGATCCTAGACTATGTTGAAGCTATGGAGCCTAGGGTTGCAAATGAACCGAGCGTTCAACGAGCTGCTCGTGGCTCGGATCGATAAGGGCTCGTTCATGTTTGTTTTATAAGGTAAACAAATGAGTTTGAACACTCTTGATAAATACTCGATAGCTAAATGAACGAGCTTGAACAGTGTGTCATTCAGTTCATTTATGTTGACGAACAATCTCGCTTAGAAGCTCGTGAACAAGCTCGCTTAGAAGCTCGATTAGAACTCGACTAAGAAGCTCGATTAGGGCTCAATTAGAGTTTTAAAAATAAATACTACTAAATCTACTAATTTAATAATTTATTTTTACTAGTTTAATATTTTTAACTTTAATCATTTTCATTAGACATATTTTTAACTTTTATTTTTACTAATCTAACTAATTAGAAATATTTTATTAAATCTTCAGCTAAAAATTTTATTAAATCTTTTATTAAAAATTTCCTCACCCGCTTCAATTCCCGATCAGAACAAAAAAAATTGTTTTTAAACTCAAGCCGGACCTGCCCGCCCTTTCTCCCCTCTATGGCATCAACAAACTCAAAAAAAAATTTGTGGGGGTTTAGTCCCATACCGCCCGGAAAGAAATGATTTTTTCTATATAAAAACAAATACATCTGAAGCCATTTGTTGAATAGCGGGTAGCTTGTAGGCTGGGCATGTTTTTCTGGGCGGGACGATAAATGAGCTACTCGATTTGATTTTAATAGAAAAAAATTATTTTGTGAATTGTGGTCGGTTCGGCCCATTTAACGAGCCGATTGATAAGAGGCTCGACAAGCTTGAAATTAAACGAGCTCAAACCTCAACATGAGCAGAGCTCGAACGTGGGAGTTTTAAATGAGCACGAGCTCGAACGCCCGTCCAAGAAGCTCGACGAGCTTCAAGCCGAGCTTGAGCACGATTTTGACAACTGAGCTTGAACTCGAATAGGCCGAAGCTCGGCTCGGCTCGGCTCGGCTCGGCTCGGCTCGGTTCGTTTGCATCCCTAATGGAGCCTAACCTATCCCCTATTGGAGAGATACACTGCACAAAGCTAACACATAAATTAACCTTACATGCTAGAGCTTGAATTTTATTTTATTTTATTTTAATTCTTGACATGTTTATGGAAGCAAGATTTAAAAGCTCAAAATTCTTAAGGAGGTGATTTTAATAGCTGCTTAATTATTTTATTAGCAAAACCAATGAAAATATCCTAGTGAAATTCACTTCATGCAAAAAAATATCGATGCACATAGCACAAATGGGTAACCTACACTACAGGTCTAGTTGACTATATGAAGGTCACTAAGGTTCAGAGAAGGGGAAAGTCATGGCCAACACGGTCAACGCTTCATTAGTGAGCAAACCTATGGCCAATGTCCAACACATCCTAACAGATATTTGGCTGAAAGTAAAAGTAATCCAAAGTGTGTGTGCGAGTGTCACCAAGTCGTTGAAAACAGAAGAGAGGTCTTAAAAAAGTTGTAGAAATTATACATGACCCAAAAGCAAGCCGAGGAATGTATGTATGCCCCGACATAATAAAGGAGCCTCTCCTAAGGCCCAGGGAGCTACAACTCGTCAACAGACACACGAAAATAATGTTCCTCACAAAATATCACAAATAGAAAGTACATGTAAGCAAATGATATGTAAATGATACATGAATATGTGAAACAATGCATGTAACAAGACGACCTAGGCCTACATGCACTAAGAGAAATAATTTTTTTAAGTTTTACGTCAAATAGTGACTCATAACTTTGAAAAATCAAATATAAAACCTAGGGGCCTCACCAAGCCTAGAGAAAATTAGGGGATGTAGGGAACATCCCCTAGTTTGCTTTGTTCAAATTTGAGCCCATGACGATGCCCCGATTGGGGAGTAATTTGCAAAATATCTAATTGTTTCAAATGCAAATTACTCTCTAGATATCTATCAAAATACTTTGATTTTATTTTTAAAATGTAGAGCTCATCATTCTGGTTCCATATAGCCCAAGATCATTAAATTTGGCCTAAAAATTAATTTTCTATAAATTTTTATTGCTCTACGCATTTTTCTTAATTAAATAATAATAATTTCAGGTCGTGGCTGGCAGTAGGACGACGACTGGGCGGCGGGAAGTCGGACGGCGGCAACGTGGCTGCGGACTGCAGCTACCACGTGTGGGCTGTTTACTTATCCACGTCAGCGTTCCACGGGATCTGTGGGCAAGATCCTGTGCAATGGATTGGACGAAGCAGCTGTTCAGCAAAATGTGGACTGTTTAATCAAAGATAGACAATCCAGATTTCATCTTCTTCCTTCAAAAAAGCTTTCTTAAGGAAATTTCTTTTGCTTGTTGGGGGTTATGAACTAGGCCAAACTTAATGAAATTTCAGAAAATGTTTATGGCCCTATGAACTACCTACACCTTGATTTTGGGAGCTTTAAATGATGTATTTTGAGAGTTATTCGCAATTAAAGTTTTAACTAAAAGTTGTGATATACCTCTATCAGGTAGTTAAAATGGATTGTTCTTGGTTTTTTTCATAAGAACGAGGGGAACAACTTCTCTGAAGGACTCTCCCTCTGAAAATGCCTGGATCGAAAGTTATGACGGTTAGAAGGAAAATTACTTATATGTCTCCTTGGATCTCTCTTCTAACACTTTTAATGGTGGGGAAGAGTGGGGAATGGAAGAAGAAAGCTCCAGCAACGAAATGGAAGCAATGGGAGCGCTAGAGGTGGCTTGGATGGAGAGTTTTGAGTGTTATGTATGTTATGAGGGTTTTGGAAGGTTTTTCCCTATTCTAACTCATGGGGTTTGCATGGAGAGTTGGGATGGCATGGAGCTCTTCCTTGGATGTTTACCAAGTGTCCCATGAGATTATGTGGGTAGCTTTGACCAGGTAAGGACAATCCTGTGTGAAAAGCCCATTTTGGCATTTCATGAAGGAGGACAATTTGGGTTAGGTTTGGGTTGAACCAAGAGTTAAGCTTGAGTTTGAGCATCTCTAGGAAGGTTCTAGAGTGAGTTTAGAGTAGTTCCAAGGGTTGGTATGGGTTGAAGATATGAAATTTAATGCATTTGACTAAATTTGACCTTTTAGGTATTTTTTTAGAATTTTTAATTAATTTGACCAATTTGACCAGTCAAACTTGGTCAAGATGACTAGGATAAGCCATGGTGGGCCCTAGAATCCATGTGGCATGCATGCATAAGATTTGACCAACTTTGAATTTTTGAATATTTTAGGAATTTTTTAATAAGTCTGACCACTTTGATCGATCAACTTGGTCAACATGACTCACCGATGCTTTAGACTCATCACACTAAGGGACTTGAGATTGAAATTCATGCATGAGATTAAAAATGAGGTCAACAGTACTCAAGTTCATCACAACTCCAAGTATTCAGCTTAGCTCTTTCCCTATCCATAAATTTGCATAAGCTTATCAAGCCACATGCATGAATTTTATGCGGAGAGTAAGAATGATAAGAAGTGAGTAAACTCAGTAAATAACGATGTAAAAGTGGCAGCGACAACAAAAGAAACATAGAAATGAAAATGATAAATTAGTTTTAGTAAAGACAACAAATAATCAATGACAATGGCATAGAAACATTGTAGGCATTGTAGAATCCACGATGGTTATGCAAACTTGATAGGAGACAATGAATCAAATATAGTAGCATAGATTTGATGACAATGGATTTAATCTAGTGGATGAAGATGATTTGTTATAGAAAAGGAAGGCAAAATGACTCCTGCAAGAGAGCCATCTCAAACCCAAGCAAGAAATGGAAATTAAAGATTAGGGCTACACAATTTTCATTTAAATTTTTTACATAACCTAATATGATTTTAATACTTACAAACATACCTAAATTTAGTTGTTTTATTAAATGAGTTAGTTCATCTAGCCTAGTCACTATCTCAAAACCGAGCTTGTTTACCACTCAAGATTAAATCATGGCTTGATCTCCTCGTTTCTTTCCATCTATGATTGTGTTGTATATGAGATGGGTAAATATCAACTTGCATATTTTCCTTCTACAGAAAATTTTTGTAGTTTACCTTTTAAATTAGTCCACTTTAAGGTCCTAGTCATATCATTAGATACCAAGGATTCTATTATACTGTCATATTAATTGATGATTACTCTTCATGCCACTTGGGTATATTTAAATATCTATATGAAGCCCTGTTCTTCAAACTTTTTTTATTGTCATTAAAATATGCACAATTTTTCATTTAGAGCTTTGAAATTCACATTTTGTCAACTTGCATGCAGATCCAGTTGTGATTATTACTAATTAGTTTATTTTATTTTTCAAAGGGGCTTAGTTTGTTAGCATATGATTTGTATTTTAATCAAGTGAGCCCCACAAAGAATTTTTTCCACCTATAAATAAGAGAGCTGATGTAATTAAATTCATTCAAGTTTAGTTCAAAGCATGTTCTCGAGAGTTCTATGTACGGTAAATTTCTAATTGAGCTCATAGGCGAATGTCAAAGACCTGTTCTTGCTCGTAAGTGAGCTATCAAGCCCCCTTATGTTAAGAAAGAAAGAGGTAGACCTAAAAAGGTTTGGTTAGAAAATATTAAAAATGATATTTCTTTATTAGATTTAAATAAGATTATAAGAATTTAATTTTTAACAGAGCAAAACGGAGAAAAAGGATTCACGTAACCGACCCCACATAGTGGGATAAAGGCTTGATGTTGTTGTTGTTGTTGTTGTTGTTGTTGTTGTAATTCATTAAGTTAATTTGTCACAAAATGTACAACATTTGAAGTGCCTATGATGTTCTTATTTTGCAATTTTATAGCCTTTCATTTTTATTTTATTGTGTTATTAAATCTAGAAAGTTGATTTAAATTTAATTCTTTTCAAGTGTGTTCAATGGAAATTTTGACAGCATCCCAATACCACCAACACCAACCCTACATAGAGGACATTTCGGGGAGTGTTGGACCTGCCCACCATACCAAGAACAATGGGTATGGATAATATAAATACCAAGATTGAGTCTTCTGCCTCACCACACAAAGAAAAGTGTATATTATTCATGAACTAAATTTAAAATATATGATTTCTCTGTATCATCAAAAAGAAAGTTTACAAGTACTTAAATGATGGCCATGTTTGCTTCCCCACCACATCAAAAAAGGCATGTATGGTCCTTCATCTGCATGAGAAAAATTACGACATATGATATCTCTGAGGCATCGAGAAAGAAGCGTATGAGTAGTAATGTTTGGCAGCTCAGCAAGACTATGTTTTCATTATACCTATGCAAGCAAGGCAATGTAAATGAATATGAGGCAAAACTATATGGCAATGAGGTAATACACCCCTCTTCTCTTTTTTTTAAAATCTTTCTTTCTCCTATTTTTTAATACTGTCATTACTAGGTCTCAAGTTTTGGATAAGAAAGTGGATGGTTGTGTTATGTAGTCGATAGCCAGCGTAAAACTTATAGAATAATCATGATATGAATCATTTAATACATTGTGTTAATGCTAGGGCGTTCCCTAGAAGCGACGCATTGTATGGTCTGAATACAATGACAAGTGAGCAAGGGCCGCTCCACTGGTGCCTGGGTGCAGTGTTAAATCGGTAAGAGTTCCCACATCATGGACAAATGTTGGCAAAGAAGCTAGTCCAAGAAACTAAAATTAGGATAGGAACTTGGAATATAGGTTCCCTTACAAGCAAATTAATGGAATTAATAGATATTATGATCCATAGGAAGATAAATATTTTATACATTCAGGAAACTAAATGGATTGGAGAGAAGTCTAAGGAGATTGATAGTTTAGGATTTAAATTATGGTATTCTTGTATGAGCCATACTAGAAATGGTGTATGTATGATTATAGATAAGAGTTTGAAAGATAATGTTGTAAAAATTAATAGAATTGGAGATAGAATTATACCTTTAAAGATTATTGTTGATGTTAAGATTATTAATATTATAAGCATTTATGCTCCTCAAGTAAGTTTGAATATGTGTTTAAAATTAAAATTTTGAAATAATCTAGAAAAATTAATACAAAAGATACCTCTTAAAGAAAGAGTTTTTATTAGAGGAGATTTAAATGGACATGTTGGTAAAGAGGCATTATTTAAAATTGCGCAATATGAGGCTCGCCTTGAGGCCCGCCTCAGTGCAAGTGCGCCTCGCCTCGCTGGCATGAGGCATACACCTCGCTCTATTTATGTATGTTTTTATTTAAAACTTAGCTAAATGCTATACAAAAGCCCAAAAAAAATCATGCCCTCTTGTGCTCTAAAGCCGCAACAATTTCCTCTCAACTGCCTCGACCTCCAGCCCACCGCCTTCACCATAGCCACCATCGTCATAGCCACTGCTAGGGATCACTTGAAATCCGCACGCCACCGCCATCTCCTCAAAAAATTTAAGTATTACTCTTATTTTATGTTGATGACAAATATTTATGACAGAGAAAGATGACTAAAATAAAAAAAGTAGATTGGGAGGTATTGGAGCCTATAGGATGAGGCAAGGGAGAGGCCAATTTGTTATGACAACTCAAATAAAAATCTCCTTAGTAATGATAGTATAGATGATTTATGAGTTGTAAATTATTTTAACTTTTTTTTAGTAATTAAATGTAGCAGAGTAGGGAACTGAGAAAGAAGAAATTTATAGCTAAATTTGATGTTATATGATACGTTTATGCAATTCAGATATTTTATGTAATTTTTCTCATGTAATATTTGCATTTCAATTTTATTTCACATAATTTATTACTTACCACTTTATATTTTGTATAATTTTGTTTCATATTTATGTAAATTTGGTACTTCATAGTTCAATAGAAAGTTAACCATCCTTTAACATGTTATTTTTCTTTAGCAACTAATGAACAATATGAAAATACGATTGACTTTAGTGACCTTAGCACCCTAAATGAAAATAAAGATTTATGTTTTTATTGGCGTATTAGGAAAACCAAAGTTAGAGAGGCTTTAAAGAAAATGAAAGGTGCTGTTGGACCTGATGATATTCCAATAGAGCTGTGGAAATGCTTAGAAGATGAAGGAATTTCTTGGCTTACTGAAATATTTAATACTATTTTGAAGACTAATAAGATGCCAGATAATTGGAGAATGAGTGTGTTAATTCCTATTTTTAAGAATAAAGGTGATGCACAAGATTACATGAATTATAGAGGAATTAAGTTAATGTGTCATACTTTAAAACTATGGGAGCGACTTAGGGAGCGTAGGTTGCGGCGTGATACTAATGTTTCTCAAAATCAATTTGGATTCATGCCGGGTAAGTCTACTATCGAAGTCATACATTTATTGAGAGATTTGATGGAGATATATAGATAGAATAAGAAGGATCTATATATAATATTTATTAATTTAGAGAAAGCATATGATAAAGTTCCAAGAGAAGTGCTATGGAGAGTTCTTGAAAAGAAAGAAGTTAATAACACTTATATTCAAATCATTAAAAATGTGTATGCAGGAGCTATTACTTGTGTTCAAACACAAGGTGGTTTGACTAAGTATTTTCTTATTTCGATTAGATTACATCAAGGATCAGCCTTAAGCGCTTATGTTTTTGCTTTAATCATGATTGTTCTCACTAGACATTTGCAAGAGGATGTACTTGGTGTATGCTTTTTGCTTATGATATTATTCTTCTTGATAAGTCTAGAGAGGGAGTTAAAGGTAAACTTGAATAATGGAGGTCAACCTTAGAGTCTAAATGTTTTCACTTGAGTAGATCTAAAACGGAATATATAAAGTGTAATTTTAGTAGTAATAGACCTAGTGAGGAGATTGTGACTTTAGGTGATCAAGTCATTAATAAGAGTACACGTTTTAGATATCTTGGATCAATTATTCAGAGTGATGGTGATATTGTCAGCAGAATTCAAGTTGGATGGTTGAAGTGGAGGAATGCATCAGGCTTGTTGTGTGATAGAAAACTCCCCCTCAAACTTAAGAGAAAATTCTATAAGATGGTGGTGAGACCTGCAATGCTTTATGGTGCCGAATGTTGGCCATTAAAAGAGAAGCATAATACTAAGTTAAGTGTTGCAGAGATGAGAATGCTCGGATGGATGAGTGGCTTTACCCTTAGAGATAGGATACGAAATGAGCATATACATGATAAGGTTGGAGTAGCTTCAGTGGAAGATAAGATTAGAGAGAGTCGCCTCAGATGGTTTGATCACATAAAACGGTGGCCTTCCGAAGACCCAATTAGAAAAGTAGAGGTATTAGATTTAACTTATGTCAAGAAAGGTAGAGATAGACCTAAAAAGGCTTGGTTAGAAATATTAGAAATGATCTTTCTTTATTAGATTTAAATGAGAATTTGATATTTAACATGACACAATGGAAAAAAAGGATTTATGTAGCCGACCTCACGTAGTGAGACAAAGCCTTGATGTTGTTGTTGTTGTTGTTGTTGTTAATTTGTAATTGTTAATATCTTATTTAAGAAAAGAGATGAGCATCTCATCACTTTTAAGAATAGATATAGTAAAACTCAAATTGATTATTTTCTTTTAAGAAAAAAAGATTGTTTAGATTGCAAAAATTGTAAAGTTATTCTGAGTGAAAGTTTATGTACCCAACATTACTTAATAGTTTTGGACTTTAAGATGAAGGGGCAAAAAATAAAAAATAAAGTAAATCATTGTTCTAGGATTAGATGGGGCATTTAAAGAATATTAACAAAAATATTTTTGAGAGTAAGATTCTAGATCTTAAGATTTTGTCTTTGCATGAGAAAGCTAACGTTATGTGTCAAAAAGTAGCTAGTGATATTAAGAATGTTACAAAAGATATGCTTGAAGTATTAAAGGAAAAAACTACTAATAATAAAAATAATTGGTGATGGAATCAAAATGTGCAAGAAAAGATAAAAAATAAAAAGATTTATTTTAAAAATTGATTTAGCTGTACAAATTTTAATAATTAGGAAATATATAAAGAGGCGCATAAGGAGTCTAAGAAAGTAATTTGTAATGCAAAGATTTTAATTTTTAATGAATTATGTAATAGATTAGATATTAAGGAGGGTGAAAGATATATGTATAAGTTAGCTAATAAAAGAGATAGGAGTAGTAAGGAATTAGTTCAAGTGAAGTGTATTAAGGATGAAGATCAAAAACTGCTTTTATTATAAGAGGATATTTAACAAAGGTGGATGAGATATTTTGCTAAACTTTTCAATGAAGATTATGAAAATGTAATTGACTTTCGTGATCTTAGCACCCAAAATGAAAATAAAGATTTTTTTTCTTATCGTCATATCAGTAAAACCGAAGTTAAAGAGGCTTTAAAGAAAATGAAGTGTTGAAAAGCTGTTGGACCTAATGATATTCCAATAGAGGTGTCGAAATGCTTAGGAGATGAAAATTTTCTTAACTTACTAAACCTTTTAATATTATTTTGAAGACTAAAAAGATGCCAGATGAGTGGAGAAATGAGTGTGTTAATTCCTATTTTTTAGAATAAAGGTGATGCACAAGATTGTGCGAATTATAAAGGAATTAAGTTAATGTGTCATACTTTAAAACTATGGGAGAGAGTTATGGAGCATAAGTTGCGATGTGACACTAATGTTTCTCAAAATCAATTTGGTTTCATGCTAGGTAGGTCTACTATGGAAGCTATACATTTATTGAGAGGTTTGATTGGGAAGAATAGAGAGAATAAGGATGATGTGAAACGTACATGCAAAAATAAAATGCTTAATGAATTTGCACGCTTAATATTTAGAGAATAATATTAAATAAAGCTTATGTTGATTTAAACGCTAAGATAAAACAATAAGGTGATAAATAAACTTAGGCTAAATCACATTCATAGGAGTTAAGATCGTAAAATAATCAATGTAATCTAACGTTGCATTCATGAATGGTTTTCAACAGTAAATTCCAATGCTAATAATAAGATTAGTCCCTAAGTAAAAATTCCTCACTCAACTCTCTAATTTCTAAAGCTTCAGCGGAGAATAATTAACAAACTTCTTATGACTCAATTAAGCCACATAGTAGGATAACAAGAAGATAAAAGACTAGGGAAATAGTTCACCATCTTCAAGCATTAGGCAGTAGTTGCAAGCTTCAAATCAATATCCTCCTTAGCAATAGGGAATCACCTTTCACGTCTTGGACAGCAAATACGCCTTCCTGGGTGTCTGGACAGCAGGTTTTAAATGTTGGAAACTCCAAACAGCAATTGGCAAACGTAAGGGCAGCAATAAAGCGAGTTTCGAGACTGGCCAGCAGGTGCAGGAGCACAGGAACCTGCTGGGCAGCGGCTTAATAGAGTTCTGGAGGCAAGCTATTCTTGCTGGACAGCAATTGGAAGGTGATGGCAGTGAAAATGCTGGTTTCCTTTGGCTGGAATTGATGGACAGGAAGCTGTCCTTCTTTGGACAGCAGTTTGAGAAGGCTCCTGTTGACGGGGAGGCAATGGAGAGGTGCAGGAGTTCCCGGCCAGCAACTTTGATGGTGGTGCTTCGGGGGGGGCGCCGGTCGAATGATGGGGTGTAGGGAAGGTGGCGGTTAGGGGTTTAGTAGTTGGGGAAGGAGGGGGATGGGTGGAAGGGGCTGGGGTTCGGCTAGGGTTTGTGGAGGGACATCCAAAATTCAAAATCTGATCTAGGTTTCAAATTTTCTTTGAATCCCGAAGTGGAGGAAAATTGGAATTTGAATATCCTAATTTGGAGAGAAATTAGGGAGGATTGGGTGGGGAATTAATGGAGATGGGAGAGAGAGAGAGAGGATGGGGCGGCTGGATTGGGAAGAGAAGAGGGATGAGAGATGGGGCCGGCCAATTAGGGAGAGAATTAGGGGGCTTCGGTTTAATGTATGTGGACCCCAAGGATTTAATTTAGATTTAAAATCAAATCTGAATTTAAATTCAGATTTGTTTTAAATAGGGAGGTTTCCTAATTTAGGATTCATTAATATGGGATTAATTTGAAATTCAAATAATTTTGAATTCAAAACAAGAAGTTTCTAAATTAATAGATATTTTAGGAAAGTAATTAAGGGGGGATTTGAATTTTGAAATTCAAAATCCATGGAGGATAGCGGCGGAGCTTGGGAAAGGGCACGGTCGGCGGGTGGGGAGGAGGGAGAGCTAGGGAGTTAGTGGGTTGGGTGATGGTGGAGTGGTAGCCGGCGGTTGTGGGGAAGGGAGGAAGGAGGGCGGCCGGCGGGTGGATGGATTTAGGGAGGCCGGCGGCTAAGGGGAAGAGGTGAGGGATGGCCGGTGGTTAAAACAAGGAAAGAGAGGAAAAGAATACTACTAGATACTAACCGCGAGTCCCGGAATCCACCGGCGGCTGATGGGTGATGCGTGGCCCTATCCTAGGGTTTCTCCTCTCAAGAACTTACAAAGAGATCTAAAACAAAGAGCTGAATTTTCATTAATAATCATTCATCATCCTATAATACAAGAGAACTAGCCTATAAATAGGTCTCATGAAAAGAAAAGAGACAAAGACTAAAATACCCTTCGGGCTACAACACACTAAACTCCCCTCATAGGGGTACAATGAAAAAAATAGAAAATAAAATAAACTCGTACATAAAACACATCAAAAAATAAACTCCAAATCGTAGTCGTTGATCTATGATGTCCTCATCATTCTCCCCGGGTGGGAGAAAACTCGACTCCGTCGAGTGGGTGTCTCAAAAACTCTTGTGCACCTGGGTCGATCTGTTGTAGCTCCTCGCGCTCTGACCATGTATCCTCGGACTCTGGTTTACCTCTCCACCTTATCAGATATCTTCTTCGTCCACCCTCTTTTGTGGAAATAATGTCATCACTTCAAAATCATGTCAACCTTCTCCGCTATAGGTATTTTGGGAATCTTTTTGGGAGTGGAGGTAGGCTTGGGGTTCTCACAAGGTGGGGTCACACAAGGCTTAATTTGAAGTGGATTTGGGGTTTAAACTCTGGTCCTTCATAGGCTACTAACTCTTCTATGTTAGAAAAGGAATGAATGTTGAACTCTGCAAGCAGATCCACCACGTAAGCATTGTCATTGATTTTATTGACTATTTTAACTAATCCCGCACTTCTAACATGTAATTCCTATATAGTTCCTTGTAGTAACCGCGCCGGACGAATCCGCACCATCACTGAATTACCAACCTCAAAAGTTTTAAATCGTTGTTTAGATTCATCATGAAGTTTATAATTATTATTGTTCTGTTCAATTAGGCGTGCAATTTCAGGGGATGAGATGCAAATGCGACATGTTTTATGCGAAATCATGTGTCTAAAATTCAAGACTCAGCAAGATAAATAATATGGGAATGATGTGATGCAAGAGACTTGACATGCAAGATGAATGAAATGAAATGTGGACTCACACACAAATTTTAAATAGAGGAAAATTTTGGAAGACAATAGACTACACACACAAACATACTAACTCACAATCATATATAGATAGGACTAAAGATGGATCAGTCACAAAAGGAGAAGACATAAAATTTCCATGTTTAAAGGAACTGGCGTAGGAGCAATGAAGATATCCTTAGCTAAACTGGCATCTCCATAGGGAGTCTCAGCTAGGGTCACAGATAGTCTCCCAGCGACAATAGGGTAATCTAACAAAGTCATCCAACTAGGAGAGAGAGGGTCCTTAACAGGGAAGGACAAGGATATCAAGGGCATAATGTAGGAATCAGGAATATGATAAGACGATGAGTCATGACTCACTACCATAATAGGATAGCCCAAAGGGTCACCAGCAGGTATGGGACTCAAGAAATGGGATAGAGTCTCCAGAGCATATGTGGGCACAACAGTGAGAGGGGAGACAGTAAGGTGTGGGCTAATGCTCTCTCTAACATTAAAGTCGATACAATGAATTGTGAGGTAAGTTAAATCAGGAAAGACACACTCTGTAAAATGTAAATCTAAAGGGACAACTCCTAAAATAGACTCCAATAAAACACGAGGATGTTCAATTTCAAATGAGGCTCAGAATTGTTCAGATTCAAATTACTGTCTTCCAAATTCATTTTCGTTGTGCTCAAGGTCAGATCAGTTTCTTTCGGGATCAAATTAATATCATCCATGCAGACCTTATCCAAAGGGATATCCTTGATGAGATTAGAATCCGGATGGGCTAAGGTATCAAGGTTTAACGGTTCTAGATCTCCTAAATCAGGGTTTAAGTCAGGCAGGGAGTCTAATTCAATCACTTCAGTTTCATCCTCAAAGAAGTCCTCGTTATCAATAATATCATTAGCATTCACAAAATGGATGCACTCAGTCTTAGGTTCAGAGGACTTTTTTTCTTTTTAATGCATTTCTTTATTACAATTATACTTGCAAGGTTAAGGACTGGGGAGGCTAAAGGTTGACTGGGATGACTAGGAGTTGATCCAAGTGGGGAGTCATGTGGGACCGATCCAGCAGAAGACCCAATAGAGGGTTGGCCATTAAGGCTAGGTGAAGACCTACAAGGTGGGGCAGCAACCCTGATATTACTAAGGGATGGGTGGTCTCGACCACAGTATTGTCCACGGTTTGTCCCAACAAAAGAGGTAGGGTAATGAGTAACTGCCATGTGGTGAGGACTAGGAGTCATGATATCAGATGGGGGTGTAACAGGTGGGTAGGACTGACTTTCATGTGTAGGGCTCTTGAGAGTGCAACACCCAAAGGTTTGATAAACAGGGGGTGACCTAAACTTAAAACCAGATGGTTGGTCACTGGTAGAGGGCAGGTATTTTAAATTAAGTTCTCGCCTCATGTCTTTCCAATTAGAAGTAGGATACTCACTGCGAGACTCTTTATGATCTTCCAACCTCATCAAAAATTGAATAGCCCAACCTTTTAGGTGAGACTTAGCGATGCTAACTCGGTAGGACTCAGGGATATCACGTGATTCAAAATAGTCTTCTAATTGTCTAATCAATTCCCTAAAGTAGTAAGGGTCCGAGGAACCATCAAAGGTGGGAAGACGGTAAGGTGACTCTAAGTGAGGTTGTTGCGGCTTAGGCTTAGGTCTAGGTTGATAAGCAGAGTGGGGCATCTTCCGACTAACATGATTGATCGATGGGGCACATTCTTAGAGTGGGGAGAGTCAACATATTTCTCCTTCATGGTTTTGGTTATAGAGCCCACTAGACTAACTAGGACATCTAACTACTTTTGAAGTCCTATCAGGTCCATGGGAAGAGCTAAATGAAGCCTAATGAAGATTAGGTGTAAGGGACAGCATATAGACACTACGTTAGGCTTACTTAAACTCACTAAAAGGTGCTGAAATTGTTTGGACAGCAAGCTACACTAGTGGTTTAAGTAACCTAGGCACTTAGGAAGGTTGTTATGACAAGGACAACACCTAAACAATGAAGCAGACTCACCTAAAGTGGTGTAAACGGTGTAGGAATGTAAAGGACAGCAAACAAAAATAGAGAAATAAATTAACTAGGCAATGGTATGCATGAAGACAGGTTTTGGAAATGTTATCTAGACTCCTAGGAACTTCTAGCACATGCAATACATGCTTACCATGCTCTGATACCAAGATGATTTGAAACGTACATGGAAAGATGAAATGCTTAATGAATTAGCACGTTTAATATTTAGAGAACAATATTAAATAAAGCTTATGTTGATTTAAGCGCTAACATAAAACAATAAGGTGATAAATAAGCTTAGGCTAAATCACATGCATAGGAGTTAAGATCGTAAAATAATCAATGTAATCTAACGTTGCATTCATGAATGATTTTCAATATTAAATTCCAATGCTTAAGATTAGTCCCTAAGCAAGAATTCCTCACTCAACTCTCTAATTTCTAAAGCTTCAGCGGAGAATAATTAACAAACTTCTTATGAATCAATTAAGCCACATAGTAGGATAACAAGAAGATAAAAGACTAGGGAAAGGGGTCACCATCTTCAAGCATTAGGCAGTAGTTGAAAGCTTCAAATCAGTATCCTCCTTAGCAATAGGGAATCACCTTTAACATCTTGGACAGTAAATACGCCCTCCTGGGTGTCTGGACAGCAGGTTTTAAATGTTGGAAACTCCAAACAGCAATTGGCAAATGTAAGGGCAGCAATAAGGCGAGTTTCGGGACTGGACAGCAGGTGTAGGAGCACAGAAACCTGCTGGGCAACGGCTTAATAGAGTTCTAGAGGCAAGCTATTCTTGCTGGACAGCAATTGGAAGGTGATGGCGGTGAAACTGCTGGTTTCCTTTGGCTGGAATTGATGGACAGCAAGCTGTCCTTCTTTGGACAGCAGTTTGAGAAGGCTCCTGTTGACGGGGAGGCAATGGAGAGGTGCAGGAGTTCCCAGACAGCAACTTTGATGGTGGTGCTTGGGTGGGGGGGTGGGGGGGTGGGCCGGTCGAATGATAGGGTGTAGGGAAGGTGGCAGTTAGGGGTTTAGTAGTTGGGGAAGAAGGAGGGGGACGGGTGGAAGGGGTTGGGGATTCGGCTAGGGTTTGTGGAGGGATATCCAAAATTCAAAATTTAATCTAGGTTTCAGATTTTCTTTGAATCCCGTAGTGGAGGGAAATTGGAATTTGAATATCCTAATTTGAAGAGAAATTAGGGAGGATTGGGTGGGCAATTAATGGAGATGGGAGAGAGAGAGAGGATGGGGCGGTTGGATTGGGAAGAGAAGAGGGATGAGAAATGGGGCCGGCCAATTAGGGAGAGAATTAGGGGGCTTTGGTTTAATGTATGTGGACCCCAAGGATTTAATTTAGATTTAAAATCAAATCTGAATTTAAATTCAGATTTGTTTTAAATAGGGAGGTTTCCTAATTTAGGATTCATTAATATGGGATTAACTTGAAATTCAAATAATTTTGAATTCAAATCAAAAAGTTTCTAAATTAATAGAAAGATATTTTAGGAAAGTAATTAAGGGGGGATTTGAATTTTGAAATTCAAAATCCATGGAGGATGTGGAGGGGCGGCCAACAGTAATGGAGTCAAGGGGAGGCGGATGGCTAAGGGGCTTGGGAGGGGTGGCCGGCAGTGGAGCTTGGGAAAGGGACGGTCGGCGGGTGGGAAGGAGGGAAAGCTAGGGAGTTAGTGGGTTGGGTGATGGTGGAGTGGTAGCCAGCGGTTGTGGGGAAGGGAGGAAGGGGGGTGGTCGGCGGGTGGATGGATTTAGGGAGGCCGGCGGCTAAGGGGAAGAGGTGAGGGATGGCCGACGGTTAAAACAAGGAAAGAGAGGAAGAGAATACTACTAGATACTAACCGCGAGTCCCGGAATCTACCGGCGGCTGACGAGTGATGCGTGGCCCTCTCCTAGGGTTTCTCCTCTCAAGAACTCACAAAGAGATCTAAAATAAAGAGCTGAGCTTTCATTAATAATCATTCATCATCCCATAATACAAGAGAACTAGCCTGTAAATAGGCCTCATGAAAAAAAAAGAGACAAAGACTAAAATACCCTTCGGGCTACAACACACTAAACTCCCCTCATAGGGGTACAATGGGGAAAATATAAAATAAAATAAACTCGTACATAAAACACATCAAAAAATAAACTCCAGATCGTAGCCGTTGATCTCCAATGTCCTCATCAAAGGAGGATCTACATATGACTTTTATTGACTTAGAGAAAGCATATGATAAAGTTTCAAGAGAAGTGCTATGGAGAGTTCTACATAAGAAATGGGTTAATAATGCTTATACTCAAGTCATTAAGGATATGTATGCAGGAGTTGTTACTTGTGTTCAAACACAAGATGGTTTGACCAAGTATTTTCCCATTTCAATTGGATTACTTCAAGAATCAGCCTTAAGCCCAAATCTTTTTGTTTTAGTCATGGATGTTCTTATTAGACATTTGCAAGAGGTTTACCATAGTGTATGCTTTTTGCTAATGATATTATTCTTCTTGATAAGACTAGAGAGGGAGTTGAGGTCAACCTTAGAGTCTAAAGGCCTTTGTTTGAGTAGATCTAAGACTGAATATATATAGTGTAATTTTAGTAATAATAGATATAATTGGGGGATTGTGACTTTGGGCGATTAAGTCATTAATAAGAGTACACGTTTTAGATATCTTGGGTCTATTGTTCAAAGTGATGGTGAAATAAATGGGAATATTATTAGTAGAATTCAAGTTGGATGGTTAAAGTGGAGGAATGCATCGGGCTTGTTGTGTGATAGAAAAGTCCCTCTCAAACTTAAGAAAAAATTCTATAAGATGGTAGTGAGACCTGCAATGCTTTATGGTGTAGAATGTTAGTCATTAAAAGAGAAGCATAATATTAAGTTAAGTGTTGCAGAGATGAGGATGCTCAGGTGGATGAGTGACTTTACTCTTAGAGATAGGATACGAAATGAGCATATACGTGAAAAGGTTGTAGTAGCTTCAGTGGAAGATAAGATTAGAGAGAGTCGCCTTAGATGATTTAGTCACATAAAACGGCAGCCTTCCGATGACCTGGTTAGGAAAGTAGATGCATTAGATTTGACTTATGTTCAGAAAGGTAGAGATAGACCTACAAAGACTTGGTTAGAAAATATTAGAAATGACCTTAATTAGATTTAGATGAGAATTTGACACTTAATAGGACACAATGGAGAAAAATGATTCATGTAGCCGACCCCACATAGTGGGATAAAGGCTTGTTGTTGTTGTTTGTTTCTCCTATTTTTTATTTTCTTCTATTTTTTAGAGAACCCTTGTCCTCTTTTTTTTCCATCACATTCACATGGTTAAAGTTTCACCTTTTTTTCTCATGCATTGAATTTGGTAACATGGGATTCTAATCTAAGCATGTGTGACGTTCATAATGTATCTACACAATTCATTTTGCGAAACGGGTGATACTTGAGTGCTTTAGATATATGCGATGCATTTTCAAACCAGGCTCGTGCAATACTGCCTTCATTGTTTGTCACTTTCATCATGTTTGATTGGGCCAATTATGGGTTTGATATGAAGGTCAAAACACCTTCCATAACACCCTCCAGCCACATCTTTAGATATGACTAAGCATCCACCCATTGATGAGATATTTGATCTGCATTTATCATTGGCCTATTAAAAGATTAAAAAAATGGATTGTTTTCACTGTTTTATGTCATTTGACTATTTATCCTCTTCATTTAGTACATATTTTCATATCTTATAGATTTACTACTATGATATATCAAGAAGTACGGCAGAGTCCTTTATAGAAAAAACACCATACACTAGAATGAATGCTCTACCCGATTGTCATATATGGGATTTGGTTGCCCCTCTTTTGGAATTAAATCAATAATTTATTATTGAGTGTTCACTATCAAATTTCATACTAATGGCTCAATCGATAAATACAAAGCTCAATTGGCAGCCACAAGAGTTCACACAAGTCTATGGACTAACCTACTCTGACACCCCCCCCCCCCCCCCCCCCCCCCCCCCCCCCCAAAATTAGCCCAGCTTTGCTCCTTAAAATTCCTCTTTTTATGGCTATCAATCAAGGATAGACTATGTTGCAAATAGATGAAATTAATGCCTTCCCTTATAACCACTTTACTAAGATAGTTTATATAGAGTAACCCTTGGCTATATTGTTAAGTGGGAGAACAATTTGTCTGTTCAAGGAAAGTCATATATAGACTTAAATAAAGCCTGTGGGCTTGTTTTGAAAATTTTAACAAGGTTCTTATCATATATGCCTTCACAATAGCAACGCATATCATTCCATCTACATAAAGCATACACCATCAATCTTGATCATATCAATTGTTTATGTTAATGACATTTTACCCATTTGGAGTGATAAAAGAGGAATATTTGAAGTTCCACCAGAGACCATGAACAACAAAAATATTTTCTTAGAGTTGAAATTACCTATAACAAAAAGAACGTCTCCTATCAAAGAAAGTATGCTACTAATCTTCTCGAGCAAAGAAAGCATGCTACTAATCTTCTCGAGCAAGTTGTCATTCAAATGATATGCATATAGATGGTCAAATAGCTTCCAATAATAAGGAATCCTTTAGTGACACAAATGATTTAACTGACTGTCACTAGCCCTTAAATTTCTTTCGTTGTTACAGTCATTAGGTAACATATGCGAACTCCAAAATAAAAGCATTAGGAGATTGTTGTGTATTATTAAATATATCAAAAAAATTGGTAGAAAAAAGCTACTTTATACTAAGATAATGCACATAAATGTGGAAGCATTCATGTCTATTATGTTGGCTTAGTTGAAGACATGAAGTTAACCTTAAGATTTTGCATTTTTATTGGAAGGAAACCGATCACTTGACAAAGTAAGAAACGAACAATTATGGCCTAATCTTGGTTTGAGGTTGAATAAAGAGCTATTGTTCATGCTGCTTGTTAAATGACGTGTAATCACCTAGGGTTCTATATTATGCTAATCACATTTAAATTAGAATAATCATATGTTCCACAAAAGAACCAAATATATTAAGGTGGATTATCATTTCATTCGTGTGTCATGCCCTTTAAGAAGATTGTCACTCCTCATGCCTATAGTTCACAAATAAGTGGTGTATATTTTAACAAAAATTTGGATTTCTCTACCTTTTTCGAGATTAAATACCAAAAGCTAACTAACATATATGATCCAATTTATTGGAGAGTGTTAACACGGTGAAATGCAATAATATGAATACATGTATTTGGTGAGCTGTGTATATTATTTAGATATTCCCTACTATATTATACCCATTCCTCTATATATATAGGAAAGTTCACTCATAAGTAGGCAGGCAAGTCTCATTCCTTCATCAAAAATTAATGAATTGGATTTAAAAGAAAGGGACTAGATCATTGGTCAGTTTCATTGATTAAAATTACACAGTTTGAGATACACCTCAGCATAATTTATATTTTTTAGCTTTAAGGCATACGTCTCGCCTCAATATGTACAAGCCATAAGCCTCAAAAAATTTAAGATTTTGATTTTTTTAAAGCCTTAATTACTTATTTACCCACTGCCCCTACAACCATCCACACCCCTCCCCCCCCCCCCCCCCCCCGGCCCTCTTCTTCTATCTCTTGGTCTCTATTTCACACGTAGCTCACACCTGCATGCCTTGAACCCACCACCAACCTGTGTCACTCCCTGCTGCCGCCTTATGTTTTACTTTGATTTGATATCTTATATTACTTTGTTTGCATTACACTTCTAATTTGCATAATTTTGTTACTTGAAATTTTGTGGCTTGAACAATTTCTTACTAGGTATATGCACAATTTATTACTTTTTACAATGCTAGAATGTTAATATGTTATTTTTAAAATATTAATAGACTAGAAAGCTAATATATTAATTCTTACCTTCATTTTTACTTTGCAAACTATTTTGATTATGAGGCTTATCCCTCAAAACACCTTGAGGCTTGTGCCTAACCTCAGGGCCAAAAAGCATCTCAATATGCAATAAACACAAGGATTTGCATACAATTCACCCAACAAGGTTCCTTAAAAGAAATTTAAAGGTCGGTCAATCCCAAGATTATTTATTTCATGTCATTCATTCAACTTCCGTTACATAAATATAGCAAGAATCACTAAAATGAATCAAAAGTATAGCACCTACAATAGTAGTAGGTATAACTTCGTGACAATTAGCAGTTCACCTTAGCGACATGAATGTTATAGGGGAATCTCAACCCTAACCCAGCAAACATAACCAAACGATCAAAGTTAACAAATCACAACTTCTTTGACAGAAACAAATAAATAAAGACAAGAATATAAAAATAAAAATAACATAACATTTGTAAACTTTGTTGCTATTGAAAAATTTAACATAAGTTCATAATATCCAAATTTAGCCAATAAAAAGGCTAATAAAGCATAAATAAAATACAAGTAATCAAATATATAATCAGTATGACTTTGAAATATTTATTTTCATCTAACATCCGGAACAACAATCAGTTAATTTTGACCACAAAAATGTGCTTAAAAGAACATGCGTGAAATTACATGACTATACAATGACTCAAAAATTTCATCTAAAAATAGTCATACCGCATGGATTTGAGCGATATTGATATTTTTGTCCACAACATCTATGCCGGTTACGCAAGCACCCATCCTAGCAAGAGACTGTAGAATGATATAAATAAATAAATATATATATAATATATATATATATATATATATATATATATATATATCAATGAAAATTTCATTATCAATACGGCAAAACACACACATACACACACACACATATATATATATATATATATATATAACTACATGGTGCACTTTAAAATGATAAAACAATGTATGAACTTCTCACTTTGCATTAATCTATGAAGAGCAAAAGAAAAGATTCAGTTCCTTAGCGATGAGCATGAATCTTACCAAAAACAAAATACAGAGGAAATAAAATTTTTCAGTTGCCATAAGACACCTCAGATAAATAAGTAATATGCAACTGTTTTTCACCACTTTTAATTGCAAATGCACTTGTGTACATCCTTGTACAACTTCCATACTAAGATGTACAAGCAGGCTTAACAAATTACACATGGGCTTATACTCAAAACGTCTAGAATATGAGGAATTTGTAATATGAGAAAAAAGGTGAAATTTTTCATGGATGTCAAATGGAAGGGGTTAAGAGGAAACCTACACATCTACATAAATCGTTTAATAACAAGAACAGCCCTAAATGAAGAGATCTCCATAATATCTGATAAAAACAACAGATACTGCAAATTTAATTATGCATCAAGTAGTTAATAATCAAATTGTAAAAACATTTTAGCAATATTAGATGATATCAAAGGAAGACCTTTTGTTGTACGCTTCACAACAAATCGTCCCTCAAAATTCATCTTGACATAGTCTTTAATAAATGTTGAGGTGTGCATATTTTAAGCCTTTTGCATCATGGGAATATGACAGCAGTCGAAGTCACTCTGAACAAAGCATACAAAAGATGATGATTTGAGTCCCACTCACCAGTATTCTTAGTACATAACTGCTTTTGTGTCTAGCGCCCCAAGCAAACTCACAACTGTTTTGGATAAGTCTAACCACATTTGATAGGATTTCTATTTAGAGAAAGATAAGACTATCAGAAACGTAGTAGCCAAGGATCATTAAAATAGTACAAGGAAAGGCCTCTCTGTCCGCTGAAGCATAAAAAGGACAAAATTAATTTATTTTCATAAGCAATAGATGCCAACATCCACCCCAAATAGCTTGGGAAAGATTTAGAAGGTTTCAAGTAGCAACTTAAATAAAAGGGAGCAAGAATTTGCATCAAATAATATATTTTAAAAAATTCTTCATGATTATAAATCATTTGTACAGAAACATACCTCAGATAGAATGCCGCCTCCACATCCAACATCTATTATTTTTAATCCTTCAAAAGGCCTAATACTAAATGGATCTTTTCTGAGAAGAAATTCCAGAAATGTTTGTGAGAAATGGTGAAGTTGTTAAAAGCATTCATATTTAGACGTGCTAGTTTCAAAGTTAAGCATAAAGAAGAGCAGCACAAAGTCTAGGAAACGTTATTTCAAAAATTAAAACTGTGCTCTTGAATTAAAATTATATATAAATGTTATGCTTGTAATCATGATGCATACAAATAATAATTTAAAGGAAATTAATGAGACAGATTTTCCAGGATAACTCATGAATGATTCATTTTGAAAAATAGCAAAGAGTGAAGAAGATTCGTTTAATAATGGTATGTGTAATCATGAAAGATGCTAAAAAAAGTTTGTTCTTGCATATTATGGCTGTAACGCTATCATAAGACAATGTCTAGAACTTTAAAAGATTGAAGTTCTGTTGTGATTATACAACTTTTCCAATACATAAAATTCACACCAACAAGGAATGGTCTATATGGTTCTTTTAGGTAAAAACACGGGACAACAGACTAAGGAAAAACTTTGTTTATAGCATGCATGCTATGGACCTCAGTTTTGAGCAACTAAGGACTGTCAAAATTTTCCAAAAGCTACACTTAAGTGAACAATGGTTACAATTAGAAAAATGGAGTGAGAATGACAATATAGCGAAGCTAAAGTGTCAATATCATCGAGCAGAAGGTGAAAATAGATTAAGCAGATTCAAACAAATACAATGAGTCAAGTGACAACAATGTGAATGGATCGTAAGTATGTGGGAGTTCATAGAGAGCTGTAGACGTAGACTAGATTATATAAAACAACAACATAAGGCCTTTATCAACTACATGGGGTCGGCAACAATAATCATTGTCCTCCATTGTGTCCTCTAGGAGTAAAATTCTCAATTAAATCTAATAAAAAATGTAATTGCTAATACTTTCTAATCAAGTCTTTTTAGGTCTACCTCTACCTATCTTTAGGCCAAATCTTATCTACTCTCCTAACCGAGTCATCAGAAGGCCGACGTTTTATATGACCAAACCATATAAGGCGACTCTCTCTAATCTTATCTACAACGGAAGCTACTCCAACCTTTTCATGTAAATACTTGTTTCGCATTGTCTCTAAGAGTAAAGCCATTCATCCACTTGAGCATCCTCATCTCTACAAGACTTAGCTTAATTCTACTTTTTTCTAAAGGCCAACATTCTGCGCCATAAAGCATTGCAGGTCTCACACCATCTTTATAGAATTTTCCCTTAAGTTTGAGGGTACTTTTCTATCACGCAATAGGCCCAATACATTCCTCCACTTCAACCGTCCAACTTAAATTCTACTAATAGCATCCCCATCTATTTCACCATCACTTTAAATAATAGACCTGAGAAATCTAAAACGTGTATTCTTTTTAATGACTTGATCGTTCAAAGTCACAATCCCCCCTACTAGATCTTTTACTACTAAAATTATACTTTATGTATTCGGTTTTAGATCTACTCAAAAATAAACTTTTAGACTCCAAGGTTTACCTCCATAATTCAAGTTTTCCTTCACTCCCTCTCTAGCCTTATAAACAAGAAGAATATCATCAGCAAAAAGCATACACTAGGGTACATTCTCTTGCAAATGTTTAGTAAGAACATCCATGACTAAAGCAAAAAAGATATGGGCTTAAAGCTGATCCTTGATGTAATCCAACTTAAATAGGAAAATACTTGGTCAAACCACCTTGTGTTTGAACACAAGTAATACCAACTGCATACATATCCTTAATAACTTGAATATAAGCATTATTAACTCATTTCTTTTCTAGAACTTTCCGGAGCACTTCTCTTGAAACTTTATCATAAGGTTTATCTAAATCAATAAGTATCATATGAAAATCCTCCTTATTCTCTCTATTCATCTCCATCAAACTTCTCAATAAATGAATAGCTTTCATTGTAGACCTACTCGGCACGAATCCAAAATGACTTTAAGAAACATTAGTATCACGTCATAACCTATGCTCAATAACTCTCTCTCATAGTTTTATTGTATGACACATTAACTTAATTCCTTTATAATTCACACTCTCTTGTGCATCATATTTATTCTTAAAAATAGGAACCAAACACACTCCTCCACTCATCTGACATCTTTTTAAAATATATTATAAAAAGTTTGATAAGCAAAGAAATTCCTTCATCTCCTAAACATTTCCACACCTCAATTGGAATAGCATCAGGCCCAACAGCTTTTTCACACTTCATTTTCTTTAAAGCCTCTCTAACTTCAGTTTTATTAATACGATAATAAAAACAAAAAACTTTATTAGATAACAAGTAAAAAATAATACATAAACAACATTTGCAGCTTAGCAAACAAGAAGCATAATAAAGCTAGGCATTTTATAAATGTGGTGCCAAGATTTAAGGAACCATAGTTTTGTACGTTATATACTCACTGAAAGAAAGAAGAAAGAAAATAAAGAGACAGAGACGTTTAGCAGTTCCCTTAGAATAATAGCAAAATACAAGTTCTCTCAATAACACAACGAAACGCTCCAGGATAGTTGCTTCATTCGAAACATCTATCACAATCCTCATGAAAAATTTGTGATTTTAGCATACCTAAAATGTCGACAAAGAGCAGACCGAATAAAAGACACTCGAGTAGGATTCATCAAGTGTAATGGTTTGAATGGCCCATCGAAGTCCCACCTGCAGTCACCATATAATCGATCACAAGCATTAATTATTAGAAACAGATCTATAGAATCATAATTATGTCTAGCAAACAATATTTGGCACTACACACACTGCATCCTAGCAAGTACTTTGAGAAATTACAAAACAAGTAGATTTGTAGCCTCAATTGATTTAAAACTTAGCAACTGCCAAGAAAGCTTGTTCCGTAGTTCCCATACCACTTAAGATCAAGCTCAGGCAGGTCAGTCTACAAATGTCCGCAAAAGAATAAAACAAAAGATAGAAGTTGGTTCAATAATTATCTTCCAAGCTTGCAAGAGAAACTATTCAACTATTGCTTTATTTTGCCTTCTCCTTTTCTTGGTTGGCACTGACCCAAGAGAGGACTTGAGAAGTGTTATTGCAAATCATGTGTCCTTGTGAGCAAAGTAACTCTGGCAACAGCAAAGAGTAATAATGATTTTATTTTATCAAATCAAGCTGCAAGATGTACTTATCATTACCATTTGCTTTTGTTCCATCTCATCATATTTTTTTTCTGCGCTGTGCAATTCCAAAGAAATTATGCATGAATGGACTAATGTCGTTTGGAAGATGATGCCACTATTTTTAGGGATTAAGCATAGGCAGCCCCACATATGATTGGTAGTGGAAAACAGGTAGAGCAAAAATAATTTGGCTAGAAATGGTGCAAAATAGAATTAAATTCCTCTTATAGCATTCAATAAAAATGAAAGAAAAGTATTCATAAAACCAACAATAAAAAGTTGATATAAGGCTCATGATGATGATGATTTTAGTGGTTGCACCCCAAATTCCTACAAATCGTCTTTAAATCCTTCTAAACAAAGAAATCTCACTTTATTCATTTTCTACTATTTCAAAAACCTTGCTTCCCTGACTCTAACCTACAATTTTCATTGTCCCTTCGCAAAATTCTCCTTAGTGCTTCTACTAAAGTTTGTCATGAAAGTATGAAACCTACATCTACCTTTCAATCCTTATATATGCCAAATCACACTAACACAACAACCACAAATCCTTCTCCTAAAAAACAGACTTCATAGCTCGACCCTCACAATCATCATCTTCTACTTTATAAACGTTAGACTTATGCTTTTAATATATTTAAAATTAATATAAAAAATAATAGATATAGTTTGGAAAAATAAAGAGCAGTCAGATGACTTGTTTCTAACACTTCCGTTGAGAAAATATGACAACCACCAAGCAATATGAGTTGCTCAAAGCAGATTGCATAGGAGGTGATCAAGCCAAAACAAAGGCGATGTTCATTGTCGACTCATCAGGCACGCCACATGAGACCCAGAGTGAGGGAGGAGTTTCAGTCATTTAGTCAATAGCTTTGTTGAATTTAGTGGCTTCGATAAGGTCATACGAGATGATGCCAAGAAACAAGAAGGAACAAAGATTCACTAATTTCTTCTTCTTCTAGTGCTTTCATATCATCATTGTCCGTCTTCATATACTTGCTAGATAAGCCCTCAACCCAAAACTTGCCTTATATATATATATATATATATATATATATATATATTTATATATTTATATGCTTGCATACATAAATGCATGCTTTATCAGTAAAATTCTTTTGAATTTTGACTAGCCAAGCCGACATGTCCACCGAGTAACAAACTTTGGAAATCGTTGTATTTTTGTGGGTTGGTGCTTACCTCCCGATTTCAAGGTATCATAATGAAATCAACTATAGATATATATAAATAGATATAGAAAACGAGAAATGAGTAATGAGTGAGCTTTGGATATGTGTGATTATACCTCATGCAGTGCATGTGAAGATGTTTGCATAAAATGTACTTATTACTATAAATGAACATGAACATCGCACACTATAGATTATCTTAAAATATGTGATACTTATTCAGTTATGCAATCTTATGCTAACCTGATGACTTGATGGCATGTATTTCACAGCTATTATATTATACACCATACCTCTCTAACTGTTTATATTATAGCTGCATGCTTTGTCGTTTTTATTTTAATCAGTAGATTTCATCTACTGAATTTATTTCGTACAAACTCACACATATCTTATGATTTTCAGGTTATAAGTTGTATATTATCTTGAGGAGAATTTCTAGGCTATGTTTCAGGTAGATCATTAGAGGATAATTTATTCAATAATAATGTAATTCTTGAATGAGATATTATAGTAATTGAATTTTATTTTATACATTGGTGAACTAATTAGGTGTATTGGATTTGGATCCTCAAATGTTATTGGTGGACAACAATTTTTAAAACCTATGCATACTTCATTGAAATAAACTCTTAATTTTTAGCTCACCCCCACTTGTCGGAATTTTGTGATCTTCCTTGAGGTCTAATGGGTGGTGTGTGATAACAAGGTGTCAACATAGGTTTTAATCTTCTAGGCTTAGTCTCGATAGGGATCTTTTGTGAGTAGGACTTTAACTTCTTAGCAATGGTAGTTTTATTACTGAGGTAAATAAATCAATAGATGAGAAATGGATATTTCAAATTATTTTTATATATGTATACTTTTAGCGTTGAATTGATGAATATTTGGTTTGATTTTGATGCTGTATTTGATTAATTGATCATGCATTGAAGATGTTCATATTGATACAATTTAGATATATGATAATTTTTAAAGGATTTAAATTTGAGCATTCATGTAATTGGAGATTTATAAAGTATAACATACAATTTTAATATAATGGAGCTTTTAAATGTTTGAGTATTCTTTGGAGGACTTAATGGTCATATGCATGGAGGAATGAGATTCAACGACAACAACAACATCAAGCCTTTATCTCACTACGTGGAATCGGCTGCATGAATCATTTTTCTCCAATGTTTCCTATTAGGAGTCAAATTTCTCATTTAAATCTACTCAAAAAATTGAATAAAATTTTGAATTAGCATCAAGATATTTAATTTATCATATCATTTTTAAGCATTTATTATAAAGATGTGTATTACTCAGGGTTTATATATGATAAGATCGCTAACATGTGTTTCTAATTAATTGTAAGGAATATGCTCATCCTTATGAAGTTAAAACATATAGTTTGTTTGTCCTTGATGACAATTATGAACAATACTCGTAACAAAAATATAATGTTTAGAAGGATATAGATATCTAGCATTGTTATAAATTAGTTCATCTAACATCAAGGTTGCCGGCATGACAACGGTGCTAAGGAGCTGTTGACCTTGTTTTCAGCTCAGACCCAGAGCCTGGGTCAACCCGGTTGACTAGGTCAACCTGGGTTGACCCAATTGACTCATATAAGCCTATTCAAGCTTAGATCAAATCCAAGGGCCCTTGAGCTCGAACCTCTAGCCCCCTTGACCTAATTGACTAGGTTGACCAAGTCAACCCTTGACTTGGTCAACCCAAGTCTTCCCTTGGTCAAATCGACTCATTTAGGCCATTTAAATCCCTTTAATGCATTTAATGTCTTTCTATTGGTCCCTTGACCCAAGTCTACGGCCTAGGACGTCTAGAGCCCTCCTAATCAAACCTAGAAGCCATCCTAACCGTTCATCCTAAGGCTAGGGGTATAAATAGGGAGGTTAGGGCTTCATTAGAGAGGACTTTGGCAATCCCTCTCTCCCTAGACGCTCCCAAACCGTGAGATTTCGTGGACGAGCTCCCTAGGTCTTCCTCCACCCTTCCCAAGTCAAACCCCACCGTTCAAGGCCGCCGGCGACGACTTTCCGGCGAACCCGAGACCATAAAGCTTCTAGCCCCTTTTCCCGTTGATCGAATACGTTTCGAGGCTCGATCAACTAGGAACTTATTCGTGGACAATCTACAAGCTCAACAAGCCTTTATACGGTTCAAACCGTCCACAATCCAAGGTGAAAAGCTCAACCCTAGCTAGATACACGTAGGGTTAAATAGCTTTTGAAAAGCGCGATTTAGGCTAAACAAATACATCCACATGAATGCTCTTCATGTATGCATGCTAGGTTTCAAGTTTCATCCAATTTGATCCACCCGATAGAGAGAACGAGACGAAAATCTCGTTCTAGGGCTCGGGTCACGTTCTTGTTCACTGGGGCACGATCCGGACCGATTAATCTCAGGATTCTGTCGTTCCGCGGCAGGGATCGACCGCGATACTCGATCTCACGGTTCCGCCCGCTGTCCGGCGAGATCAGGACAGTTGATTCAAAACCACACGGAATCAACGGCTCTGATAAGTGCCTACGTGGTTAAGTGTCGCGGTCGCGCCGCCGCAATCATTGACAATGATTGCGCGGCGGCGCAATCATTGCCAATGATTGCCCGAAACCGCGGGACCAATCCGCGTCCGCCATGTGTCCCGCCGCCGCCGGATTAGTGCTTAATTAGGGTTTTAATTAATGTTTAATCAGATTTCTTTAAAAAATCATAGAAATTCATTTTTGATCCAAAAAATATGTGTAATATATCAAATTGTTCGTATTTTCACCCTCTTTAATTTAAAATTAAAATCATTTAAAAATGATATTTATATCTTTAATTATTTAAAAACAGTAAAAAAAATATTTTATTATATTATTACTTATTATTATTTTTTTAATATTATTTTTTATGTTAATATTTATGTTATTATTATTATGTAGTTACTATAATTAATATTATTATAATATTAATATTATTAATAATATATTATTATTATGTTAATATTATATTATTATAATATTTATTATAGTAATATTATTATATATTAATATTATTATTAATAACATTATTTATTATTTTAATATAATATTATTATGTTAATATTATATTATTATAAATTTATTATTATTAATATTATTATAATATTATATATTATTAATTAATATATATTATAATATTATTATTATATTAATATTATGTTATTATAATATTAATATTCATTATTATTAATATTATCATAATATTAATATTATTATTAATAATGTTATTATACTTTTAAATATTATTATTATATTAATGTTTATGTTATTATAATATTAATATGTATTATAATTTATATTATATAATATTAATATTATATCAATAATATTATTATTACTTTAATAATATTATTATTATATTAATATTTATGTTATTATGATATTAATATTTATTATAATTAATATTATTACAATATCAATATTATCATTAATAATATTATTATTACTTTAATAATATTATTATTATATTAATATTTATGTTGTTATAATATTAATATTTATTATTATAATATCAATATTATTATTAATGATATTATTATTTTTATAATAATATTGTTATGTTAATATTTATATTATCATAATATTAATATTTATTATTATTAACATTATTATAATATTAACATTATCATTAATAATAATATTATTATTTCAATAATATTATTATTATGTTAATATTCATATTATTATAATATTAATATTTTTTTTTATTATTAACATTACTTGCTATTATCTTTATTTTGAAATTAGTTTTTTTTAATGTTAACTATTTCAAATTATTATTACTTTATTATTATTATTATTATTATTATTACTATTATTTTATTATTATTTATTTATTTCAAAAAATCAGAAAACTCTTTATAGTAACTTTAATCTAATTTAATAATTATCTTCAAAATTAATTAGTTAAATTAATTTAAAAGTAATTTTAAACCTATTTAACTTCAAAAATTCATATCTCCCCCATTTTAAATCGGATTTTGACGCATAACTACCTTGAATTTTTCGGAAAAATATGAACTTTAATTTAAAAATATTTTCTAGATTCAGATCTGACTCCTTTGGATCATTTCTGTATTGTTCAGATATTTTATTATTAAATATTATTTAAATAATTAGTATAATCAATATTTTGAAATAAAATTATTTTAAAACCCTCTTGGTAGCTGATGGACCTCCTATGCTTATGAATTGAATTACTTTCAATTATCTTATTTTCAAACTTTTATTTTTGCATATTTATAATACTTATGTATTTAAAAATTACTTTAAAATTAAAATATTATTTAAATCTCCTAATTGTGGGAGGTCCACCTCTTGTGAAATCTTAAATCTATGCTCTATGTATGAATAACATTCATGTGGGAGAAGGATTGATGAATGATTGGGTCACAATCATTCATTAATCACTTAATTAGGTTTGCTTTACTTAGTGTTTCGTAGTCCTTGCATGTGTAGGATGCACAAGCACCTAGCCTAGGCTCTCCTAGATTTAAGGACATGTTTGGTGTGTTTATATCTGCTACATTTCCCTTATGTTATGCCCAGGGTTAGTTAAGACATTG